>JAODUO010000596.1:10000-97500 GCA_025642075.2 Ridgeia piscesae
TCAGGCGGAGGCATCTATTTGTTCTGTGCACAGGGGTCTGAAAACTGGATACAGCTGTACAATGTTGTCAAAATGTTGACAAATTGTTACAAGTGAATGATGACGCTTTCGTTGCCAAAGGCTATGAACATATCTGGGCATCCTCTGGCCACCGTTTGAAGTGGGCATTTTGTGGTTGCCTTAATGATGTGGAAGCACGTGAATACGTGCGTACGGCTAGCTACGCCCCTGCATACATACATACATACATACATACATACATACATACATACATACATACATACATACATACATACATACATACATCATCATCATACATACATACATACATACATACATACATACATACATACATACATACATACATACATACATACATACATACATACATACATACATATACATTGATATTATTAATATATTTATGTTATTTAATTTTAATTGTATTACTCTAGTCATTTGTAGTCTTCGTAATATAACCAGGCTGATCTTACGTGTGCTAGAAGGTCGGGCACAGCGTCAGAGTGACCAAATAAGTCAAAAGTGTTTCGCCAAGTAGCAAAAAACTTCTCAAATACCCAGTCGTCGTGAGGTGGCGCCGCCGCACACTGTCCACGGCTGCCTGCAATCTAACCTCCGTCATGTGTCGCCACTGTTTGTCGGTGCTACTGGTGCCTGCACTAGCGACGTCCTTCTGTTGCGTCGAAGATGGCTGGTTACCACAATCAGGTACATTTAATTGAATCATATACTAAGCATCAAATAAAAACGAATTGTTCCAGATGAGACGATCCCCTGTTAACTTCCAATATGAGTGAATATTTTTATTTTGTTAAACGCAAGTTTCACAGTTAATGCAGGCATGCGTAATTGAAGAAGATAAATTGTTAGCAAGCGGTTAACTCAACGGTTCTTGGCCCATCCTCAAATTGCAGCTCGAGACACTCACGTCTTCAACAGGTTAACTTGTGATAAATGATCAACTCAAAGTGATACCAAATAACTTATATAGTTGTTTATGTATTTGTAGATGGATTAAACATGCTTGTTAAAACAGAGGACCCGTAACACCAGCACTTATCAAGAAGTTGCATGTTATCGACAATGTTCAAAGGAAAACCAAAGGTACGTTAATGAACTTCATCTGTTCATCTGGGACGGATGTAGAGATGTTAACCTAGCCCATACCGCACGCACGCAGGTACGTGCGGACGCACGTACACACGTACGCACGAACACCCACACGCACACACGCACACACGCACACACGAACACACGTACACACGCACACTCGAACACACGCACACTCGAACACGAACACACGAACACACACAACACACACACAAACACACACACAAACACACACACACACACACACACACACACACACACACACACACACACACACACAATCCGCCATCGAGCTGACGAATCGCTGACATCGGAAGATGAGACGGTGGTTGCTATTGATGAATGAATATTTTTGAAACAATCAAATGCCTTCAAATGCTACCTTTTGATAATCGCCAAAATTGGTCTTCCTGATTCAACAAATATCCTATATTTGAAAATAACTGTTTATACTTTAAGATCAGTGGGCCAATATGTCTTGCCCCTATCATATCCGTGAGCGACGATCAATGTGCGTTAAACATGTGATATTATAATAGTGTTTCATTGTCATACATAATTCTGCATACACTAATCGTCACGCGTGCGTGTGACGATTATGAAGAGCACAAAGACATGTTACTCTTGTATGTGAACTGTCGATACAAACACATTCTAAATAGTCAGCTCTGCTGCAATCATACCTTATTTTACTTGTTTATGCCTAGATTAAATCACTAGTCATTTGGAGCACAATCGAGTTATAATTATGTTTCGTATAATACAATTAATCTTCACAATAACGCACATATAAACCTTATAATGTATTTGTGTTTAGTGCCACTGTAACTGGTAATAGCATTGATCTGTTGAAGATTAACATTTGTAAATAATTACTTAAACGACCACAATTGTGTTTTCGCAATTTATTAACAGTAACGTTTAATTAGTAATAATGCCATATACACAATAAATAATGAAATATCTAAGAATTAATGTTGGTGCACAATTAATATGCCGATGTCGGGATTTCCCCTAAATAACCATTAAAAAGCGTATTTTGAAAGGGTATTTTCATAGGGTCTGTGCTTTTTGGTTCCAGTTTGTTCAAAAGTCCTTATTTAAATATAGCATAGGCCTATTGGACGTAACTGGAATAGTTGAATTACTTATTAATGGTTTAGCTGCCGAACATACTTATCTCATTTGCGTTACAATGTTTGCACTCGTCTACGTAAATATACACAACTTGTCGGTTGTCACAAGGCCCGTCTCGGGGATGTTTCACATTGCTGTCTCTACTCTCGAGTGTTGTTATCAAGCTTGCACATCGGCATCGATTCAAAATGACCCAAGGTGGAAACAGTTCTCATTGAAACGAACAGACGCCAAAACAAACCAAGACTGAAACGATCCCGAAATGTCTGTGGTGTGTAGAGTATTAAATAAAGTGTTATCAATGGTTACATTGCGCTTACATAGAAGAACGTTGTTGTTCATCCACTGTTCAGTATGATAATGTTCATGACGATGTGTCTACACACAATACTCTCGATCCAGCCACGCCATTGCCACATCCTTATTCGGTTTTGCTGAAATCACACTTTCGTGAGTCAACCAATAAAAAAACTGGTCATTTTGGAAAACGTGTGAAGACATTTCTGTTTTTAAACTAATACTGCAAGAATATGTCACGCATACACACAGTTATAATTAATTGGTTGTATTTATCTTAGCACTCTTTTTTATTTTCTCTTTTATTTTTTACAATACTTTATTTAATGTACATCAAGCAGGATTTGGTTTTATTAACTTTTAATTTACAATTCGTAATTTAAATATTTATTATCTTATATGGGATTTTATGTTTTAGATTTACTCGTGAATGGGGCATTAGTCCAAGATTTGATGGTGTTTAAATAAAGTTTTTATTATTGATTATTAATAATAAGTAATTTTTTCGATGACTTCAATAAAGAAAGAAATGTAAACGTTACAAATGTCAAACAGTTGCGGAAAATATTGTTTACTTTACATACAAAGAGCAGTAATTGTGTATCTAACAAACGTATTCGGAATAACATTTGAAGATGACATGAAATGTACACAAATGCTCAATGCTAATTAGGCAATAATATAATACACTGCGATATATATCTATTAAATTATTACAACTTCGTTATTATTATTTTCCGCGACTGATAAAGGTTACAGACAAAAAAACATAGAACGATCTAACCAACGTATCACAATAATTATTTCAGTATATTAAAAAAATTAAAAGACAGACAGAACCCAATAAATCATTGGATCGATACGCATTCATAAATAAATTATAATTATTACATTTTAATAAAAAAATGTGTCACCAATGTCCATATATCTACATTGGTGTAACCCAAAGTTATCCAATATTTCCATCACTTGGAGACATGCATTTGTTAACTGTAGAGTGTTATAATAAATATATTTACGATTTAAAAAAGCGTCGTCTGTATGACAAAGGCAAGCGCGTGTGGCCAGCAACAAGACCGTGAATAATATGAGAAGTTGAGCCGTGAGTCGACAGGCGGATGGTTGTTAGTCATGCGGATGCAGCACGCTGAAGCGTCCCATTCTCAGACTCTAATCGCATGCGCACACGAACCGGACACGAAACTTACAATAGTGACGTCACTATGCAGGTATTCCATTCCGCATGCCTTTCCGTATGCGTTTTCGTAAAGCTGGAATCCCAGTTTTAAAACGGTAAGAACAGTTTGCCCACCCTCCCGTAATTCCCCGGAGTCTCACGGATTGTACAGCTTATGTTTCTTGAACTCCCCGACTCCCGGGACGTTCCAGAAACTCACAGAATTTCATAAAATATGTAAACAAAAAGTATTATTTCCGTTGATTTCTATTCATATTACTTGGCAGTCGTTTCCGCGAGGACAACGGAAGTGATTGCAGCGGTTTACACGGTTTAAACACGAAAATATGCAGCCGGTGCTCTCTTTCCCCTCTCGTCAATGTTACCTGATTTGTGATTCGTCGAATTATCGGCGGAAGTTTGCGGAAATCCAATCACAATTGACGTTACACAAATTCAAACGGTACATTTGAACAAACCCCGCGAGTCTACCCTAGCGTCTATCTGTGACTACAAGATACAAGATACAAGAAGCTTTATTTAACGTCGGTTTACATATGAATTTCATAACATTAGCTCATCTGAGATATTTTCCGACAAACAAGTATAAAGCAACGAGACATAAAACATAAAAAGCATACAGAGTATTTAAGATGACAGCAATAAAACATATAAAATACGGGTAATGAGTACAAAATAAAATAATACATGCATGTATACAATGAAAGCTATATTCACTATATTGGCATAGCTACAAACACGTTAGCTGTTTACCTACATATAGAGCAGTTGCATGATGGGCCATCCCAGTCCGGATCCGTCTGCTGACTGTGAAGTTTCGCTTCGATATTGGATGATCAGATGATCGAAAACGTGGATGAGACCAGTGGCAGAGGACAGGATGAGGGCATTCTGTGGTCTGTGCCGGACTGATTTCAGTGTGGCGGCATCGGGAATATACGATGTACGTGCTCATGCACAGGGGACTCTTCATAAAGAAAAGACTGCAGAGAGGGGCACCATGAAGTCTACTCAGTCTCTCTTTACAGGTCAAGAGTCTATCAAGGTGAGTCTTCACATGTTCACAGAATAACTTGTCTTGACTGACTTGAGTCAAGTCTCCCAACACTGCGTGGCCTAGTGCTGTATTCTACATGTAGTCTAGACTAGAATTATCAATTGATCAAGCCGGCCAGTACTGCACATTGACAATTGTGAAAAGTCATAAGCAATTATCTATTCATGAAAGTTATCCCTCTTTTTAAAATAATTTTTTTTATCGTCATCGATTTAAGGGTTGTCTTGCCTAATAGTAATATGGTTTTATCAAAATGTATGTTTTTAAAAAGCCATTAAAAAAAAAAAATCCTTAATTAAAATCCCGACAGAAAACAGAATTATTATTTTGATCATGTTTTCAGCTTCAAATTACGAAAGTCTGGTCTTAGGTTTTATAATGATTAGAAGAATCAGTGTAGCTTTCTCTTTTGAAGCCTAATATTTGTTCCTTGCAAGTCCGACACAGATAATAATATTTATTTAAAAGGAGGCTATATAATAACATCTTGCATATTGTTTGAATATATTTTCAGGACAAGACCACAAGAGCTGATGTACTCTTTTGTAATGCACTGGTGGAGCATTACATCACCTTTAACGTAGCCAGGCACCTCTCCCGACTCTTCCCGCTAATGTTTTCTGATAGTGAGATTGCGAAAAAATTCCAGTGCCAACGTAGCAAAGCTACATGTATCAGCACCCATGCATTGGGACCAGCAGCGACGGCACCGGTTATAGCCTGCAGCAGCGGCAGCCATTCTCCGTCTTAACTGATGAGGCCACAGACAGGGCTGATGACAAAACTGTCTTAATCATGGCACGTCATTACGACGAACACAAAGACAGCGTCATCACATCCTTTGTGGCCAACCTAGTGTGTCCGATAGCGGATGCTCGGACCCTCTTCGGTCATCAGGACAAGTTCATGGTGGACAACAAGATCCCTTGGTCCAATGTCATGGGTCAGAGCTCCGACTCTGCAAGCACTATGGTTGGACGTCATAAGTAAGTGAAAATACCAAAAGGTGTACATAATAATTATACACCATAGCTATACACTGACTGTCACTGTCAGTGACAGTGACGTAAAGAATTTACTTCGCTGACAGTGACAGTCAGTGTATTAATTTTCTGTTACATATTTTTGCTTTTACTTTATTTTATATCAAATATCCTCTTAACCCATTAAATGCCAGGTGTAGAGACTGAGTCAACAGCTTTCCTCTTAACGCCCAGTGCGCGGGAGAAAGTGTTAACCTTGACTTTTGTTTGTCTGAAAGTATAGGCATGTTTGTACTTGAATGAAAGGTCTTTTTATGGGGAATATGAATCTGGAATCATAATATTAATACTTCAGATTAGTACCGCTAAATTGGTACAACTTTAGTTGTGATTAGCACTTTAAGGGATAATGTGTATGCCACATCTAAGCCCGTGTTCCTCCACAGTGTCTACCAAACAAGTTTTTGGGATTTGTATATAGGCATATGACTGAATTTGCAAATCAATGATGTACTACATTTTAAATGTATTTTACTTGTCATCTTACAGTGATTATTGATATTTGCAGTGCAAAGAGAAGAGAGGAACTGAAATCGTCTCAGGAGGTTGTGAGTGTGAACTCCGACAAGATAATACAACACTGCACCACTCGGTGGCTTAGTCTGGCGAGGGCACTGAAGCGTACGTTAGACCAACGGCCAGCCCTGCTTTCTACTTCCGTAGTCACAAGGATGCAGAGAAGAGGACCAGTAAAGCTGGGAGGATCCTGGTCCAGATGGAAAACCTCTGTTGAAGCCGCTGATGAAGTACATGCTTGGAATTATTCCAAACTTCACACAGTTCAACTTGCTGTACCAGGTATTATCATATTGAAAATTTTAGTACAAGTTATTTTAAAAATATACTGCGTTATAATAAGAATATTATTCTAATGTGTGTCACAAAAAGAAGTGATCTTTATTGAAGCATCCTTTTATTACAGTGACAGTGGATTTTTATAATAAGAAGTCCATCATATGTATAAAAATGGCCCTGACATATACCATGCATCTTAAATGGTGGATCACCATTAATGGAACTATGACATTCTTTCTTATTAGAGAGAAGAGGCAAACATCCACAACCTGCACAGGGGCATGTTAGGTCTACTCAAGGACATCCTGGTGAAGTTGGTAAAACCAGATGATTTGGTGGAGTACCCCAAGAAGTCCTGCTGTTGGTCGACTATTCAAGCAGGGAGAACCACGTGGAGGACCTAGATCTGCTAATGGATTACACTCTCCATGATGAAGTCCGGGATGCCCCGGAGGAAGGACATATGACACCAGCCCAGCATGACAAGTTCTACAAGTAAGATGATAGACTTGTACATTTCTTTTGGTGTAGCAGTGAATGTATTGTCTCCTTTGTACTTTATTCTTTAAACAGTGCATACTGTTGACATCATTCTTCTCAATAACAGTGCATGTTGACAATGTACTTTTCTCTTTTGTCTCTTTGGATAGTACAAGAACTACGAAGAACTGTGCAGCACCATAACTCTGCATGACTAAGTTATGCTGAATGAGAAACCTGTTGACTTCCTGCAGCATAATTATAACATCTTGCAATCCAGCTGAGGAAAGTTCATTTAAATGCATGCATGTGCAATACTATTAGATACAATAAGTCTCATATTGTCTTATAGTAAATGCATGCAATTTGCACCCATCATTGCAAGTCGGAAAGGTTCTGACCTCTTCCAAAGTCTTGCAGGGGTATTAGATAATTCCTGACGGCGGTTGTGAAGAAGACACTGCTGATATTCCCGTTCAAGGACGAGACGATCAAGGCCTTGTCAGTGCTGGATCCTTCAGCGAGGACTACATTCCCAGTGAGCAAAGATAATTCATAGTAACTGTAAGCTTACTTATTTTTAATACAAAGACAGCTAAACTAGAATGTTTAAATTAAGCAAGGTGACACTAAACTCTTGTGGACTTTGTTATTGTTCCTCTCAAAGGTTTTTGATTTTTGGGCTTCTTTTTAAGCATATGCCGGTATTTTGGGGCTAGTTTCAAAAGTGGTGGTTTTTACGTCATGTGTTACATTAAGAGCCGTCATATTCTTCGTCACGTAATAAATACTGTAAACTCCCAATTCAAAGCCGCCTAATGTTTTTTTAATACAGGCATTGCCTACTCCAGCCTGGGCCACCCAGTTGTCCACAAATAAGGGTAATAATCATTCTCTCGCGCCAGGGTGACATTACGTCAATACCAACTCTTCTCTTTGTTGCGCTACGTGTAGTCACGTAGCGCAACGAGCATTTGCTTGCGAGGATGGTGTGTGTGTCCGTGCGTGCGTGCGTGCGTGCGAGCGTGCGTGCGTGCGTGCGTGCGAGCGTGCGAGCGAGCGTGCGTGCGTGCGTGCGTGCGTGTGATTACGTAGAGGGCCATATGTGTGGAGAAATCTGTGACGTTACGAAGTACACCATGGCTACTAATGGCTATTAATTTATAAACAGGCAATTGTATACAGTTCATCGTAGAACAGTAGGTGGCGCTCAACTGCAAGAAATTATGGAATCATCCACCCACCATTAGATAAATACTTTGTACGTGATGTAATTTTAATGCATTTCCCTCTTTATCGGTGGAGCGTGTCGTTAGCAAGTTATAAAATGTACCATTTTATAATTATTTGTGGGGATATTTTGGGCTAGTTTTCGATGGCCATTGGGCTTGAAATTGTTTTTTGACCTGGCAACACTGCATACTCAGACTTGAGCACGAAACGTCCACATCCTGAGTATGCTCAAGAGCGAGCTCAACGCCGTACTCAGACAAACAAAAATGGCAGCTCACGTAGAAATTAGTCGATTTCGTTGTCAAATTCGTCGTTTTTGACAAGATGTGCAGTCCGATTTCAGCGTCCGAGTCGCTTACGAGGTGTTGTCGATCCATTTGAAGAGGTGGTGTAACAAGAATGATTTGACAGACACTGTGTTGTGCCTAAAACGGCAGTGTTTATTGAACATTTGCAAACTTAAGCGGCAGACGACGACAGTACGATACATTTTTGCAATAATTATGTTTTGGTGGCAGTTTTTCGGTGATGGGACCATCGTTTCGTTTACTGCTTTGCGACACAAGCTCACGGCCAACTGCCAGACGAAATTTCCCCTAAACTGTGCGTTGTCGTTGGACGAGAAATGAAGTACAGTCGTGGACACCGATGGGGCATATGTACTATTCTGACCTCGAAATAAACAAGAACAACATGAACGAAGGACATAGTCATTAAAACGAATAAGAATGTAAATATAATTATACTCCTTTTAAACAGAACAAATAAAAACAGTGGCAAAAAGAATATTGCAAATGTTTTAATTATTTTTAAATATAGGTCAAACACAGGCAAAAAAAATCCTAAACTCCCCCAATAATTTTAACCATTACATTTTAACCATCACATATGCCAATATTTTTAAATATCTTAAACACATATTCAACAAACAACTACAAAATGGAGATTGTTCGGGTAACGTGAAAATTGTACGGGTAATCTCCATATTAAAAAAATGTATGATGTACAAGAATTCTCTCTAACTATGAGCCAGTGTTTGTTTTACCTCAGTTTTCGAAAATACTAGCAAGTATATTCATAGTATTTCTTGAATGTTAAAAACTGTAGAATGGGCGGTATAGAAAAGAAACACTCAACTGTAATAGCAATATTAAAAATGCTCAACACCGCGTGTTAAGTTGAGTACGTACTCAAGACGTTTTATAACAACCGTGAGCACGCATACTCAGCTGAGCGTGAGATCTGAGTCTAAGCACGGAGTTGAGCATGAGCGCTTTTTATAACCTCGGGCCCTTACTTCCTTGGGTGTAAATAGTCGTTCAGTTTGTCGATGTCAACCCAAGCACATTTTCCTCAAGTGACATTATCTGTGACAGCAATGTGAGGTGGCTCGTGTAGCGCAGCAGTTAGAACTGATCAACAACATAGCAATGAGACACCCTGGAAATAACAAAACGTGCCACTGATCTTAGTCAACAATTTCTGTCTTCTTTTGGAAAAACGAGTACAAGAATATAGTTTGCAACACTTCAGAGGCAATATTACATATTACGATTTTGAATTATTTATTTATTGGTTGAATGATGGTGATTATAATTAATAATATCAGTAGTACTGTTGTTGTTGTTGTTGTTATTATCATCATTATTTGATATCATAACGATGATGATTCTGATGACGACAGTGAGGACCATGTCAATGATGGTAATTCATAATTGAAAATAATCATTCTTACAAAAAAGATAACCGAATTGGATACAATGCCTGCTGCTTCTTTTCGTCATCAACGTTGCACATAAAAATGAGTGATTACACTTAAAAATGAAGTCGATATATATATATATATATATATATATATATATATATATATATATATATATATATATATATATATAAAAAATATGCTATTGAATGTGTAATAGGGCGTGTAACTCTCACTCGCGAAAACGAGGCTGGGGGAAGTTGGGGTGTGGTGATCCCAGATTCGACCAGTCCAGGATTCGTACGAATCTGGGACCGCGACGGTAGCGGTCCCAGATTCGTACCGAGTCAGGATTCGCCTTTGTTACTAACGTAGTTCCCGTTAGTAATACACCAAGTATTTAAATAATATTGTTATCACGCACATCTTAAATAAGAATGGATTACCTTATGTGATCATTTTCACTCCTTCGAACGTGTTGTGTTATGTAGTCGAATCTCGGCCCGGGCATGACGTATGCCGTTGCCACTACGTCAGAGCTAAAAAATAAAATAAAAATAGATAAATGCGATCATTGCGCATGCGCGCGCATGCGCGATATGCGTTTAGACGAGTCCTGGACTGGTCGAATCTGGGACCACCACAGGGGCAGGAAATCCATATTCTCCTTTTTTTTGTAATAATCGAATTGTTCCCAAATAGCGTGTTTCAGTTATATTGTCTGAAGGATTATTACAAGCAGAAGCAATGGTACACTTTGCCAGTGACAATGATCACGGAAATCATGAATTTTAATCGATTATTATGATGGTTGCCATGGCACTAGCGGCAAGTACTTGTGTTTGGCGATCTTGACTAATAATGAAGAGTGCCATTTTTCGCGCAGTACAACCTGTTTGGTGCAAACGTACACATATGTTATGATTATGTGCATTTAGACAACATGTCAGATATAAGTGCTTATCGAAACCACAACGTACAGCAATGTAAAATGCAAGTCCCGTAAAAGACACATACGGCCTAAAATCGTGTTTATTATCTGCACTACGTAAATCGCTATGTCTATGATAGTGTGGTAAACTCAATATTAAATCGGACATTTAAGATAAGAAAGGTATAACACAAGATATTTAAGACGTGATTTTCCAAGTATTCATCAGTCGGAAGCTACAACTGTCATCCATCGTTAGAATATTATTCTTGTGTCCAGTCCCCAATCAGCTCCAGTCGTGCGGAGTCTTGCCATGTATCGTGACCCACTTACAGGCCCTATAGAATACCTTCCAAAGCGCCGAAATTAATTATCGGCTTTGTTGCGTTCAATTGCTCCCTAACCGTTGTATTTAAAACAAAATTAGCAATTTGGTGTTATTCACTTACATGTAAGCAATTATGTTATGCATGTCCGGGGTGTCTTTCACCTCCGTGAGAGAACGGAGTTTAGGGGTTACTAGTGAATGTAAGTCATACGTCATAAGACGAATACTTGTAGTTTCGATCAGCTACAACGAATTCCTGGTCCAGTTGGTATCGACGAAACAGTTCACCAGTTGAATAAACTTTAGGGTCAATTAATGGTATTACGGATTTTTAGAAGGTAGAGAGTAATGCACCTAGAGCATAGTGGTAAACAGGGAAATATAGACTACAACTGTGGGTCCGATGTGTGATTGTTTCTGGTCGACAGAATGGCACGTTGCCAACGAAAGGGTTCCGTGAGGGTTTGGTAATGTCTATGAGGAAATAACTCACGCATAACCGTGTGTGTCCAACACAATCCTCCACAGCCCCCTGGCTCCTTGTGTGTCCACCACAGCCCCCTGGCTCCTTGTGTGTCCACCACAGCTCCCTGGCTCCTTTTGTGTCCTGCACAGCCCCCTGGCTCCTTGTGTGTCCACCACAGCTCCCTGGCTCTTTGTGTTTCCACCACAGCTCCCTGGCTCATTTTGTGTCCTGCACAGCTCCCTGGCTCCATGTGTGTCCACCACAGCCCCCTGGCTTCTTGTGTGTCCACCACAGCCCCCTGGCTTCTTGTGTGTCCACCACAGCTCCCTGGCTCCTTGTGTGTCCACCACAGCTCCCTGGCTCCATGTGTGTCCACCACAGCCCCCTGGCTCTTTGTGTTTCCACCACAGCCCCCTGGCTCTTTGTGTTCCCACCACAGCTCCCTGGTTCCTTTTGTGTCCTGCAAAGCCCCCTGGCTCCTTGTGTGTCCACCACAGCTCCCTGGCTCCTTGTGTGTCCACCACAGCTCCCTGGCTCCATGTGTGTCCACCACAGCCCCCTGGCTCCTTGTGTTTCCACCACAGCCCCCTGGCTCTTTGTGTTTCCACCACAGCTCCCTGGCTCCTTTTGTGTCCTGCACAGCTCCCTGGCTCCTTGTGTGTCCACCACAGCTCCCTGGATCCTTGTGTGTCCTCCACAGCTCCCTGGCTCCTTTTGTGTCCTGCACAGCCCCCTGGATCCTTTTGTGTCCTGCACAGCTCCCTGGCTCCTTTTGTGTCCTGCACAGCTCCCTGGCTCCTTTTGTGTCCTGCACAGCTCCCTGGCTCCTTTTGTGTCCTGCACAGCCCCCTGGATCCTTTTGTGTCCTGCACAGCTCCCTGGCTCCTTGTGTGTCCTCCACAGCTCCCTGGCTCCTTGTGTGTCCTCCACAGCTCCCTGGCTCCTTTTGTGTCCTGCACAGCCCCCTGGATCCTTTTGTGTCCTGCACAGCTCCCTGGCTCCTTGTGTGTCCTGCACAGCTCCCTGGCTCCTTGTGTGTCCTGCACAGCTCCCTGGCTCCTTGTGTGTCCTCCACAGCTCCCTGGCTCCTTTTGTGTCCTGCACAGCCCCCTGGATCCGTTTGTGTCCTCCACAGCTCCCTGGCTCCTTGTGTGTCCTCCACAGCTCCCTGGCTCCTTGTGTGTCCTCCACAGCCCCCTGGCTCCTTGTGTGTCCTCTACAGCCCCCTGGCTCCTTGTGTGTCCTCCACAGCCCCCTGGCTCATTGTGTGTCCTCTACAGCCCCCTGGCTCCTTGTGTGTCCTCTACAGCCCCCTGGCTCATTGTGTGTCCTCTACAGCCCCCTGGCTCCTTGTGTGTCCTCCACAGCCCCCTGGCTCATTGTGTGTTCTCTACAGCTCCCTGGCGTCTTGTGTGTCCTCCACAGCCCCCTGGCTCCTTGTGTGTCCTCCACAGCCCCCTGGCTCCTTGTGTGTCCTCCACAGCCCCCTGGCTCATTGTGTGTCCTCCACAGCCCCCTGGCTCCTTGTGTGTCCTCCACAGCCCCCTGGCTCATTGTGTGTCCTCTACAGCCCCCTGGCTCCTTGTGTGTCCTCTACAGCCCCCTGGCTCCTTGTGTGTCCTCTACAGCCCCCTGGCTCCTTGTGTGTCCTCCACAGCCCCCTGGCTCCTTGTGTGTCCTCCACAGCCCCCTGGCTCCTTGTGTGTCCTCCACAGCCCCCTGGCTCATTGTGTGTCCTCCACAGCCCCCTGGCTCCTTGTGTGTCCTCCACAGCCCCCTGGCTCATTGTGTGTCCTCTACAGCTCCCTGGCTCCTTGTGTGTCCTCTACAGCCCCCTGGCTCCTTGTGTGTCCTCTACAGCCCCCTGGCTCCTTGTGTGTCCTCCACAGCCCCCTGGCTCATTGTGTGTCCTCTACAGCCCCCTGGCTCCTTGTGTGTTCTCTACAGCTCCCTGGCGTCTTGTGTGTCCTCCACAGCCCCCTGGCTCCTTGTGTGTCCTCCACAGCCCCCTGGCTCCTTGTGTGTCCTCCACAGCCCCCTGGCTCCTTGTGTGTCCTCCACAGCCCCCTGGCTCATTGTGTGTCCTCTACAGCCCCCTGGCTCCTTGTGTGTCCTCCACAGCCCCCTGGCTCATTGTGTGTCCTCTACAGCCCCCTGGCTCCTTGTGTGTCCTCTACAGCCCCCTGGCTCATTGTGTGTCCTCTACAGCCCCCTGGCTCCTTGTGTGTCCTCCACAGCCCCCTGGCTCATTGTGTGTTCTCTACAGCTCCCTGGCGTCTTGTGTGTCCTCCACAGCCCCCTGGCTCCTTGTGTGTCCTCCACAGCCCCCTGGCTCCTTGTGTGTCCTCCACAGCCCCCTGGCTCCTTGTGTCCTCCACAGCCCCCTGGCTCCTTGTGTGTCCTCCACAGCCCCCTGGCTCCTTGTGTGTCCTCCACAGCCCCCTGGCTCCTTGTGTGTCCTCCACAGCCCCCTGGCTCATTGTGTGTCCTCTACAGCCCCCTGGCTCCTTGTGTGTCCTCTACAGCCTCCTGGCTCATTGTGTGTCCTCTACAGCCCCCTGGCTCCTTGTGTGTCCTCTACAGCCCCCTGGCTCCTTGTGTGTCCTCTACAGCCCCCTGGCTCATTGTGTGTCCTCTACAGCCCCCTGGCTCCTTGTGTGTCCTCCACAGCCCCCTGGCTCATTGTGTGTCCTCCACAGCCCCCTGGCTCCTTGTGTGTCCTCCACAGCCCCCTGGCTCCTTGTGTGTCCTCCACAGCCCCCTGGCTCCTTGTGTGTCCTCCACAGCCTCCTGGCTCCTTGTGTGTCCTCCACAGCTCCCCGGCGTGTCCAGTCTTCTGGTGACAACTCTTACTCTGCTACTGATTTTAACTTCACCAACTTTGGTTTCCGAGGATTTACGCGCGATAGAAATTACCTTGTTATTATTAGTTTTATAAGTATGTTAATTACGTCGAATAAAAACGCTACACATCACACCTGGTTATTCTGCGTGTGAATCTAAAACTGCAGCCCACCTAAACACTTGTTGACGCACAAACTACAGTCCAGGGTTTGTTTTTTGGTGGTTTTGTCGTGATATCTGTTGACATCTATTTGATCTAAACTTAGCTTCGTGTAGAGTATACGGAGAATAGAAGAAACATCGCCCGGGGAGAACTCTTTAGTGGACACCGTCGTGTCGTGACGTGACGTCAATCGGGAAACCAAGAAGTCGTCGTCATTGACGTCAATGGGCCGGTTTCGTTGTAGCTTTAGGCGCTGCTTCAAAACTTCCATTGTCAACATTTACGGTCTGGACGCGGAAGTAACGGACGGACCAATCAGAATGCGGCATGTCAGTAAGGAGTCGCCTTCAGATATTACTGATAAGTTATTATTGTATCGTAGGAATGACGCACTCATTCAGCACAACTATGTTCAAGCAATAATTAATTCTTTTCTTAGCATCATTCCGAACAAGCATTGGTCTGCTTAGCATTTTTTGAATTAACACAATCGCTTGACCATGTGTTGCACTAACTAATCGCCCGGTGATAAAGTGGGTGCATTCTCTTGTGTGATTTGCATAACATAAACGTAAATGTTGTTAAACATTAAATTAAACAATAAGGCTACCAGCTCGATAAGTTATCCTTCTCTGGTAGCCACCTCATCTGTGCTACATTACTTTTGAATTAACTTGTATATCAGGTGGGTGAAAATGTACATATTATATGTATTTACTTCAATAGGAGAAGCTATATAGTGTTAAATTGGAGCCATCTCGCAGTGATCGATGTGTTCGTTTATTACTTCTACTTCCCGTCCTCTAGGTTGACTACACATGTTGTGTTTAGTAACATATGTATATACATTTGGAGCGCTGTATCTGGTGGTTACAACATCCGACTCTCATACGAGATTTTCCGGATTTGAATTAAATTATGCTAATGCCATTTCGGATATTGCGCAATGTCGGTCACTCCACGTTTGCGCCTTAAATGCAACGTCGTCAAGGCTTCCCAAAGTAGTCGCGATATTCGTTGGAACAGACGACAGTTAGCTATAATGACTGCACACCATGAACTAGTTATAAAGCTCTGTGTTGGTGTGCGTAATATTCTCATCTCTTATTAATGTATTTTAAACGTGCCGATGCATCCGTGGTTAATTGTATGTAACGCTGCAGTTTCAATAAGCCACAAAGCAGCAATATAATTTAGCATCCCTCGAAAAAACGTTAAAACTACTAAACAATCAAACAGGAGACGTAAGCTCCTCGCATGACTAAATTCCGTTGTGGTTTCGACCAATCAGAGCCAGAAACGGAGGGGTTTTCCCTGCGAGAACGGCCAGCCAATCAGAAGGCGCAGCGTTGTTGTTTACACGGTCGCGGATAGTGTTTCGCATGAGTGTTTGTGAGGCCTAGCTGCGAGTGCTGTCTCATGTTGGTCGTGACTTGAGTGTTTAGCAAATCGTCGCACGCTGACGAAGAGTCAAGTGTCGATGTCAAGTCATTAGCACATTTCTTGTCAATCATTTCAGTTTGGTGAGACTAAGAATGAACAGTGACGTGTATAGAAGGATTGCTTAACATTTTAGAGACTGTTTGTGTCTGTCGCTATGACTCCAAGTTAGTTGTTCGTGACTAATAATTGATCGCGACAGGTCTCCCGACGGTAGACTATGACCCCATAACACCGCGGAGTCCAAAGTGCGACTCGACCAAACACAATAAACACATACATGCACATGTTTGTATGATTGGGGTTACATGGTCTATTCTTGTACGCAGGTGTCTCGGGTCTAGTTTTCAGAAGTTCAAACTGTTTTCATTGTATCAACGTTTGTTTCCATTTAATGTGTGTGCGTGTGCGTGTGCGTGTGCGTGTGCGTGTGCGTGTGCGTGTGCGTGTGCGTGTGCGTGTATGAGTGAGTGAGTGAGTGAGTGAGTGAGTGAGTGAGTGAGTGAGTGAGTGAGTGAGTGAGTGAGTGAGTGGTGAGTGAGTGAGTGAGTGAGTGACTGACTGACTGACTGACTGAGTGAGTGAGTGAGTGAGTGAGTGAGTGAGTGAGTGAGTGAGTGAGTGCGTGCGTGCGTGCGTGCGTGTGTGTGTGTGTGTGTGTGCGCGCGCGCTTGTGCGTGTGTGTAGTTTTGTGAGTGTTTGTGTGTGAGTGTGAATATGTATGAGTACGTGTTTGTGTGCACGCGCGCGTGTTCATGTGTGCATGTAGTTATGCCGTATGTGCGTATATGTGTGCGTGCGTGCGTGTGTGTGTGTGCGTGCGCGTGTGCGTGCACGCATGCGTGCTCTGTCAGGCCGTGTGCTGCAGCCGTGTGATAAAACGTTGGTCTTAATCCACGGATTATTGCGGAGCGAAACAACCATTTTCACTTTACGATACGGATGTGCAAAGTGTGTTTTGACCAAGGTCCATTTAACGATTCACACTAACCTAGGTCATCTTGTGTTGTTTTGTCACGTTTACCTTGCACACTGTTTTGTTTCATAGTCGAACGTAAACGTTACCTCGAGTTAATTATGGCATGACAACGGCTTACAAAGCCGGTAATGTAAAAACTAATGTGTAACTTAAAGTCATAACTTAAGTCATTAAACATTACACTTTGTATCCGAGCACTACAGTAGTCGCCTAATTGCACGTGTGTAAATATAGAGGAACTAAATTCATAAAAGGTCAGTTCTTACATAGCGCAGTATCCAGTCCTCAGGATTGCTCAAAGCGCTTTACACTTTACTTCCATGACAGAACTGTTTAATCGAACACATCTCCACTTCTCTGGCCACCATTGGGTCATGCTGCAAATAATGGGCAATGACTAATTGTAATCAACATTTCCATCCACCACTATTTAAAGCCAGTTAACCAGTCATACACGTAGGTTCGACACGTCACTCGGCAACAAACGATTCCAATCCGGGTTCGTTCTGTTTGGTTGAGAGCCGGACCCACGAGCACTGAGCTACAGTTGCGAGGTGTAGCCCCAGTGTTGAGAGCCGGACCCACTAGCACTGAGCTACAGTTGCGAGGTGTAGCCCCAGTGTGTAGAGCTGGACCCACCAGCACTGAGCTGGGTTTCGGGTGAGCCCCCGTGTTGGGGCCGGACCCACAGGGACTGGGCTGGGTTTGGGGGGTTGGGCCCCAGTGTTGAGAGCCGGACCCACGAGCACTGAGCTACAGTTGCGAGGTGTAGCCCCAGTGTTGAGAGCCGGACACACTAGCACTGAGCTACAGTTGCGAGGTGTAGCCCCAGTGCTGAGAGCCGGGACACACGAGCACTGAGCTACAGTTGCGAGGTGTAGCCCCAGTGTTGGGGCGGGACACCCGAGCACTGAGCTACAGTTTCGGGGGTAGCCCCAGTGGAGAGCGGGACCCCTGGGACAGGCTGGGTTGGGGGGTGGGCCCCCGTGTTGAGAGCCGGACACACGAGCACTGAGCTACAGTTGCGAGGTGTAGCCCCAGTGTTGAGAGCCGGGACACACGAGCACTGAGCTACAGTTGCGAGGTGTAGCCCCAGTGTTGAGAGCCGGACCCACGAGCACTGAGCTACAGTTGCGAGGTGTAGCCCCAGTGTGTAGAGCTGGACCCACTAGCACTGAGCTACAGTTGCGAGGTGTAGCCCCAGTGTTGAGAGCGGGACCCACGAGCACTGAGCTACAGTTGCGAGGTGTAGCCCCAGTGTGTAGAGCTGGACCCACTAGCACAGAGCTACAGTTGCGAGGTGTAGCCCCAGTGTTGAGAGCGGGACACACGAGCACTGAGCTACAGTTGCGAGGTGTAGCCCCAGTGTTGAGAGCGGGACACACGAGCACTGAGCTACAGTTGCGAGGTGTAGCCCCAGTGTTGAGAGCGGGACACACGAGCACTGAGCTACAGTTGCGAGGTGTAGCCCCAGTGTTGAGAGCCGGACCCACGAGCACTGAGCTACAGTTGCGAGGTGTAGCCCCAGTGTTGAGAGCCGGACACACGAGCACTGAGCTACAGTTGCGAGGTGTAGCCCCAGTGTTGAGAGCGGGACACACGAGCACTGAGCTACAGTTGCGAGGTGTAGCCCCAGTGTTGAGAGCGGGACACACGAGCACTGAGCTACAGTTGCGAGGTGTAGCCCCAGTGTTGAGAGCGGGACACACGAGCACTGAGCTACAGTTGCGAGGTGTAGCCCCAGTGTTGAGAGCCGGGACACACGAGCACTGAGCTACAGTTGCGAGGTGTAGCCCCAGTGTTGAGAGCCGGGACACACGAGCACTGAGCTACAGTTGCGAGGTGTAGCCCCAGTGTTGAGAGCCGGGGGAAAACAGCACTGAGCTACAGTTGCGAGGTGTAGCCCCAGTGTTGAGAGCCGGAACACAGCACTGAGCTACAGTTGCGAGGTGTAGCCCCAGTGTTGAGAGCCGGAACACAGCACTGAGCTACAGTTGCGAGGTGTACCCCCGTGTTGAGAGCCGGACCCACGAGCACTGAGCTACAGTTGCGAGGTGTAGCCCCAGTGTTGAGAGCCGGGACCCACGAGCACTGAGCTACAGTTGCGAGGTGTAGCCCCAGTGTTGAGAGCCGGACCCACTAGCACTGAGCTACAGTTGCGAGGTGTAGCCCCAGTGTTGAGAGCCGGACCCACGAGCACTGAGCTACAGTTGCGAGGTGTAAGGGGTTGAGAGCCGGACACACGAGCACTGAGCTACAGGTTTCGAGGTGTAGCCCCAGTGTTGAGAGCCCGGGCCCACGAGCACTGAGCTACAGTTGCGGGGGTAGCCCCAGTGTTTAGAGCCGGGGCACCCGAGCACTGAGCTACAGTTGCGAGGGGTTTGCCCCAGTGTTGAGAGCCGGACACACGAGCACTGAGCTCAGTTCGGGTGTAGCCCCAGTGTTGAGAGCCGGAACACAGACTGAGCTACAGTTGCGAGGTGTAGCCCCATTTGAGAGCCGGAGACACTAGCACTGAGCTACAGTTGCGAGGGGTAGCCCCAGTGTTGAGAGCCGGGGCCCACGAGCACTGAGCTACAGTTGCAGGGGTAAACCCCAGTGTTGGGGCGGGAAAACGAGCACTGAGCTACAGTTGCGAGGTGTAGCCCCAGTGTTGGGGCCCGGAAAACCCGGCCCGACTACAGTTGCGAGGTGAGCCCCCTGTTGAGAGCCGGGGCCCACGAGCACTGAGCAAAAGGTTTCGAGGTGTAGCCCCAGTGTTGAGAGCCGGGGCCCACAGCACGAGCTAAAGTTGCGAGGTGTAGCCCCAGTGTTGAGAGCCGGGGCCCACAGCACAGTAAAGTTGCGGGTGTAGCCCCAGTGTTGAGAGCCGGGGCCCACAGCACGAGCTACAGTTGCGAGGTGTAGCCCCAGTGTTGAGAGCCGGGGCACACGAGCACTGAGCAAAAGTTGCGAGGTGTAGCCCCAGTGTTGAGAGCCGGGGGAAAACAGCACTGAGCTACAGTTGCGAGGTGTACCCCAGTGTTGAGAGCGGGACCCACAGCACTGAGCAAAAGTTGCGAGGTGTAGCCCCAGTGTTGAGAGCCGGACCCACGAGCACTGAGCTAAAGTTGCGAGGTGTAGCCCCAGTGTTGAGAGCCGGACCCACGAGCACTGAGCTAAAGTTGCGAGGTGTAGCCCCAGTGTTGAGGGGGGACCCACTAGCACAGAGCTACAGTTGCGAGGTGTAGCCCCAGTGTTGAGAGCCGGACACACGAGCACTGAGCAACAGTTGCGAGGTGTAGCCCCAGTGTTGAGAGCCGGAGACACTAGCACTGAGCTACAGTTGCGAGGTGTAGCCCCAGTGTTGAGAGCGGGACCCACTAGCACTGAGCTACAGTTGCGAGGTGTAGCCCCAGTGTTGAGAGCCGGGGCCCACGAGCACTGAGCTACAGTTGCGGGTGTAGCCCCAGTGTTGAGAGCCGGGGCCCACGAGCACTGAGCTACAGTTGCGAGGTGTAGCCCCAGTGTTGAGAGCGGGAAAAAGCACGAGCTACAGTTGCGAGGTGTAGCCCCAGTGTTGAGAGCCGGGACCCACGAGCACTGAGCTACAGTTGCGAGGTGTAGCCCCAGTGTTGAGAGCCGGACCCACGAGCACTGAGCTACAGTTGCGAGGTGTAGCCCCAGTGTTGAGAGCCGGGGCCCACAGCACTGAGCTACAGTTGCGAGGTGTAGCCCCAGTGTTGAGAGCCGGGGGAAAACAGCACTGAGCTACAGTTGCGAGGTGTAGCCCCAGTGTTGAGAGCCGGGGCACACGAGCACTGAGCTACAGTTGGAGGTGTAGCCCCAGTGTTGAGAGCCGGGGCACACGAGCACCCGAGCTAAGTTGCGAGGTGTAGCCCCAGTGTTGGGGCGGGACACACGAGCATGGAAGGGGGGTGTAGCCCCAGTGTTGAGAGCGGGACACACGAGCACTGAGCTACAGTTGCGAGGTGTAGCCCCAGTGTTGAGAGCGGGACACACGAGCACTGAGCAACAGTTGCGAGGTGTAGCCCCAGTGTTGAGAGCCGGACCCACGAGCACTGAGCTAAAGTTGCGAGGTGTAGCCCCAGTGTTGAGAGCCGGACCCACTAGCACTGAGCTACAGTTGCGAGGTGTAGCCCTTTTAGAGCCGGGGCCCACAGCACGAGCTACAGTTGCGAGGTGTAGCCCCAGGTGTTGAGAGCCGGACCCACAGCACTGAGCAAAAGTTGCGGGGGTAGCCCCAGTGTTGAGAGCCGGGGGAAAACAGCACTGAGCTACAGTTGCGAGGTGTAGCCCCAGTGTTGAGAGCCGGGACCCACTAGCACTGAGCTACAGTTGCGAGGTGTAGCCCCAGTGTTGAGAGCCGGACCCACGAGCACTGAGCTACAGTTGCGAGGTGTAGCCCCAGTGTTGAGAGCCGGGACCCACGAGCACTGAGCTACAGTTGCGAGGTGTAGCCCCAGTGTTGAGAGCGGGACACACGAGCACTGAGCTACAGTTGCGAGGTGTAGCCCCAGTGTTGAGAGCCGGACCCACTAGCACTGAGCTACAGTTGCGAGGTGTAGCCCCAGTGTTGGGGCCGGGGCACCGAGCACGGCTACAGTTGCGAGGTGTAGCCCCAGTGTTGGGGCGGGGCCCGAGCACTGAGCTACAGTTGCGAGGTGTAGCCCCAGTGTTGGGGCGGGGCCCACAGCACGAGCTACAGTTGCGAGGTGTAGCCCCAGTGTTGAGAGCGGGACACACGAGCACTGAGCTACAGTTGCAGGTGTAGCCCCAGTGTTGAGAGCCCGGGGCACCCGAGCACTGAGCTACAGTTGCGGGGGTGTAGCCCCAGTGTTGGGGCGGGGCACACGAGCACTGAGCTACAGTTGGAGGTGTAGCCCCAGTGTTGAGAGCGGGGCACACGAGCACTGAGCTACAGTTGCGAGGTGTAGCCCCCGTGTTGAGAGCCGGGGCCCCCCGAGCACTGAGCTACAGTTGCGGTGTAACCCCCGTGTTGAGGGGGACCCACGGCACTGGTTCAGGGTTTCGGGTGTAGCCCCCCCCCGGGAGCCGGGCCCGAACACGGCTACAGTTTTCGGGGGTGGGCCCCCCCGGGAGCCGGACCCACAGCAAATGGGTCCGGGGTTGCCCGGGGTTAAGGGGCCCCAGGGGGGGGTTGAAGCGGGGCACACGAGCCCCTTTAAGCTAACCGGTTGCGGTGGTAGGGGGGCCCCCCCGTGGTTTAGAGCCGGACACACGAGCCTGGGCCCACAGGTTTCCCAAGGGGTGTTGGGGGCCCCCAGTGGGGGGTTTAGGGGGCCGGGCCCCACGAGCCTGAGCTACAGTTGCGAGGGGTCCAGTGTTGAGAGCGGGGCACACGAGGGGCCCGAGCTAATTTTCGAGGGGTAGCCCCAGTGTTGAAACCGGACCCGAAGCCTGAGCTACAGTTGCGAGGTGAGCCCCAGTGTTGAGAGGGGCCCGAGCACTGAGCTACAGTTGCGGGGGTAGCCCCCGTGTTGAGAGCGGGACACACGAGCACTGAGCTACAGTTGCGAGGTGTAGCCCCAAAAGCGGGGCCCACAGCACTGAGCTACAGTTGCGAGGTGTAGCCCCAGTGTTGAGAGCGGGACACACGAGCACTGAGCTACAGTTGCGAGGTGTAGCCCCAGTGTTGAGAGCCGGGACACACGAGCACTGAGCTACAGTTGCGAGGTGTAGCCCCAGTGTTGAGAGCCGGGGCCCACAGCACTGAGCTACAGTTGCGAGGTGTAGCCCCAGTGTTGAGAGCCGGGGCCCACAGCACTGAGCTACAGTTGCGAGGTGTAGCCCCAGTGTTGAGAGCCGGGGCACACGAGCACTGAGCTACAGTTGCGAGGTGTAGCCCCCCGTGTTGAGAGCCGGGGCCCACAGCACTGAGCTACAGTTGCGGGGGTAGCCCCAGTGTTGGGGCCGGGGCACACGAGCACTGAGCTACAGTTGCGAGGTGTCCCCCGTGTTGAGAGCGGGGCACACGAGCACTGAGCTAAGTTGCGAGGTGTAGCCCCGGGGTTGAGAGCGGGACACACGAGCACTGAGCTACAGTTGCGGGGGTAAACCCCCCCCGTGTTGAGAGCCGGACCCACTAGCACTGAGCTACAGTTGCGAGGTGTAGCCCCAGTGTTGAGAGCGGGACACACGAGCACTGAGCTACAGTTGCGAGGTGTAGCCCCAGTGTTGAGAGCCGGGACACACGAGCACTGAGCTACAGTTGCGAGGTGTAGCCCCAGTGTTGAGAGCGGGACCCACGAGCACTGAGCTACAGTTGCGAGGTGTAGCCCCAGTGTTGAGAGCGGGACCCACGAGCACTGAGCTACAGTTGCGAGGTGTAGCCCCAGTGTTGAGAGCGGGACCCACAGCACTGAGCTACAGTTGCGAGGTGTAGCCCCAGTGTTGAGAGCGGGACACACGAGCACTGAGCTACAGTTGCGAGGTGTAGCCCCAGTGTTGAGAGCCGGGACACACGAGCACTGAGCTACAGTTGCGAGGTGTAGCCCCAGTGTTGAGAGCGGGACACACGAGCACTGAGCTACAGTTGCGAGGTGTAGCCCCAGTGTTGAGAGCGGGACAAACGAGCACTGAGCAAAAGTTGCGAGGTGTAGCCCCAGTGTTGAGAGCGGGGCACACGAGCACTGGCTACAGTTGCGAGGTGTAGCCCCAGTGTTGAAGCGGGGCCCACAGCACTGAGCTGGGTTTCGAGGGGTAGCCCCAGTGTTGAGAGCGGGACACACGAGCACTGAGAACAGTTGCGAGGTGTAGCCCCAGTGTTGAGAGCCGGGACACACGAGCACTGAGCTACAGTTGCGAGGTGTAGCCCCGTGTTGAGAGCCGGACACACGAGCACTGAGCTACAGTTGCGAGGTGTAGCCCCAGTGTTGAGAGCGGGACACACGAGCACTGAGCAACAGTTGCGAGGTGTAGCCCCAGTGTTGAGAGCCGGGACACACGAGCACTGAGCTACAGTTGCGAGGTGTAGCCCCAGTGTTGAGAGCGGGACACACGAGCACTGAGCTACAGTTGCGAGGTGTAGCCCCAGTGTTGAGAGCCGGACACACGAGCACTGAGCTACAGTTGCGAGGTGTAGCCCCAGGTTTGGGGCCCACGAGCACTGAGCTACAGTTGCGAGGGGTTTGCCCCAGTGTTGAGAGCGGGACACACGAGCACTGAGCTCAGTTGGAGGTGTAGCCCCAGTGTTGAGAGCCGGACCCACAGCACTGAGCTACAGTTGCGAGGTGTAGAGGTTGGGGCCGGGACACACGAGCACTGAGCTACAGTTGCGAGGTGTAGCCCCAGTGTTGAGAGCGGGACACACGAGCACTGAGCTACAGTTGCGAGGTGTAGCCCCAGTGTTGAGAGCGGGACACACGAGCACTGAGCTACAGTTGCGAGGTGTAGCCCCAGTGTTGAGAGCCGGACCCACGAGCACTGAGCTACAGTTGCGAGGTGTAGCCCCAGTGTTGAGAGCCGGGACACACGAGCACTGAGCTACAGTTGCGAGGTGTAGCCCCAGTGTTGAGAGCCGGGACACACGAGCACTGAGCTACAGTTGCGAGGTGTAGCCCCAGTTTTTGGGCCCAACACGGGACACCACCGTTTGGGGGTTGCCCCGTGTTAACAAACACGGGACTTAGAATTCGGGGGAGCCCTGTTAGAAACACACACGGAGCAGTCTTAGTACAATGCAAAATATGAATGTGTGATGAAAACCCACGAGATAAATATAAAAACATTTTATTTCAGCAATTATCAATAACAATGGTCATATTTCATTACTTACACTCAAAACGTGTGGTAATGTAACAAGTGCAAATATGAACAAATATTAACCTGTAAGTTAATATACCTTCGGTGTATCGAGAGTTCGCGTTTCGCATAGCACTCCACACGTTGTTTGTTAGACAGTGTACAAAAGTATTAATCAGATTAACATAATAAATATATGAACGTTTACAGATTTCTTAGTGTCAACATTATTTACACAATACACTAATATCATAAGTTATGGAACGTACAAGAGTTTAGCACATATTGCGAGAATACCTTATTAGCAGCGTATACCTATGTGAAAGACCAATGACATATGATGTATGGACCACGACTGAATGAAACTGCCACGTGATGGTCAATGACAGCGTGAGAGACCCGAGACTTAAGGTGAGGGTGGGTCTATGTCTCAATGTTCCACAGTAGTAGGGCATATATTTGACTAGCTGCACGTTAACCCCATTACGTCACGTTCGACGTTAATCCCATTACGTCACGTTCGACGTTAACCCCATTACGTCACGTTCGACGTTAACCCCATTACGTCACGTTCGACGTTAACCCCATTACGTCACGTTCGACGTTAACCCCATTACGTCACGTTCGACGTTAACCCCATTACGTCACGTTCGACGTTAACCCCATTACGTCACGTTCGACGTTAACCCCATTATGTCACGTTCGACGTTAACCCCATTACGTCACGTTCGACGTTAACCCCATTACGTCACGTTCGACGTTAACCCCATTACGTCACGTTCGACGTTAACCCCATTACGTCACGTTCGACGTTAACCCCATTACGTCACGTTCGACGTTAACCCCATTACGTCACGTTCGACGTTAACCCCATTACGTCACGTTCGACGTTAACCCCATTACGTCACGTTCGACGTTAACCCCATTACGTCACGTTCGACGTTAACCCCATTACGTCACGTTCGACGTTAACCCCATTATGTCACGTTCGACGTTAACCCCATTACGTCACGTTCGACGTTAACCCCATTACGTCACGTTCGACGTTAACCCCATTACGTCACGTTCGACGTTAATGCTTTCCGCATCATAAAAACGTTTGTTCGGTACAGGACCTCTGTATAATAGGAGTATCGGATTGACTACAAACGGTACCGCCGTTTAAACGCTCAGTGCAGAATTCCGAATGTTTCTTAAGCCGAGTTGCGCCTCGGGCAGTGCATGGCAGGTCCGGTAACGAACACACAACTCTATCACAGTCCCGTCGCGATAAACTTGCCGTATTTTCGCGCTTGCACTAAGACGGCGAGTCACTGTTCTACGTAGACGGCAATACACGGTCTCATACGCTCCTCCACGCTAAGGCCTTCGGGCCGAACTTGAAGCACAATTTCTTCGGGAACCTTTCAGACTTCGGAAGTGCAGCAAAGTGGCCCACCGAACGACAGAACCTAAAATAACAGAAATGTCAAATAAGAAATATTAATAGCATATTCTTGATACGCTTATAATACAATACCAATATTTTTCTCACTTTTCGAGCAGTTTAATGTAGTTATTGTTGAATTATAAGAACATTATTAAGTGCAGAATTTGCCATCATGTTTTGCACTGAATAAACTGAACATTTACATTTCTAAAGATAATTTCCCACAAATTTAAAAGTATAGTACAGGTATATAACATTTTCAGGCCGTATATATATAATGAAATGACAGAGAGGACACATGACCGACCATTGGCAGACGTTATCCTTGTTTCAAAGGACTGCTGATTATAATGGATTGAATTTTCTTCAATTCACCGAGTACAGCAGAACCTTATAAAAATCATGTCAGTCACTGAAATCAACATCGGAAGTCTTATAATGCGCTTGCGTTCGCGCCAGTGTGATTTTGACCGGAAGCTCACCTCATTGATCGGCTGAGTTTCTCGTAGGTCATCGTCACGTTGTTCTTCTTCTCGCCCCAAAGTTTCGCCACCTTCTCCGACTGCACGAACCGGAAGACGCCGTTCGCCTGGTCCTCCCACCGTACGAGCGACGGGTTGTAGTTGGGGTTGGCGAGCAGATCCCGCACGAACTCCCACAAGTGGTTGCCCTTCGACACTGTAGGTAGAACGAAACATACAGTCCGTGAGCACACAGTCCAAATATATGGAACACCGTATATACTGATGGGGACATACCACCAAATGGATTCCTACGCCATTACCAAGCTAGTAGTCCTGCTTAAAAGAACTGCATTGTGCACTTTTTGTAAATTTCTGGAAGCACTAAATGTAGCACTGGTTGAATGGAAATGATATTTCTGCATAGCGTGATATCACAGCTGCGAAATAATGATATTTGTCAGACAGTGAAAAGGTGCGTATGCATACAGATGTAATTTGGCCTAGAAGTGTCAACATTGGCAATCGGCCGCTGATTGAAACAAAAATGAAGGGTGTCAGATTAGAGAAATCGTAAGACATCCCCGATAAAGGTAACAAAATCCTTTTCTGTTGTTATTTTTATAAGGGACATCTTACGATTTGATTAATGTGCTGAGAATATTGTCAGGTGTTTTGCACATGTAGATTAGGCGGGGAAACAACGACGTTTGTGTGGCTCGATTAATATAGTGTCTTAATAAAGTATGTGTTTTCCTCGTTAAACCAAGAAATGCTTTACGGTGAATGTATCGTGGCCGGTGAAGTTATCGCAATCCAGTAGGTTTTAAATGGATGCAAATAAAACCTAGACTCGGTACATACCGTGGCCGGGTCTGCGACCAGGGGGCGCGCGGAACGACATGTCCCAGTCAAAGGAGTCGTAGCTCCCCTTGCGGTGCCGCCCGGGAGATCGTCTCCACGTCTTCATCTCCATCGCTCCCTCGAACAGCTCCAGGGACGGCAGTCTCGGGTCCCGCATTTCTCGGAACGCCGGCTCCACAAACTCGGGTGTGTTGTCGATCTCCGTCGACCACTCTGAAGACAGAACGAACGTCCTGAATGTGTGCCAGAGAAATTGACATAGTGTTCGGATGAACAGGTTTTCCAGGAAATAAGGTGTAAAGAGCTTCGAGCAATTCTGAGGACTGGATACTGCGTTATATGAGAAGTTGCCTTTACTTGTTTAATATTTGATTTTCTTTACGTCGACTAGTCGGTTAACGAACCGCCATTTTGTCATGACGAAACTACGCAGATATTGTCTACGTCATTATGAGTCGCCTTGGCTCCCGTCGTTACAGCACTGTGAGAGGTAAGGAAAGAGACGCATGTTTCTTTGTTATGATTTAAACAACTTTGAAAATGTATAAGCGCCCTTTTCGGCCTCAATTGCTAAAAGACGCGTGACAGGTCCAATCATTAAAACATATCACAAATACGAATAAAAAATATACAAGCTCATTGAAATTAGTCATAGATACTAACACTTCAAACTGCAATATCTTTTTAAACTACGCATAGTTAAAACAAAATGTCTAAGATACGTAAATTACAAAATATCTCTAAAATAAACACACAATAAGACTATCTATAAAATATGTCATACAAAATGTACATCATACGAGAGTCCAAGGTTATGAGTATTTGCAACGAGCATAAATACGTATGTTCACAGTTAGGAAGATCTTCATTCATCATCGCGTAATTTCAGGAAGATTGAAAAATTTGCAGTAGTGACTGCAGGGAGGAAACTGTTACTTGACGACTCTAAAGACACCCACCTCTCAGACTGGCGACAGGCTCTTCCTTGATGTTGACAAAAGCCTCCTTAGGATCGATGTCGTAGACTGTTCCGTTCACTGTGACCGCCACTTCCGCCTGTCGTGTCGAGCTGCGTGGACGCGTGGGCTGGTCCTGGGCCGGCGTCAAACTCGGCCAGAACGTTTCTACCAATATAATAATACATGATATAATAACACTTACTCTAATTTCTTCTTTAGCGCCAATATTCATGGAAAATCCGATTTGTCTACCGCAATAAAACAACATAAACAGAAACATTCTCGTTATCGTATTTAAAAATGATATGAAACAAAACGGCGAATTATAAATGAGACATTGCTAAACAAACTTTTAATGTTCTCTACGCACAGACGGAATGACTCAACATTGCCAGCGCCACCTGCCACATCAACGTCAACTCGCAGAAAAAAAATACAAGACTGTGTTGACAAAATGTTGATGTAAATATAATTATGAGTACCGTAAAAGTATCATTTCTGTTGAACAAGATTTGTTTTTGTTTTTTAATAACGTCGAAAAGAAACACAAATTTGCATAGACATAGTATATGTCAACATTATAAAATATTTCTTACTGTAGTCTGAATCGGTCGGTGTCTCGATGTCTGAGTGATTCGGAGGTCGGAAGTTACCTATGACAGAGACGCCACAATGAAACATAATTTGTTCGTGGTTATATAATGTTAAATTTTTTTCATTATATTGCTATTACTTTCTATTTTAGACACTGTTTAGTTCATCCGTATCGTAGCACAGCTGATAATAGTAGTTACAATAAGTCAATTAAACACCATCATAGGTTGATACACGACAGACAGTATAAAGCACTACTTACTGTTGCACAGCAGGTTTTGTAGACACTCGTGCAGAAGACTGCCGTAGTTCGGTTCTAGGTGCATGAATTGGTCGCGCGTGAAGCGACACAGTTCCGGGCCCGTCTTCTGATTGAACATCTCCCCGCGGA
The DNA here is from genome assembly GCA_025642075.2 of Ridgeia piscesae. NCBI lineage: Eukaryota > Metazoa > Annelida > Polychaeta > Sabellida > Siboglinidae > Ridgeia > Ridgeia piscesae. Next base: position 39,687 of record JAODUO010000596.1, read on the forward strand.
TGCCGCTGATCTGACACTTGTCGGCGACGTAGTAGACCCAGTCGAGGACCTCACGGGGGCCCCACTGCTCAGGGTGCTTGTGGGTCCAACTCTTCAGGTCGATCTCGTCTGACAACAACAAAATAAACGTCACATTCGATCACCGAGATGGCGCAAACTTTAAGGACGACCAAACTGGTTACTTATAAATATTATCAGAAATGTTATTGTTATTATCGTAAATTGCAATAATCATGACAGCAATAACAACTTCAGTATTACGAAAACGTGGTTCGGAAATTGCAAAGCAAGAGTTTAACAGAAGTGGGTCGAGCGTAGACTACATAGAGTTTATATATATATATATATATGTGTGTATTTTTACATTTGCAGACATAGCACAGTGTACGCGTACTGGCGTGTTGCTTTATAATGTCGTTGCATTTGTACAATTCCTAAGATGTTTCCAAAGTACTATTTAAATTACATTCGAACGCTCACCTGGGCAGAAGAATCGGCCATGAAGGGTGGCTGGCGGCGTCTGGGGGGACGACCCGGTGGATGTGAGGTCATCCGTGTCGAATCGATCGGTCGCTGGCACATTCACTGGGTACTTGTCAAACTCGTACTTCGACTGACAGCCAGGGGCGGACATGTGGCCCAGAAACCCGAGAGAAATCTTCGAATCTTCCGGATAGAACTGCTCGAAGGCTTCGTCGGAATCAGGCAAGTCCACGCACAGCTGGAGGAGAGAAGACAGTTCGTAAATGATCTACGGATGGTTCATTAACAGTTTGTGACAATGGACTCGTACGAATAGGAGTGTGATGGTGGAGACGGTGAGACCATGCCCGCATTGTGTTGGATGTATCGGCGTGGGTGGGTTGTCCTCGCGCTCACTGACAAGCTCAACTCCCACCCAAATAAACAATATATTTCGACGTATAATCTTGTAATACCAATGTTACTCTTGTCTGGACTTAACAGCATTAACAACATTTTACTTATAATGATCACTGCGCATGTTTCATGCAAGGTTATTGAAGACTGACATTAAGAAGAAACATAATAATGATAAACTACTCTAAATTGTAATCTATTTCTATTTTGCTTTAATGTAAAACGTTTTAGACGATTGCTTTTCTTAACATGGTTTACTTGCCTAATGTTCCACATAATTTTTTTTTAACCCAAAGTAAAAGAGAGAAGCAAAATAAAATATTAAGTAGGTTGTATTAAAAGCTTACTAAAATAACAGTGTGCCTAACCGTAGATAGGTTGTATATAAATAATTGACACCTGGCACATGCAGGTAAGTTATACTAATGAACAACAGCAGGTAAACCAATAAGCGCTTCTGTTCTAAACAAATGCGGTATTGACGCCTTGACGGTGAAGCGTAAAACTTCTAGTGACGCTGGCAATTTAGATGTATAATTTGGTTAAGTAAACAAATAGTCTTTTCTAGAGAACAACACTCAGGCACATGCAGCTATGCAAAGACCAGCAGTACAAAGGTTGACTTTCTTAAATAAAGCAATTAAAATACATGTGTCGTGTACGGCGTGAAACGTGTAATCTGTTAATACACTTCAATGCAGTTTAATAGTCTAGCACGAATATTGTTCCTCATACATCAGCGCCATTGTCCAACCATACGCGCTAACTCTTGTCCTAATGTGGTTCGTTTTCAATGGGTCAATACGCCCTAAAGAAACGCATTCCTTGATGGAGCAACGCAGATAAAATGTCCATGTTCCGGCCAAACAGCAGTAACAGAACGATATATTTTACAAGTACTCAAGCACTTGAGTAGATGAACCCATCATTGGGTGCAATTAATGCGCGAAATCTATCCGTACACAAATAGTCGCCTGTTGTTTGTAGTCAGACAGTCTTTATCACAGCTGAGTGACGTAGAACAACGTAGAGAGATCAAACAGATTTCGACATAGCACCACGGGACTCGAACCCGGGTTCTCTAGGTTGGGTCTCCGACGCTCTAGTCGAGAGAATGTCCGAAATTGCGTGTGACGGAATCCATTTCAATAGCTTGACATAGTATCGCTATAGGAATAGATCACGTGACGGAGAGGTCATAACCATAGCTGAGTGACAGCTTCAGGATTCTAGTAAAAAAATAGAAAACCAGTGAACAATAGCGATCAACCCAACGATAATATCCATCCACGTTGGGATAACAATACCGTATTCCACGGGTGTAAGTAAGTATGCGTGTAAGTCCTCCAACAGATAGTCTGGTTGGTATCGTGATTACAATCAGAATGCAGAGATGGCAGTGCAGAATGGTATCCAAACGAAGCACCAGTCACTGTAATGTACACCGAAGACATTCAACGAAACCTTACCGCGTGGAAGGGACTGTACGTCATGGCTGCAGTGACTCTAACAATGCGTGGTCGCGTGAGGTGTGCACTCGGTTGACAAGTAACCGTCGCCAGTAACCCGGGTGAGTGTTCACTCGTTGAGACAACACTTACTTAAATAGTGTTCGAGCCACCCGGGCCGAGTTGCTACACTCGGCAACAGCTACCGGGAGTGAGGGGGGTATTCCCCGGCCGTCTCCGTTGGGTTCGCGCCGTCTCATTGGCTAACCAGGAAGTAGACGAACGGACCGTCCTTTCATAATGAATGAGCACTACGTCATAGAAAATTTCTACTCCTCTTTGGTGTCAGCAATTCTAATTATACTGTGTATTTTCGGCCCTTTTTTATCCCGGATGTGTAGTATTTTATGTCCGCGTTGCCAGGTTACTTAATGAAGCAAGTCACCTTTTGGATTTACCGTCCACTTTTTACCTAGATGACTATTTTGTTAATCGCAACGGTAAGTTGTAACACATTTCACTGTTTTACTTCACCGTAGAACTTTACGCTAATAATCACATAACGTGGCATATCACAAATCTGTACATGATGACATGTATGTTTATTCCATCTAAACAAAAAGCAGCACCATGCAGATGGTTTTGATGTCCGGTTTTTCTATGTACCTGACGTCATATGCACATAACCATCGCATCTTTCGGCGGGTGTTCATTTTTCCAATTATATAATCTGAAGCAAAAGTGAAACACGAAATGTGGCATTGCGACTGCTGCTGGAAGCAGGAAACGTTGCTTGAGCAAGACGTGTGCCAGTGGGGCTGGTCGGTGATCACCTCTGTGACTTGACGAATAGTGTCTGATGTAGATGTCATTAAACAATACAAGTGTACGAGAATGCACCATTTGACACCAGTAGCCCCGCCGATAATGAAGTCCGACTCCGTGATGTAACAAACTGACCTCTCCGTCACGTGATCTATTCCTATAGCGATACTATGTCAAGCTATTGAAATGGATTCCGTCACACGCAATTTCGGACATACTCTCGACTAGAGCGTCGGAGACCCAACCTAGAGAACCCGGGTTCGAGTCCCGTGGTGCTATGTCGAAATCTGTTTGATCTCTCTACGTTGTTCTACGTCACTCAGCTGTGATAAAGACTGTCTGACTACAAACAACAGGCGACTATTTGTGTACGGATAGATTTCGCGCATTAATTGCACCCAATGATGGGTTCATCTACTCAAGTGCTTGAGTACTTGTGTATGCAAGTACAACAAGTATTGGACATGGGCGTGGACGTGGACGTGGGCGTGGGCGTGGGCGCGGACGCACACGCACACGCACACGCACACGCACACGCACATGGACATGGTGTGTCTTTTCCCCAGAGCCCCAGACATGTGTAAAGTAACTGATGAGAAGTTTGAGCGCATCATATTTGTTTTGTTTGTTTTATCGCTTTGACTTTCACCATTATAAAACATAAATGTAGTGCGTTCAGTGTACATGCCTGTGCTTTATAAAACGTTAAAAGTACTTTGTAATTGTACTTGGATCTTTCACCATATATTTCACAACATTTTAGACAACTACTTGTGCATGGACTTGGCAAAAGTGAAAGTACTTGTATTCAAATACATTTTGCCTGTACGTGGCCCATCCCAGATTGCAAACTGGCTGAGTGCTCCCCGAAACGTGATGATCGCTAGACCAGGTCTGCCAGTGAGTCAAGTGTAGAGCGGTTGGGCGGTTCCAGGGACTGAATACAGCTATACTATTATAAGAACTTACATTTTTATTTGGCAAAAACACAATATTCGGACATGACAATAGCTAGACCGCACAGTGAGCACTAAGGGAAACATCCGCACGTACAGCGGTCGCGGAAGATGTATTGTAATCTTGCACAGAGTGAAAAACAGCGTATAAAATACCTTATAACTTAGATACCTACATTAACAGACTATTGTGAGAGACTGTGTGACTGAAAATGCACAGATGAGTAAAGACGTTGCATATGTTTGGGTAAACTGGCACCCGGTGAATGTGTGAACAACGATCCCCAGCCATAACTTCCGGGAAGGTGACAATTGGTAATGGACACAAGAACGAATAAGGGAAACCAACATCGCATTCAAATTGTCTCGAATTTAACATTTTAATGCAACAGTAAACATTAACAAACATTTCGGTGACATCATGTACCAGGAGTTGATAACAAATATAACGTTTGACTGTACAAGTCTGCATATCTTGCATAACATTATTTACAATTTACAGTAGTATTTACAGCCGTATTTACAATACGATTCGTAATATTTACAATACTATTTACAATAATTACATTTATATACATACGGTATACGTCTAAATGACATATTTTGACTAGATCTGTGTGAACAAGTCGCTTCTACAACAAAGAACAACGGCTCATCATAGCTACCGACGCTGCCTGTTTACAATAATAAACTTGCCATTATAAAACCAACATACGTACTGAGATTCTGCAGTGTCCTAATGTTTGAAACAGTTTCGTTTAAATGACAGAGTCCCAAACACGCTGACAGCGCTCTCGTCAGACGTGTCTGACAGCTCCCTCGTCAGACGTGTTTCCACTACGTCCTTTATAAATCCCGCTTCGGGATACCTTTTAACCACATCGCCGTGATTACTTTTATGTGATACTTTATCACAGAGTTTAATTAGAGTTTCTTCGCTGAGCAACGGTGTGCTTCTCATGTGGCAAGAATTGCTACAAGATGCATTTAATAAATGCTGAGATCTTGGATAACACAATCGTTCTTATCGCATCAGTTTCTTCAGCGCGCGCACTGCATGTTGGGTCCCATTACCGGGCAAACCAGTATTCGTCAGTCGTTCCGCGAGACGGCGCTTCGTCCTCCACGGTTGTCACGTGCAGTAATAACCACATGACCTGTGGTCACCGTTCAGTTCGTTTCAGGCCAGTAGGTGGCGTGTTACAGAGTTCCAGAGAAGGAGGCAGTGCTTTCAAACACCCTTCAGCTTCGTTGCCTTCGGGCCGAACTTGAAGCACAACTTCTTCGGGAATCGATCTGACTTTGGAATGTCGGCGAAGTACCCAGCAGAGCGACAGAATCTGAAATACAACGAAAACATGTCATAAGAACTCACGTTTTGCATAGTGCTTGCAGTAAACATTACAGATGGTATCGCATTATATATCCCCTAGAGTTTACTTTCTTGTCAAACACTAGCATTAGATGAAGTCATCAGATAATATTTTGCCGTATCGTCATTGTAAAATTAAAACTTTAACAGTAGAATAAGTCGATTATTCCATCTGTAAAACCAAGAATGGTAGAAGAAACTCTTCCTGCTGAGCACAAATACTGTATTAAATTATCATGTGTTTTCGGTAGACACGAACTGTATTCAAATCCACGTGAACCGCCGTGTCCAAGACATAATGTCGCTCACTTAGAACAAATTATTGTTTCGAAAATGTCACAATGCGCATGACCGGAAGCTCACCTCATTGCTCGGCTGAGTTTCTCGTAGGTCATCGTCACGTTGTTCTTCTTCTCGCCCCAAAGTTTCGCCACCCTCTCCGACTGCACGAACCGGAAGACGCCGTTCGCCTGGTCCTCCCACCGTACGAGCGACGGGTTGTAGTTGGGGTTGGCGAGCAGATCCCGCACGAACTCCCACAAGTGGTTGCCCTTCGACACTGTAGGTAGAACGAAACATACAGTCCGTGAGCACACTTCATGTTTGAAACATGTTCAATGTCAGACTTTACACAAATCTATGCATTAAACGATATTTTGCAGTATTTCTTATATTTATTGTTATTATTGACTACTTAAACTAGAATTGGTGCAACAAAGAACCTTGAATCTATTTACCCCGCTAATCGTTACAGTTTTTATTGTATTGAAAATGATCACGCGTTCTATTTCCCCTAGTTTATGGCTATCACAAAATGGGGTGCATGAAACCAAACCGTTATAATATATTAGTGTCAGCAATGACACTGCTTTGACGTGAATTGAAGTGAAGCACGTAGTGTGATTGATGCTTACCGTGACCAGGTTTGCGGCCGGGCGGGGCACTGTAGGTCGTCTCTCCGTCGGAGCTTGAGCCGCTGTTGGACCGTCTCTTGCGAGGACGGCCGGGTGCTCGCTTGCGTGGCTTTTGTTCCATGGCCTCCTCGAGCAGCTCAATGGACGGCAGCTTCGGGTAGCTGACTTCGCCGAAAGTGGTGAGGTCGACATAGGGCGTCATGTACTCACAGTCGGTCGTCGATTCTGTGAACAGAACAAACCCGTTGATTAATGTAGTTTAATTGTATGTCCTCACTTACTTCGTGAGATCTCTACAACCATTATCCAAGGGGTTTATTATAATCGTTACAAACGTCATTTGCTGTTCGGTCTGGCTGGTTTTAGTTGCGATTTAACGGGATGTTGCCAGTCATCTTATATAAAGTGAGACTGGACTGAAACATCGAAAATAGACACACACACACACCTCCTGTGCTGTAGCCGGATTCCTCCTCGATCTCCAGGAACGGATCCTTCATATCAAAGTCGTACAGTGTTCCGTTCATCTTGATGGCGGCGCCGGATTGTGTTCGGGCGTTGCTGTTGAGTGTGGTCGGTCGATGGACGGCCGCCATGGTTAAACTTGTCCAGGCCGTTTCTGTAAACAAGAACGACATACTCGTCATGAAATGTCAACAAGAACGACATACTCGTCATAGCTTATGGCTATATGTGCTCAAACAATCCACTACAAAATGTGATAGGCACTTGAGGAAACATGAATTTACGCGACCACAACTGACGTCTACCACTGTTGATTGATTTTGGTGAATTACTTGTTTAAACACGAGACCGTAGTAATCAATGACTTACCGTAGTCCATTTTCTCGATGACAGTCGGCACGGCTACGTCCATGTGAGGCGGGGGGTGGAAGTCACCTAAAACAAGACAAGACAGGAACAATTAAATATGTGGTTGAAGTTTTACTTTTCATATGACATGAAGTGCCACGAACATTCTTGAATCTGGAATTACATCTAGGAAAGTTGTTATTACAATTTTCTGAATGATGAGGTCAATATTATTATCATTTCGATTTTATAATGTTTTACTCCACATTGTAATATTTGTTTCTATTGCATTTGTCTTGTATTTAGAATATTCTATCTACCAGCTACTTTGCACCATAAAAAACATTATTTATGTTTACTGGATATATGATAACACGGTCTACTTACTGCTGAGGAGCAGTTTGTGCAGACATCCGTGCAGAAGACTGCCGTAGTTTGGTTCTAGGTGCATGAATTGGTCGCGCGTGAAGCGACACAGTTCCGGGCCCGTCTTCTGGTTGAACATCTCCCCGCGGATGCCGCTGATCTGACACTTGTCGGCGACGTAGTAGACCCAGTCGAGGACCTCACGGGGGCCCCACTGCTCAGGGTGCTTGTTGGTCCAACTCTTCAGGTCGATCTCGTCTGAACAAAGACAACATAACATCAGACACTGACACCGAAATGGATATCCGTCGTTCAGCCATAAGACGTGTTATGATGTAACAGGTGCGATATTAACTTGGTTTATCACTAATGCAAACACCTTCGTTTCACGCCGCGACTACTACACGCGATATCACTGGAGGACATTTATTTCAAACAAACATTACACTTGAAACACGTACCGCACGTACTTTCATTTTCAAAATATTAATCCGCACGGACGTCTCCGAAATGTGCCGCCGTACTGCTAAACAAACAACCCGCCGTTGAGTCGGAGCTGTCGCCGGTAGACTCACCTGTACAGAAGAAGCGACTGTTCGGTGATGACTGGAGCATGACGCGTTCGTCCGAGTCGAGCCGTCGGTGTGCCGGCATAAGCGGCGTGTATTCCTTCGCCTCCTCCTTCACCTGACCCAGCAACTCGAGACAAGACTTCGACTGCTCCGGGTAGAACGGGTCCATGAGCATGTCGTCAGTATCCGGGATGTCGGTACACAACTGCAGACGACAAACATCAAGTATAAATACACGTACACCAATTATGATAACGCAGCAATAACGTATTGTACGTGGTTAAATCATTGTAACAGCCAAACGGTTTGTACACGTAGATATAAGCTCTCGGTGATATAAAAATGAAACAGATCAATCCATCATTACAATCTCCACACACGGCAGTTGCTTACCGCGTGAAACGGGCTGCACGTCATGGCTGATGAGGATCGATCACAATCAAATCGTCGTGGGTAAATCCAGTGAGTGTGTGCACTATATGACAACAGTCAGTGGTTATGCTGCCCAAGTCGCCCCCGACTCCGTTCATATAGGCCCCGACAACGACCGGGAGCTTAGAGGGGATTTCCCCGAGTCGTCCGCGATATCAACTGCGTCGAACGATTGGTTGCGCAGCCAAAGCCAATCAGCGACCAACCAATCAGCGACAAGGCCGCGCAGCGGGGTAGTTTGTTGAGTCAGACTTAGAGGCCTTTTGTCGCTGAAGACCTACTTACCGTGACTCACCCACTGAGATTTGTGGCCGCGCCATGGGCTTGTCACGCTTCGGTTCTCGCAGTTGCGACGTTTAACTGCGCTATTGTAAACTTGAAATTTGGTGTTATTTTCGTCAAGGATATAACTTCGTCGCTCAATGCACAATCGCCAAGCCCTTTAAGTGTGGTTGGACCCCGGGTTCACATTCCCATCTTTCGTTTGAATTGTAGATAATTTCTCAATAATGTATGTCCGCCTACAGAACAATTCACCATAACAACATCGGCCACGTCGGCCATCACACGGACGTAGAACACAAACATCTAAAAAGTAACATCTCCAGCGTAAAGCCTGACCGGTCAGTGTAAGAAATTATGCAAACAATCGCATACATATTCTTCGTGTAGAGCTTCTTAAAACTGTGCTTCAAAATAAATACTTTTATCACCCACTACTCTAGAAGGAAGAATCGTACTTATCTACATGTCAGTAACTTACCAAGTGGTGCCACGAATATGAAATGATATGTAGTAATAATAATAACCGCTATTGTGTAATACATTATAGTATTGGTTTGATATATCTTTGATAACGTAGGATCTGATATGTTACCTTGTGTGGTTTACGTATACATGCTGCATGGCAATGTTTATGTCGAATCACACTACGGTTTTCCAGTTGAACACAGATCGAATGTTTATAGCATAACTTGTGTTAAACATTTTCATCGAAAACGGAGTTTGTTTGCATCAGGTTCAAAACTAAATAAAGTGCACCCAATTATCTATATGTCTAACTCTGCTCAGATGAAACAGGAGTTTAACATGTTTCAAAATAGCTACAGCCGAAATGCATCTAACGGTCACCTCTTAATTAAGGTCACCCGTTGACAGTTCCAAATATTCGCCTTGCTGCGAGCTGACGACGGAGAGCGACCGGCGTGTGTGTTTATTTGACCCGGATGACGTCAAGTGACAGCGGGTGAGCCGTGTGTCGTGGCACGTGAGGGAGAGGGCGGGTGACAACACGGGTGTGTGAGGGATGAAATGGGACACATATAGCGGCGATGGGTGATTACATTCGCGCGGTTTTTGCCCTACATTGTACATTCCGTCACGTGACCAGGATGTAACACATTGGGAACGTGACCAACACACATCAGAGACACTAGTCTGGCATCAGACACTTGGGTGTAGCGGGTGTGTTGTTTTAGGATGAAAAAAACCCACATGTATAAGCAATTAAAATTGTAATTACGACGGGGGGGGTAATCGTGTCTTATTCCACGAGCCCGCATTTACGTAGCCCTACATGCCCCAATGCGGCCCTATACATGCATTTGGTTGCATGTATAGGTGCGTAGGCCTATGTATGTACACGTACACATTTACGCAGATTCAGACTTGCATGCAAAAATATACAGTCATTTAATTATATAATTCCAACCATTTATTAACGCATTCAAACATTCATACATATCCATCATGCATGCTTGCATAACATGCTGTATATTCACACATCCACACATACACGACATATACACATATAAACACACATACACATACATACATATATACATACATACATACATACATACATACATACATACATACATACATACATACATACATACATACATACATACATACATACATACATACATACATACATACATACATACATACAAAAAATATTATTATGTCACACGGAACAGTTTTCTGAACGTGCATATTGATACCGATATGTAATTGCCTTGTCATACTACAAATAAACACTTTGGTCGTCAGTGCTTTCGGTTCAGTGTGTAAAAAATTAGTATTGTCATAACAACTGAGAGAGAGAAAACGAAAGTCAAGTATGTGTTGAATTGTGAAAATGTAGACCAAAGTCGAAAGTCGGTTTGTCTTTGATAGATTACGCCCAACAAATTGGCAGGACCAACAGATTAAGAATTAGATTGTTAATGTCTCGTATGACACTTTTATTGAGATTGTTTTAGAAATTGTAATTATTTGCATCAAACTAATCATGTTTGTGTCTGTAGCGGAAAGTGTAAGAAACAATTCAAGAAAATATATCTACGATGTTAAAATGACTTATTGAATTTGGGTCACATAATTATAGTAGAATGCTGTTTTATCGCAGAACATTTCATTTGCCCTACAGTCAAAGAGATGGAGAGACTGTCCTGCCACGCCGCTATTACCAACGCCCTTGTATGGTTGGTCATAAAGATTTTGGTGACTATGTGTGGAGTCAGGATGTTGTTATAGTGAGGTTGGAGATGTGTGGCTATGATGTGGAGTCAGGATGTTGTTGTGGTTAGGTTGGAGATGTGTGGCTATGTGTGGATTCAGGATGTTGTTGTGGTTAGGTTGGAGATGTGTGGCTATGTGTGGAGTCAGGATGTGGTTGTGGTGAGGTTGTAGATGTGTGGCTATGTGTGGAGTAAGGATGTTGTTGTGGTCAGGTTGGAGATGTGTGGCTATGTGTGGAGTCAGGATGTGATTGTGGTGAGGTTGGAGATGTGTGGCTCTGTGTGGAGTAAGGAGGTGGTTGTGGTCAGGTTGGAGATGTGTGGCTATGTGTGGAGTCAGGATGTTGTTGTGGTGAGGTTGGAGATGTGTGGCTATGTGTGAAGTCAGGAGGTGGTTGTGGTTAGGTTGGAGATGTGTGGCTATGTGTGGAGCCAGGATGTGGTTGAGGTTAGGTTGGAGATGTGTGGCTACGTATGGAGTCAGGATGTGGTTGTGGTCAGGTTGGAGATGTGTGGCTATGTGTGGAGTCAGGATGTGGTTGAGGTGAGGTTGGAGATATGTGGCTACGTATGGAGTCAGGAGGTGGTTATGGGGAGGTTGGAGATGTGTGGCTATGTGTGGAGTCAGGATGTTGTTGTGGTCAGGTTGGAGATGTGTGGCTATGTGTGGAGTCAGGATGTTGTTATGGTTAGGTTGGAGATGTGTGGCTATGTGTGGAGTCAGGATGTTGTTGTGGTTAGGTTGGAGATGTGTGGCTATGTGTGGAGTCAGAATGTTGTTATGGTCAGGTTGGAGATGTGTGGCTATGGTGTGGAGTCAGGATGTGGTTGTGGTGAGGTTGGAGATGTGTGGCTATGGTGTGGAGTCAGGATGTTGTTGTGGTTAGGTTGGAGATGTGTAGCTATGTGTGGAGTTAGACTTTGGTTGTGGTTAGGTTGGATATGTGTGGCTATGGTGTGGAGTTAGACTGTGGTTGTGGTGAGGTTGGAGACGTGTGGATATGTGTGGAGTCAGGCTGTGGTTGTGGTAAGGTTGGAGATGTGTGGCTATGTGTGGAGTCAGGATGTGGTTATGGTGAGGTTGGAGATGTGTGGCTATGGTGTGGAGTCAGGATGTTGTTGTGGTTAGGTTGGAGATGTGTGGCTATGGTGTGGAGTCAGGATGTGGTTGTGGTTAGATTGGAGATATGTGGCTATGGTGTGGAGTCAGGATGTGGTTGTGGTTAGATTGGAGATATGTGGCTATGGTGTGGAGTCAGGATGTGGTTGTGGTTAGGTTGGAGATGTGTAGCTATGTGTGGAGTTAGACTGTGGTTGTGGTTAGGTTGGAGATGTGTGGCTATGTGTGGAGTCAGGATGTGGTTGTGGTTAGATTGGAGATGTGTGGCTATGTGTGGAGTCAGGATGTGGTTGTGGTTAGATTGGAGATATGTGGCTATGGGGTGGAGTCAGGATGTGGTTGTGGTTAGGTTGGAGATGTGTAGGGTATGGGGTGGAGTCAGGATGTTGTTGTGGTTAGGTTGGAGATGTGTGGCTATGGGGTGGATTAGGGTGTGGTTGTGGTTGAGGTTGGAGATGTGTGGCTATGTGTTGGAGTCAGGATGTGGTTGTGGTTAGGTTGGAGATTGTGGCTTGTGTGGAGTAAGGATGTTGTTGTGGTAAGTTGGAGATGTGTGGCTATGTGTGGAGTCAGGATGTGGTTGTGGTGAGGTTGGAGATGTGTGGCTATGTGTGGAGTCAGGAGGTGGTTGTGGTTAGGTTGGAGATGTGTGGCTATGTGTGGAGCCAGGATGTGGTTGTGGTTAGGTTGGAGATGTGTGGCTATGTGTGGAGTTAGGCTGTGGTTATGGTGAGGTTGGAGATGTGTGGCTATGGTGTGGAGTCAGGATGTTGTTGTGGTTAGGTTGGAGATGTGTGGCTATGGTGTGGAGTCAGGATGTGGTTGTGGTTAGGTTGGAGATATGTGGCTATGGTGTGGAGTCAGGATGTGGTTGTGGTTAGATTGGAGATATGTGGCTATGGTGTGGAGTCAGGATGTGGTTGTGGTTAGGTTGGAGATGTGTAGCTATGCGTGGAGTTAGACTGTGGTTGTGGTTAGGTTGGAGATGTGTGGCTATGTGTGGAGTCAGGATGTGGTTGTGGTTAGATTGGAGATGTGTGGCTATGTGTGGAATCAGGATGTGGTTGTGGTTAGATTGGAGATATGTGGCTATGGTGTGGAGTCAGGATGTGGTTGTGGTTAGGTTGGAGATGTGTAGCTATGTGTGGAGTTAGACTGTGGTTGTGGTTAGGTTGGAGATGTGTGGCTATGGTGTGGAGTTAGACTGTGGTTGTGGTGAGGTTGGAGATGTGTGGCTATGTGTGGAGTCAGGATGTGGTTGTGGTTAGGTTGGAGATATGTGGCTATGGTGTGGAGTCAGGATGTGGTTGTGGTTAAGTTGGAGATGTGTGGCTATGGTGTGGAGTTAGGCTGTCGCTGTGGTTAGGTTGGAGATGTGTGGCTATGGTGTGGAGTTATGCTGTGGTTGTGGTGAGGTTGGAGATGTATGGCTATGTGTGGAGTCAGGCTGTGGTTGTGTGGTGAGGTTGGATATGTGTGGCTATGTGTGGAGTTAGGCTGTGTTTGGTGAGGTTGGAGATGTGTGGGTATGTGTGGAGTTAGGCTGTGGTTATGGTGATGTTGGATATGTGTGGCTATGTGTGGAGTTAGGCTGTGGTTATGGTGAGGTTGGAGAGACATTTGACAAGGCTGACATCTCGTGTTTGCATGCATAGGTGCCTTGGAGACAGCAGGAAGCTGTCTCCACAGGGTTAGTTTCGTCTCTGGTGTCTCGTGACTCACGATTTCCTGCAGTTGTATTTATAGAAACCACCCGGCGTCAGCTGTCTGTAAATCTTGCTGGAGACACTGATTCACCCAAATAAAAAAGTAATTATTATCTCCTACTATTTTCAGCTGCATGGTAGATATTTTACGTGGAGCGTTGAACCCTTAATTGCGCAATTAAATAAGTAAAGCGGAAACTCACTAACTTTGGCACGAAATATGAGTAATGCAGTGAAAATAAATTGGTTCAATGTTGTGTCGAAATTGAACAGACACAAAGTGTATCCTGTTGGAATCGTTTGTTATCGGATAATAATCTGCCAGTGGATCCGTGTATGTTGTTTATTCCAACAACGGCTCCTTAGTTGTAGTTAATATGTTCGCGCGTATTTCTTCCAAGGGCCGATGTTCTATGTTGACTTGCGCGTGGAGCAGCCTGAACGGACGGGCCCAGTGGCACTGTGCTGCCGTCTCGGGGGACATTCACATCTACGTAGAAGGACGATAATATCATGTGCTGTGTTGAATACACCACCAAAGAACATGTGTAAACACATTATACATGAACAGGAATTAGTTTTCAAACATTCCATATATATATATATATATATATAAATATATATATATATATATATATATATATATATATTATATATATATATATATATATAGTACTATATAATAGTGAGTGTATTTATATTACAAACTTTGTCGTCTTTTGTGTTTACATTTTTCATAAGTGAATGAATAACAAAGCTAGACGCCCCTCAAACCCCTAGATTCACCTGTCATCTATGCTGGCAAACCGCTAGTTTTGTTTAAAAAATAACGGGGTCTTGCAGTTGCAGCCAATACACCGCGACGACCTGGAGGGGTCAAGTGGCAGCGGACACAGTCGCCGCTGTATGACACGAGGCACTCACAGATACCATCACAACACACAGAACACGCTTGGATAGGTTCCAAAAGTGCGACAAACGCGACAAACAGGAGGGGATTTCCCGGCAGAGTTCAACCAATCACTGTCGTTGATTGCTCAACACGTCCGGTGAGCGGCGACGGGGATTCCCCGCGAACACTCGGCCAATGAGGACTGGGTGTCAAGTGTCGGCTCGGTGACCGATTCTGCTGATAGTGATCGTCGTGACTTTGAAATGCTACGGCGGCTATTGTTAGATGTCTCATGCTACTGGAATGCGGTCATACCAGGCGACTGTGCAGCTAGCCTCACTAGTGGCCTTATCGCCCACAGCGGGCGGCCCTATACAATAAGTAGACGTCTGAAAATATCTACATCAGGAGTATGTTTTCGAAACAATTTTGTATGAAGAACAATATAGGAGAAATGAGTGTGGTTAGGAGATCGATCGAATGAATTGCCCTGGGGAAGCGATCAGAGTGGTAGATCGACTTAGCTGAACATTAGTATGAAGTATGGGGAAGCGAGGAGGCACATACAATACAATACAATACAATACAATACAATACAATACAATACAATACAATACAATAATACATACAATACAATACAATACAATACAATACAATACAATACAACACAACACAACACAACACAACACAACACAACACAACACAACACAACACAACACAATACAATACAATACAATACACAAAACAAACACAACACAACACAACACAACACAACACAATACAACAAATACAAACAATAAACCAACACAACACAATACAACACAACACAACACAACACAACACAACACAACACAACACAACAAACACAACACAACACAACACAACACAACACAACACAACACAACACAACACAATACAATAGCCTTTACTAGTCCCCCAAAGAGGAAATTCTTGTAATAAATATTCACATAACACAACATAACACAACGACATTAGTAGTGACAATGCTTATAACAGTGGGAAGGGAGAAATTAAGCTGCAAGGGTTTGACGAACACAAATGATCAAGCAAATCGTAGACTACAGCTGACACGGCGATAAGTGCATTGTAAAACATATGACACAATCAGGAAAAGATGAAGGGTCCAGGTCACTGTAACCTTAGCAGAAACGTCCGTTTAACGTTTAATGCGAACGTTAATTTAACGTAATTTTGCTCGTTTTTAAACGTTAATCTAACGTCTAAATTTTAACCAAACCAAAAACTAACGTTTCGAGAACGTTAACTATGACCACTAGGAAACGGTTTTGACCAAATGCAAACGTTGATGTAATGTTTGCATGCTATCTCCGGGCAGCGTTAGAATGCAACGACTATCGTCATTATCATCCATGTAAAAAGTGCTATAGATTACGACGCCGGAGCGCAGCATATATCAGGTTTACATATCAATCTCCTACAAATCAATAGCATTAAAATCGCCGTTAATAATATCGTAAATAAAAACATAGTGTCATCAAAGTGATGAGCTTTGAGCCTGTGACAATTTATCAGAACATAACCATATTTTATTAGTTGATGAAGTTGAAGTTGATGTTGGTATTTTCAAGTGACAATTACACCGGATTACAAATAATAAAGCAATATATAACGTCTCTTTTTATTGTTTCCGCTAAGTGTCACCGTGCTAGGTATACAGACGGTTGGCACGACAAGATGAACATGAATTATGAGCTGATAAAAAGAGTAGAACAAAAACCGTACCATAAATACCGTGTGAATAACTAAACATACGTGCATATAAAGTGTCTGATTTCTCCAATAATACAATGTACATAGATTACACACGCCAACTCGTAAATGTGCATTCCTCGCTGCAAACATCACACGGCCAAGATGCAGTGCACTCTTGCAACTGTAGTTCAATTGTCTGTTGGTGTTATGGTGTGTAGTGAACTACGTGTAATGTTTGCACAGCCACAGAACGTTACAGTCGTGTGCTGTACACGCTAGACACACGTCACGCGTGGCTAGTTCAGCGGTCACGCGTGGCTAGTTCGACGGACGCTTCAGGTGAATATTGTTGCGGGACTTCCCCCAGCTGGTCTCTGCAACCAATCGAAGCCGCGCAACGAGACAAGGCGAGCGGGGCCAGCGAGCGGGGAGTCCCCCTTTCAGCTAGACCAATCTCAAGAAAGCGTGACGCTCGAACGAACCGTGACTCATCTGACTCATAGACTATTGTTAGACACTTGACAGGAATCGTGATTTTGCGATAAAGGAAATAGGTGTGTACTCATTCGTACCCTGGTTTGAGCGATGTTTTCCGCTAAAGTTTGATGTGCGTAAATGTTTGAAATTTCATTTGAGATGATGTCAGGCATTTCTAAATTTAAGCGTGGGCAATTCGTGCCGGTTCTTGTTAACGACCGTCAAAAGTTCACCAGATTGCAAATGGTTGCTATTGCCATTTGCAATCTGGCAATAACAATTATATTTATCATCTACTGGTCAACGCGATTCTTGCCGTTGGTGGTTCCTGGTCCAACGTATTTCGTAATTTCTTCTGCAATGTGCTGAACTCCAGATAGCACAAGGCAGAATGCACATATACAATACAATTCGAGTGACACATCAATCCAGTGTGACACCTCAAATGCAAGTTGGACTTTGCTGCCGAACATCTCTTTTAGTCTTACCAGACATCTGCAAATGCACAGCAGCAGATCCGTCGTTCTCTCGGAAAATATATGATTATTTAGCGAGAAACAACGCGTCATTTGTTCTGTGACGAGTCAGAATATATTTATAAACTTTAGCCAGGCAATGTCTGGGAAATAAAGCAAAGATAATCGACTATGTACACAGACATAGAGAAGGAGTGTGACTTGGCGATGGTTTGATACATTTACTAAAGAGTGCCTCCTTCCAAAACTTCTTGGCTTTCCTCTGCCTATGCTCCCTTACCGGGTCCCTGTGGTTTGGTCGATGACCTACTCCACGTAGCCACAAAGGACACATTCATGAATACGTTAAACCAAAACTGAAAAATTAGTTAACGGGTATTTAAAAGTTCGATTTGCGTCATTAACACATTTATTCAACATAATTATGTATTGACAAGATGCCAATGTTTCACATACATTCGCAGCATGTATACTAAGGATCTAGTGTATGTTCAGGTGACAACGACTGCAAACAGAAAAGATAAAAGAGGACTAGTTCAAGCTACCACTCTATAATTATCTTCCCGTGTGACGTCAAACCAACGAACCATGAACACTATCGCTGCCGCCCGTTTTCAGCGAATAGATGTTGTCGAAGATTGCCGGATAACGTAACGCAAGTGCACAGATTACCCGGGAGATATCGCACACAATGGCTGAGCTGCCAGTGGAGGAATTTTAGTTATATCCGTTTCAAGTGATATATTTCTGCTGGCCCACGTACAATGTAGTCTTCGCTTGCAATCAATGTGCAGACAATGATGCAAACTGTGGTGACTGTACAGGTAATTGTTTCCACGTTTCACTTGGTTATAAAATAATCTCTGTGTGCGTCTGTTTCTTCTTCCCCTTAAGTGCGTAATCACACGCCGGAACGTTGTCTAAGTGTCGTGATGATGGACAATGTGGATGACGTACGTACACAATGGATACTGTGTCAGTTAAAATAATTTTTAAGGTACATATAAAAACTAGCAGTGTGTCACTGCAGCGTTGGCCAAATAGACAAGAAAGTAACAAGTGGTTAAAAGTCCAGAAGTCCCTTGAAGGTGTGAATGGATGTGGCTATACCGTGCCCCTGTGGCATTGTTTCCGTAGGCGGACACCAGCTGGGAACAAGGACTGCTTAAACCCTCAGTCTTGCAGTCTGAGGAGAATGTATCAGCACCGACGTGTATTCGGTCAGAAAACATAATATTACTTTTCAAAAAGATGTGTAAAATTTAAATTGACAAGAGAACGCTACAATCCACACTTTGCACTTAATCCAGGTCCAGATTAGGCGCAATTCACAGTCTGTAATCAACTGCCCACAATCCCCAACCTACAGTCGATACAGTCCACGGTTGACAGACAACATGACAAGTCAACACTAAGCATTCACATGCATGTTCACAACATTGAAAACACTCTTCTCAAGCTTACCTCGTGGTCTAGGGCAAATCCCTTTTTCATCTTCCATCTACCCCAGAGCCGTGGCTCGGGGCAACTGCGGTGTTCGTGTGTCTCGCCGTCTGTCTCCATTTCTGCCGGTTCTTTGCTGCCACTTGTATTTCACGAAACTCGTTACCTTTCATTCCCTTATCTTATCAGCCTAAAGTGTTCTCCATATCTATCTATCTTTCTTGTGCCTCTCTCAATGCGAGTGCACTGGCGTTCAAATGTTCAACTAAAATGATGTGACGAGTTACGTCGCTTAACCTTGTGAAGATGCGTTTGCTCAGTGTTTTTCCATCGCTGATGCGACATCAGTTCGCCATAAACACGAGATGACATAACACCTCGACCAAGGAGACTGGTGCATGGATGATAAAGATCTGACAAACAAGACAGGTGTAGTGTAGCTGCGATGTGCCCACAGTGTAGACAGGGTCCTACTGGTGTAAGGATCAGTATACTTCTGATGACATCCTACCTAACAAAGCATCTATATTTTATTCGACATCAGTTCCTTCCTCATCCAACCAACTTCCTCTCCCAACACGGGTGGACGACGCCGGTGACACGAGGTAGTGAGTTTGTAGGACAACTCTTGTTATAGGCGGTGTCTATTGTTATCATTTGCTTCCTATATGTGTTATACGCGTTTACATGCGTTCATGTCTATGTAAATAACACAACTCATGTGACGGTGAGCACATAATCAAGTATATCCATCTATGGTTCACCCGGCACAGCTCCTATTCTCCCGTGGTTTCTCTGAGTTGTCTTTCTCTTCAGTTGACAACTTGCTGTTGTGTCAACAACGTGTCCGTCTCTTTGCAGCGCTACAGTTTATATATGTGCCAAGCAGGAAGCGTCGTTGACAGCTGCCCAGATGCTGACGTATGGTAATGGATGGGCATCATCTATTTACTCTGAAGCAGACTTATCTTGCTAGTGTTGACTGCCTCGGCATTCTACACTGTGTCGTAATTATGATGGCAACTTGATACGCTCTGAATCCTCATCATTATTCCTTGCGATTGTCTGTGAGGAACTATTTCAAAATTTAACGTCACATCCGTCTCATACTGTGCCTTGTGATTGTGTTAAATGTGTGTACCTTATTGTCATTGCAGGCGATGATCGCGCCAAGACGTATATAATAACAGTACCAATTTAAAAATCATGATTTCAAGCTCGCTGTGGACTGGACGTACCGCTTGCGTTTAAGGATGTCATGGGAATAATATATAGTTTCCGAGTGACTGTATTTAATGTTGTGTTGTGCATTTTTTTATATGTGTAGTAAATTTCCATTTGGAAATAAAGCATTCATCGGTTGTCTGATGAATTAATTACTTAGCTGAATTACCAGTTGAGTGATTGTTCAGGTGATATACTGATTAACTAATCATTTGATTAATTTACTTATTTGATTTTTATTTGATAGTACACGAAAACATCGTTATACAAAACCACCACCATGAACTCATATCGATGCCTATTAAATGTTATCATTGAGGAAAAATGTAAACATGGCTAAATGGGTTTTTCTTTTCACTGATATGGCCTACATGAAAATTTTCTTTTGATCACTATCACACTCGTCGACTCTCGAATTTTATTCACCCTATTCAGTCGCAGGCTTTTATTCCTTCAGTGAGTCCATGTAGCACTATGTCACCTACGTTTCCAGCAAAATTAACAACATGGCTTGGTGACAGGAAAGTGCTCGAAAATGTATGAACAAACTTAACCATGTCCTATACTGATCGACAGTTCAACGGAAATATTAGACATGTCCTAACTTGGGTCAATGAAAAACGCTCCAGTAGTCAAAACAAACAGCTTTTGCAACGTGACAACAAACCTGATTAGAGCTATTCGTAACATAAGAGTAATTTATGCTTGGAAGAAACGTTGTGCAACATAATATAGGAGGAAGTTGACATATGGAAAAACCCCTAACGTAAAATTCCCAGTCTATGGCATGATTGCGATTAGAGCTTTCTAACTAGACTCGACAATCGATCGACCTGACAACTACAAGCTGTTTGTTTACGCGCTGTGATTGCCGTGTGAAAAGCCTGCACGCGTTCCTTTTGGTCGGCTCGACTGGAAACACATTATTAGAGATATTTCGATATCAGCTGTATTGTTAGTGTACTGTGTGGTTAAGCTATTGTCGTCAATCCAGGGTTTTTCCATGACTGTTGTAGAATTTCCCAACGATGAATTATAATTCCATCGCATCAAACAACACTGTTTTGGACGCACGCATTTGCTTTAATTAAAATAATTTCGGTGGCGACAAAACCAGCACACGCATAACTTGGCAGTAGACTCAACAAATGAGACGTAACACCTCATGACAAGTTGACGAAGAACAGCATTATTTAGCAATATGACTATGAGTGGAATTTGTTTTGCGTGCGTTGTTGTCTTACATGTCGTCATGGTTGCAGCATAGAAACACACAGCCGAGGTGTTTGAATTCGCTAAACATACATACATTAGTTTACATAACTACATTCAATTAACATCAACATTTAAAATGGCGGTGGACCTTCGGTTATGGTACTGATCGAACAGAGCTCGCATGTATTTAAATAAAAGTGTTGAAGGAGATTTTGGTTGTTCAATCACCCCATTTAAAATCATCATAAACAATATATTTAGTGTATACCTAAATATTGCTGACATAGAAAATATACATATAAATAAAAAATATGCAGCATTTGTTCGGTAAAATAACTAGCCAGACCCCAGTTGGAGGTATCAAATTTCCCAAAGCACCAGAGTGCAACAGAGTTGCTAACGCAACTGAAGGGAGGCAACTGAAGGGACGCAACTGAAGGGACGCAACTGAAGGGACGCAACTGAAGGGAGGCAACTGAAGGGACGCGACTGAAGGGAGGTAACTGAAGGGATGCAACTGAAGGGACGCAACTGAAGGGACGCAACTGAAGGGAGACAACTGAAGGGACGCAACTGAAGGGCGCGACTGAAGGGAGGTAACTGAAGGGAGGCAACTGAAGGGAGGCAACTGAAGGGACGCAACTGAAGGGACGCAACTGAAGGGAGGCAACTGAAGGGGCGCGACTGAAGGAGGCAACTGAAGGGGCGCGACTGAAGGACGCAACTGAAGGGAGGCAACTGAAGGGAGGCAACTGAAGGGAGGCAACTGAAGGGAGACAACTGAAGGGAGGCAACTGAAGGGAGGCAACTGAAGGGAGCAACTGAAGGGAGGCAACTGAAGGGACGCAACTGAAGGGAGCGCAACTGAAGGGAGACAACTGAAGGGACGCAACTGAAGGGACGCAACTGAAGGGAGGCAACTGAAGGGAGGCAACTGAAGGGACGCGACTGAAGGGAGACAACTGAAGGGAAAGGCAACTGAAGGGACGCAACTGAAGGGAGGCAACTGAAGGGAGACAACTGAAGGGAGGCAACTGAAGGGACAACTGAAGGGAGGCAACTGAAGGGAGGCAACTGAAGGGACGCAACTGAAGGGACGCAACTGAAGGGAGGCAACTGAAGGGAGGCAACTGAAGGGAGGTAACTGAAGGGATGCAACTGAAGGAGGCAACTGAAGGGAGGCAACTGAAGGGACGCAACTGAAGGGACGCAACTGAAGGGAGGCAACTGAAGGGACGCAATTGAAGGGACGCAACTGAAGGGAGACAACTGAAGGGAGGCAACTGAAGGGAGCAACTGAAAGGAGGCAACTGAAGGGAGGCAACTGAAGGGACGCAACTGAAGGGACGCAACTGAAGGGAGGCAACTGAAGGGAGGCGACTGAAGGGACGCGACTGAAAGGGGGCTGAAGGGAGGCAACTGAAGGGACGCAACTGAAGGGACGCAACTGAAGGGACGCAACTGAAGGGAGCAACTGAAGGGACGCAACTGAAGGGACGTAACTGAAGGGACGCAACTGAAGAGGAGGCAACTGAAGGGACGCAACTGAAGGGACGCAACTGAAGGGACGCAACTGAAGGGAGGCAACTGAAGGGACGCAACTAAAGGGAGGTAACTGAAGGGATGCAACTGAAGGGAGGTAACTGAAGGGATGCAACCGAAAGGAGGCAACTGAAGGATGCAATTGAAGGGAGCAACTGAAGGGAGCATCTAAGGAGCGACTGAAGGGAGTGCGACTGAAGGGAGCGACTGAAGGGTTGGCAACTGTAGAGAGGCAACTGAGGACGCAACTGTAGGGAGCGCGACTAAGGGACGCAATGAGCGGTGCGACTGAATGGACGCGATGTAGGTAGAGTGCACGTGAGGGATGCATGCATGATGATGCAATGAAGGGCGCGATGAGGGACGCACTGAGGGCGCAGACTGCAGGGGTGCAACTGAGGTGACGCGACTAGGGACGTGACGTGATGCGGGCGTCGTGCGGTGCTTATGCGGCGTGCGCGTGCGCTAGCGTGCGGCTGGGCGCATGGTGCGGTGCAGAGTGCGCGTGCTGCGTGCTGCGTTTGCTTGTCGCGTGGCGTGCTAGCTGCGATGCGCGTGCGTGCGCGTGCTGCTTGCGTGCGCGTGCGCGCGCTTGCGTGCGCTGCGTGCGTGCGCGTGCTTGCTGGTGCGCGTGCGCGTGCGCGTGCGCGTGCGCGTGCGCGTGCTTGCTGGCGTGCGCGTGCGCGTGCTTGCTTGCGTGCGCGTGCGCGTGCTTGCTTGCGTGCGCGTGCGTGCTGCTGTGTGCGCTGCTGCGTGTGCGCGTGCGCGTGCGTGTGCGTGTGCGTGCGTGCGCGTGCGCGTGCGCGTGCGCGTGCGCGTGCGCGTCGCGTGCGCGTGCGCGTGCGCGTGCGCGTGCGCGTGCTTGCTTGCGTGCGCGTGCGTGTCGTTGCGTGCGCGTGCGCGTGCTTGCTTGCGTGCGCGTGCGCGTGCTGCTGCGTGCGTGCGCGCGTGCGCGTGCGTGCTTGCGTGCGCTTGCGCTTGCGCGTGCGCGCGCGCGCGTGCGTGCGTGCGTGCGTGCGTGCGTGCGTGCGTGCGTGCGTGCGTGCGTGCGTGCGTGCGTGCGTGCGCGTGCGTGCGTGCGTGCGTGCGTGCGTGCGTGCGTGCGTGCGTGCGTGCGTGCGTGAGTGCCAGTACCACAAAATACTCCCAACTGCTTCCCATCTCTGACGAGAACCGTTCAAATGACTGTGTTTGACCCTTCAAAACGAACCTCTACAGTTGACTCATAAATTAGTCATAGGACAATAATATTATTAAGTTTATGCTTTGAACACCGTCTAATAACATGTAGTTGTTTATATGGCGCCATCTAGTGAATGGGACACGAACACGTATTTGTCCAGCGTTCACGTCATGCAACATGGCAGAATACCGATTCGTACCAAAGGAGCCGTTTTAATTCATGACATTTTAAATCATGACATTATGTTAAAAGTCTGTCCATTCTTTTAAGTCATGTTATGCGCACACACATACGCACACGCGCGCGCGTATGTCTAGACTGAACATGCGTTGTGTGTAGTAGGCCCTACATGTATGAGAGCAGGCGTGTAACCGTGTACCATTTAATAAAAAAAATATTATGGAATCTACCGTTAAACGGCAACATAACTTATATTTTGGCCGTAGAATTCTTGCAGATCATTACGTTAATTATTCTGGATGTCTCTTGTCCTAACGGTCCTGTCCACGTTCAAGTCACAGATGAAGACTATCCGAATGCGTTGAATTGCTGCGTGTGACCTGCGCTACAGACAGACCTTCTCAGTTTAACAGTATCGTGATTTTTCTCGGAAAGAATTCAGGAAAGCAGCAATTAATGCACAAATATTTCGTAATATCCACCACGTCTTTATAAAGCCAGGTTTAGTACTTATTCATACAGCTAAGTGTTCGATACAACAACATGGGATTCAACAATCATATCGCCCTGTACACACACAAACACACACCAACAAACACACACCAACAAACACACACAAACAAACACACAAACACACACAAACACACACAAACACACACAAACACACACAAACACACACAAACACACACAAACACACACACAACACACACACACGCACGCGCACGCGCACGCGCACCACCACACCACCACACACACACACACAATACACAACACACACACACACACCACAACACACAACACAACACAACACACCACCACACCACACACACACACACACACAACACACACACACACACCACACCACACACACACCACACACACACACACACACACACACACACACACCACACACACACACACACACACACACACACACACACACACACACACACACACACACACACACACACACACACACACACACACACACACACACACACACACACACACACACACACACACACACACACACACACACACACACACACACACACACACACACACACACACACACACACACACACACACACACACACACACACACACACACACACACACACACACACACACACACACACACACACACACACACACACACACACACACACACACACACACACACACACACACACACACACACACACACACACACACACACACACACACACACACACACACACACACACACACACACACACACACACACACACACACACACACACACACACACACACACACACACACCACACACACACACACACACACACACACACACACACACACACACACACACACACACACACACACACACACACACACACACACACACACACACACACACACACACACACACACACACACACACACACACACACACACACACCAAAACACACACACACACACACACACACACACACACACACACACACACACACACGTAATACAGGCCGATGTGATTTATTAAAACGTGCTGCCACTCACGGAACCTGAGTAATCGACAGTTTTAGCCAGTGGCGTCACCCTACGGAACGTGAACAAAGCAAACTATGTTCACGTGAGCGATAATACAATGTTCATCAGCTTAGCTCGGCTGTTGAGTGTGGTTGTGCATTCAGATAACTGTAATCACTATTTTAACAACAAAATATGTTTATATGTTAATAAGTACGTATTTAGTAAGTACAATGGCGACATCTAGCGATACAAGCAATCCGCATTTTGCCAGACGGAAGGCTTTGAAAGTCGCTGTTACTCATTTGTGTGTTGAGGCCGGATTTACAAATGCCGACGAATCGCCCCTTGAAACGCTCATTGAAATGCTACAAAGTTGTAAGTGAATATCTTGCTTTGCGTTATAATAGACAAATGAAACACTTCTTGTGATGAAGATTTATTTCCTTGTATCAAGTGAGGCTATGTCCGAGCGGATTTTTAAGTAAGGTAACTCACTAACTGAGCCTGAGGTTATGACTGTGTTCTGCCTTTGAACACTGGGTTTTTCCCAGGGCCAGTGGGGTTGTTCCCTCCTTTACCATATGAATAAACTACCAATACTAGCTTATATGAGACTTGCAGTATTTGCAAATTATGTTATTGTCAAATTATGTTATAGATATTTAATGTGTATTTTTTTATTTAAAGGGAACCAAAAGGGAAATATTAAGTGCTATGCACGTGAAAGAGCTAATACAAAGCAACCATTCTGAACGGTAATCACATTTTTAACGTCAGTGGTTTATTGATAAATAAAATGTGGTGCGAACAATATGGACTATTTGGCTTCATAGAGGCGTCCATGATGCGCCTCTTCCTGTTGTCTGACCGTGGTCTGACCACTCAGCACGCAGAACCGGCCTTAAAGTCATGTCGATTGCGTGCATGTCAGTAATATCGCCGTTGTAAACACTGTTGTAAGATACGCGAACTTCGAGAAAAGGACTCCGTTCGAAGAACGTTGCTTCGACTAGGATGTTTCTCACCGTATATACTTGGTCAAGATCAGACGCGTCGGCGACGTCGAGTTTTCAAGTATGGAACTGTTACAACGATATTAAACGATATTTAATACCACAAACAATGGTAACGAGTTGTTAAGTCATGACATTAGCTTGAGTGTCATGGCATCCAGGGATTAAACATCTTATATTAGTGCTTATCTAAATTATTGATCTGCATTAGACACATTAGTCATATGTGAGATGGTTATGTACATACTGATGTGTTGTGTCACAGATAACGTTCAGGGAGTATGCTGGGATCATCGAACCATAACTAGTCCAGCGAGTTCGTGCGTCCGATATTGTTATTCGTATTGTGCATTTTTATTGCATCCTACGCCCTGAATGGTATATATCACGTTTGCATGAACAGAAGCATAAAATAAGGTTAACACACAAAAACTGCTGAATGCAAGCCAGATGGTAGTCCGCCGTTGATCACGCGAGCGATAATGTAGCCTTTGATATCACTCGCTGTCAGCTTTAGCATTTGCCTTTTCGAGGTTTATTTCCCATGCGGTTCTATTGCCCTGGTTGTTGTCAAATTATTAACATGACTGTACTATATTGCACAGTAAACATATTATTCAAACGCAAAATCGCTATTCGCGAATGTTAACATTTCAAATCATTCATGATATTGTTCAGTGAAGAACAATTACCCGGGATATATTAACTATCGGTTCAGATACTCTTGACATTGATACTAAGGACATCAATTACATTTACAGTAAATGATGGCGAATAATTAGCTATGGTGGTGTAACTTATAACATAAAAATCGCTTTACCAAAGTGCAATGTTAATTGCTGTTTGGTGATTCTTGAAATATTGAGTTTACTGAACAAACAGAGAGAAATATTAACAGACTAGCATAATATACCACTAGATGGAGCGTGGACTTGTAGATCACGCAGTCACTCTATCAGTACAAACACTAGATCTTCGGGTAAACACTCGGTAAACGTTTGGAACCAGTTTCTTCTCCACCTCAATGAGTGGAATTCTCTACAGCGGTGATGTGTGTTTCGTCTACTAATGTAATTCAAAAAAAATTAATCCAATGGTTTAGCAAGTCAGATGATCATGCACATTAGCGTGATGTCCCAATATGACATTTTGCCAGTTAACCAATACCAGGATAAAGGTGGTTGTCTCAGGTACTGATGAAAGTCACGATTACTTTCGACATATGCACGTAAGAGTGTGGTACTCAGAAAACAAATGTGCTGATGCGATGCGATTACTTTACAATATCTTTGAGTGATGCGATTACTTTATAGTATAATCGCTGATTACTTTTTCATGATTACTTTCCTTGAATCTATTTATATAGAAACTTTCTATGGATCCTAGGTGTCATTCTTGTTCTACGTTATTAAATGTTCCTATTTATTGTTGCTATCTATCCGTTATTGTTATTAATAGTTAGGCGACTTTCTCAGTGTGGATGAATCATTTAATGCCATGGATTGATAAATTGATTTATTTGGTTTCTAGATCAAATACCAAATAGAACCATTTAAATTTCAACTTATGATCTAATCATTACAATAACACTTTTAAACCAGAGGCATATTCAAAAAGTGATATATCAGATGGGTCTGAACGGTCAAATACATTTATGTTGAAAGTGTTAAAATACTTAGTATTTTTATTTGATGTTTAGAAAATTAAAATGTGTATTTAGATGCCTAAAAATATTGACTTAGTTCAGTATTGCTTTTTAAATACATTGTTAGTATCAACATTTCTTTTCACTGTCACATGTAATGCCCTGCAAACTGATTACCTTAATGCACTGCAACTAACAACAGGTATATTGATGTAGACACTTAACAGCAGGCTTCCTTCAGCTGGTGACCTAACTTGTCTTTGCTCAAGTGAAGATCAAGATCATGGGCGATACAGTTAATATCACTTTGTTCTTTGAGTCAGGTTCAATTTGGCATACAGTTCATTTGACTTATATTGACTACGAGGTTGACGCACACTCAACATCAGTAGCAATGATTAAACGATGATATTTTTCTTGTGAATAATACGGTAACATATTATTGTCGTTCTGGCATAATATACAAACAATATATTTTGAGCAACTTACACTCTGTCAATCAGGTTGTCACTGTGATGCAATTCAATAACAATATCTAACTGAGTGCTGTCATTCGCTTTCATTCAAATGACATTGTATAAAATAGATGGGAAAAAAATGAAAATTATTTGAAAAATATATGAACAAGTATTTGAAATACTTTTCAATGTATTCTATATTTAAATACATTTATAAAAAGTATTTAATTACCAGACAAGAATCTTTAAATACATTTAAATAACATTTTGTTTAATTAATACTGAACAGAATGGTTGTGGATTTAAACAGGTTTACAGTTTGCACTTAATTAAACATGGACAGAGGATTTGCTTATTTAGCCACTTGGAATACAGTTGGTTCTGGATGTTGAAATATGACCAAGTCATTCACACCATGTGACAGAGATGACAATGCAGTGGGGCTGTAGCTAATGAGTAAGCAAGATGTTGGGGATGCTTATCTCCTGCAGGGCGCTTACCAGGGACTGTCACAATATAACCTTCACTGTGCTCTAAGCAGGAGGGTGAGGAATGTTGCTTCTCTGAGGAAGGGGAAGGTATTATTAGAGAATCTGACTGAATGGCTATTTAACTGAGAAGTAACAACAAGTAGCTAAAAGAAATCAGATATGGACAATGTTATTACATTTATTAGATGCGCTTTGCTATATTGTATTTTATGTAATAGTCTCTTGATAAACAATATATTTCGCCGCAACTGTTGCATATGAAGAAAAATGTAGTAGTGAAAAGGCATCATTGGAAATGGTTACTTTAAGTATTATAGGTAAAATAAATTCACTCTTAGATATAGTTGGTGTCAAGAGTGTCGTACTCAGTCATGAAATACAAGTACTGCAGTGCGGTTACTATTCTCTGGACTGTAGTGCGAATGTTTGTAAAGCATTATTGTTGCACCAATTAACAACATTCATACATTTACCAACATTGAAGTGCATGACTGAACATATCGAGCCTCACGTGCATAAACACTGATCAACGTCAGTTATCAAACCTTAGTTTATGTAGTATGTATCACCCCAAACATACACACATCTCTATTGAATGAAGACAGCAGCTGGAGCAGCATCACTATCTATCTATGCAATAATAAAGGCAACTCGGTATCTGTCAGCTGTTAAATTCAAGTCTTTTGTTGAGTCTACTAATAATCTTTGAAAACTTCTGTATATCATGACCGTTCATCTCCAGTCCATTGGCACATGAAGTATTAGATAATGTCCCAACCTAATCTCTGTCCTGGATTGTTGTCTTGTATTTCAACACACTGCGCAAAGTAGAGGACACTGTTTCCTTTCTTTGCACCTTAACATGTCATCATGACATGATTGAGTAGTCCTTTTTCATATAAACTCAACAGCAGTGAACAGTCAAATGTTACTTTTAAAGCATGTCTCGTTTATTTATGAGTCTGGATCTTGCTCTGTAAACGTCCGGCCAAAGTCTGTGAACCCTATTAACATGACATTTTCTGTTCAGGTATAGCAGTGGAGCTGCAGAAGACACCAAGCTGTGTTTACCTGCAGATCCACCATCCCATGGAAAGAGAGAGAAAGAGAGAATGGTGAATTACATCTTTGTCAGAGCTCCTTCTAGCCGCTGCCCAGCATTTGTCTGTTCGGAGTGCAGTCCTTAGGATAGTCTCACCCAAGCTAATGAACAAGATCCTGCATGTAGGTCAGTTGATTTGTTCGTCAATCAACTGCTTATTTACAAATCAACTGATATTTCGCATGGGCTCAAGTGCTGAGTGTTATCCCATGTCTTGTTCTCCGCTGAGGCACGGAAGTTCCATCTTATGGCTGGTATACACTGATGACTCTCTGTACCCATGACTGAAACATATGGGATCCACCAGGTAAAACTCTCTGTATGTGGCCGACTTGGACACCTGAAATAAAACAAGGCCTAAATAAATATATCAACCATGTATGGCGCAGTGGTTTAAACTTTGGACTCGGCTTCAGACTCTCGACCTACGAGAACGAAACCGTGTGGTGCACTGTGTGAACAGGCAAGTCTGTTCACGTAAATTATGGTCCACTCAGTGACTAATGTCAAGCAGTATTCAAGCTATAGACGATGGTGGATATTTGTACACATACCGTCTTGATTAATAATAGCAACTGGCTGGATGCTTCCCACAGTCCTGGGCGTTTAATTAAGTAGGTCTGCAGAAGTAAAGTGAAACACACTTTGACAGGATGTCTGTGGACATTGGGTCAGTAACTGACATTAATACAAATAAAAATACTCTTGAGGATCCAAATACTTTTTATAAACTGCCTACAATTTGCAGTCACCAGCAAACTCTGGGTCATAAATATTTACACAAAAAATACAAAATGTGTGCGTTGTGTTTTGGATTGTGGATTGCCACTCCTGTAGACATGTTGACAGGTATTGTATGTGAAATCGGTAACTCAATCCATTTCTTTGTAGGTCATGTTGTGTTTTTGTAATCGTTGGAGCGGTTTTTAGTTTGACATATTGGACAACTGGGCATGCTACTCTAAATATCCTAATTCAGTTACTGTTAAGCATTAATTGCTGGGTATATTTCTACTATGTGTTGTGTTTTTATTGCATGAAATATCATTTGTATTATATAAATGTTGTATCATGTTTGTTTGCTTGGTGTTCTGGTTGCTCTAATATTTATTTTCATTGTAAATAATTGTGAGCAACACAATTTCGCTGTTTATAATACTTGGTGACATATACCCAGCGCGTTGTAGTCTATCTTAGTTGTCTAACAGTTGAGCCCCAGACCTTTATTATTGGCACAGAATATAAAATCCCATGGCCATTTGTAATATAATATGGCACATCTGAAACAGAACCAGATGCGTTTAAATTAGTTTTTCATTAATTAGAATAGTAGCACAATGTGAACTAGCTGTTACCTACTATTATGGTTACCCTACTTCACCCTCTTAATTTCTAAACACTCAAGTTGCGTGCAATTAAGATCACCATAGGAAGTACCATAAATATCCACCATGTTTTGATTTTAGTGCTTTGTTCTGCTAGTTGTGTTACTTTTACCAGTTCAATTGTTATATTCAATAGAGACATTCCTGCTTTTATGCATATTTTAGCTAAAAACAATATTGACAAACATGAAGTCAATTTCATAAAAACATGATTGTTGATTTACCTGCTTTACATTTAGCATCAGGTTATCAACACCACAATCATAAATTCATGTGTTTGCTTTAAAAGAACAATCAATATTGACATAGTTAGATAATTAATCTTTCCCTATATGGCTATAGTTCGATTCTACTGGTGTGTTCTATGTATATCTATGATTGACACATGTTTCACTAACTTTGCCTGTCATGCTATATCAATGTGCAGCAGCCATACATGATCGCTACTGTTAATATAATAATGTCCCGTATTTGAAAAACAACAATTTAAATGCATTTTGTCACAGTTCATGGACAATTTTGAAATTGATTCTGAAAACAGTTTTAAAGCTAGGCCTAGAGGCCCGAGGATCGAGCCTGTCACTCTGTGTGGGTGTCAAGCTGACATAAATGTAAGAGTAGTTTATATGATATTTTGTTTCAAATTGAAGCCTCATTCATTATGCTCTTATCCGACACTACACCCACAATTTGGAAGATCATCATAATAGTGTGACTAAGAAAGAAGCTTCTGCTGGATCCCAGGTCGAATCGAGGCCATCAAAATACCTTATAAGTGTTTAGAAGTTCAGCGGGTTTGACTGCACTGTCAAATGTAGCCTCGGCTTGTTGCACAACCTCTGCATTTTACAAACTTCCAGGCGAGTCTTGCACACCAGCCATTCAGTTCTGTCTTGAAAATTTGGCCCTTATGTTGCAACCGAAATTCAACTCATTCTGAACCGAAAATCATGTTAAACTACCACGCCGGGTACACGAGCCAGTTATGACATGTGAGCCGCGCCATCTGGCAATTAACATGATTTTAGCCTGATTGCCCGCTCTGTCTATTGGAACCAGCATTTTTGACCGTCACACATCAGTCAGTAGAACTACAGACTTGATGGAAAAGGTGTTCAATTTTTTTTATTAATAAACCACTAACGTTAAAAATTTGATTACATTCAAAATAGATTAATTTTTATTAACTCTTTCACCTGCATAACATCTTAACTTTTCCTTTTTGGGTCACTAAATTATATGATGTTGTTATTAATATATTCATATTAACTATATTTCACATTTTGGCAAAAGATATAGCAATTGTGTATCTATTAAATTTATAATATGATGTCATGTACCTGTAATACGAATATGAATACATTTATTTCAGGTAAAAACCTATATACAATTGGTACATACATTAGCACATCTAAGTAGCCTATAAAAGATCAAATGTTAAAAAAATGAATAGATAACAAATAAATAAAGTTATAAGTTAGATAAATGTAAAATTGTAGAAAAACAGATAAAATAATGAGCAATATACGTTTGAAAAGTAAGTTATATAAACAACTTACTGACTTTAAAAATATATATACCCTGTTATAATAAATAAATAATAATAAAGTTATATGTGAGACACATAGCTTTATGCAGAGACCCGTCCACCCATCATTTGGACGGGTAAAAACAGTTACGGACAGGTGGACGGGTAAAAAAATTAAGGAGCTAAAAAGGTCTTCCAAAAGTTATGTCAATTATACCTTAGAAGTGAGTGTAAATGGTGTCATGTGTGTTTGTAGTCCATTTCAGGTCATCAAACACATCTTACAGTTTGTAAATTGGCTTAACAGTTAACATCCATGTATCCACCAAAACATGTGTGACTGGCAATAATTTGATCCTGCATAAAGCCCTGGTGAGACATGATGACTATCTTACAGATTTACTGTGTACAACGAATTGGCCCAGCTAATCCACATTGGGCCATTTACTATTTCTAAGCAATTGTACATAACCATAATCAAGTCATTATTTATGTTAAAAAAACATAAGTGCTTTGATTGTTTTATATTTAGTATTACTTACTAAATACCAAGTGGAATGTTATTATTAGATCTACCATAGATTGTATATTACCATCCCAAGCATACTGTTTCATGTGGTAAGTTGCATGATGATAGTTTATCATCAGTTATAATCTTTTAATAATACATGTGTATTCACTTAATTGTATTTCACAATAATGACTCGTATTAAAACTTACATTTCTGTACACACATGTAGGCCTACCCCAGCTTGATGACAATCTATACAAACTAATGTGTATAACTTGTTATCAGGCACCATTGTCAGTACAGCTATGGCCTTACAAATTAAAACAAAATCAGATTTATCAACAATGTGAATCTTGAGGCACACACAGCTCTGGATTTTCACCACATTCTTTCTGCACAGATCTGTCTGAGCTGGGTCGGTCAGCCCAAGCCTTCTGTGAACTGTCTTGTCGCACCACTCCCCTCATGAGTGACGTGGTGATGGCGTGTGTAGAGATGGGTAAGTTGTCACATTTGACAGCTCCTTCAACTGGCTAGCCCATTGTGAATCCAGTCATTTGGTGATCATATAGGATATGAATAGTTTAAGTAATATCCACAGTCAGATTAATAATACAATGCTTTCTAAATGTTTTAATTGCATGAAGTCATTGACTCTAGTTATTACATCGGGTTGTTTACCAAACTTTATTGGTCACAGGTTTTTTATTTTGAAAGTGAAAGCAAGTTACTTTGGCAAAACATCACCCCACAGATGTGCATCAAACCACATATGACATATGAGTGCGATTAAAATATTCGTATTTTGAGAACCACTTGATTTTTTCATTTACATGTACAGCTGTAATGATATACTTTTATAGTTTGTCTTGTAATTACTCTGAATTAAATGAAGCTTGAATACTCTGGTGTAGGCTAGGTTGATTTATATTTTCATAAAATTACTTTGAAATGAGAACAATATTGAATTTAAAACAAATGTTGTTGATCTGCTGGAAATGTTTAATAGTATAAATAGTTGTGTTGTATAATTAATTAGCACATTTAATTTATTTTAATAATAAACACTTAATATGATTGATTTTATTGATCAGTCGATCATTTGAACCTGAAACAATCAGTGTGATTTTTTTCATAAAAAGTAAGTAAATGCTCAATGTTTCGGCTGCCACCAGCATTCTTCAGAAAACTTACAACGATGGGGCTTGAAAGCAAAAGTTGTTGTTTACAGGCGTTGATGTGAAATCACTACCGACCTATGCAAGACGGGCAAATAAATCTGTGTTTCTGCCACGTGAGTATATATGAGGAGAACTTGCTAAACATGAAAGTGACACGAATGTTAAACTTAAAAACTGCTGGAAAATAATAATTTCACCAGATTAAATACCCTGAATGTGTGTGGCAAATTTAAAGTTAAAGTATACAAAACAATCCTCAAGGTGGCGCCACCATATTTGGTAAGCTTGTGATGTTGAAAACAAATATGAGACGCCACAAGCAGCACGTGGGTGTCCCCAAACACCCGTCCTCCTTCTGTGTTCTAATTCTAACACATCTGTTTATGTCCTTGTGGCTGACAATTGCATCAAACATGTCCGCAGTAAGACAGGGCCTTTTTCCTTGAGGCTAATGTTTCCTTCTTTCCTTTCAACTGCCCAGTCAGCACCCACAGCTAATGTTTCCTTCCCTTTCAGCGGCCCAGTCAGCACCCACAGCTCATCCCCGCTCCCTCCAAGTGGGGCTGAGGAAGCAACACCCTACCCACATCCCAGACTATCTCCCACCATTTCCAGATCCACACACCTACATCCAAACTCCAGTAAGTCTGATTTCATTCAGTATAAATCTGTCAAATGAATTAAATAAATGACAAAAGAAAAATACTTTGCCATAAAATAACACCATTAGTTTAAGCATCTATGACAACATTTTAGTGGCACAGAGGCATTCCTCTTACGTAGTCACTTTGAAATTATCAGATTTAGTTATGTAATACACTGTATGTCACTATGCATGAGAAATTAATAAGTTCACAAATTTACAACAAGCAGTGTTTCATAATTCCACACTGATAAACTAATTTCGAACAGAACAAATGAATGCCTGACTGCACGGAGCTGATACCAAGCCAGTGAGTGAGTCTAATCCATTGTTTAGAGACTGTACCTTGTGACTGTTGTAGTCACAAGGTATTTGGGATGCATTGCCTGCTGGCTATTAAAAGTGTTACAAGGGAATGCACGAAAGCAAGTTGCAAAAATAGCCAAATAAGAAAGAGAGTTTTATCCTCGAATCATACGTCATCAAAGAGATATGGTGTGGCTACAGTTGGCTTCACGTGAATGGACAGACTTGTTGACTAAGTGTTGACAAGGCAACATTGGTGTAGTATATAAGTAGACAGCCACGTGGTGATGCTGTAGACACACAAGAAGGCCATGAGTGAGTACCAGCTCGTGAGAGAGAAGGCAGCCACACAGAAGCGAGACGTTGAACTGGCTCTCACCAAGTTCGTAGCAAAGACAGGAGAGACGGAGTGTCTCTTCCAAGACGATCCCTACGCCTTCCCACGTGAGCACAATATAATGTATACACGGTACACAGATCTAATGTAACAATGGCAGTTAATATGTAATATTGGTATATCTGTGCCTCACTGAGCTCAGATGTGATATGGCATTCAGATACTACGCAAATATTCGAACGCATGCACGCACACACGCACACACGCACGCACACAGCACGCACGCACGCACGCACCACACACACACACACACACACACACACACAAGGACACACACCTATGCTTAGTAAACGAATTTGTATTAGTTGGGCATTATATGCTAGTGCAACATAAGCATTCAGATGCTTAATTAACATTAACCAATATTCAACCATATTATGCATACTAATTTATCATAGTATAATCATTTATCCGCTACGGCTACATGCAGAACTATTACTAATATACCGTCACCAGTGTTCACGTCAAAGTTAAGGGACCCGTGCATGTGCTAACTCGTACCAACTGTTCAACCCGGCAGTGATCGCGAACTGCCCTAAGCCCGTGGCCTACCGGTCGGTGCTGCTGCCGAAGGACCAGGAGCTGGAGCTGTACACGGAGGAGGACACGACGTCGAAGGAGCTCGAGACACCGACGGCGGCCCAGCGTGCCGAGGCCGACAGCGCGGCGGCACAGAAGCCGGAGTCGGCCGGCAACTCACAGGACGCGACGACGCCACAGAAGCCCCCAGTACCGCCGGACCCCGCCGTCGCCGCCGCCGCCGCCAACACCGCCGGGGACGTGGTCAATGCAGACAGTCAGATCGATAATCCGTATTTACGGTCTATTCAGATGCCAAGACTGAAAGGTGGTGGCAAGAAGTACAAGTGGGCGTAGACGGGATTGTATGCTTACTTGGGGATGTATGTGAATGTTTATATCTGGTGAACTGCGAGAATGTGTTCTCCGCGATGGGCGTGTTGTGGTAGAGACGATGTCTGCTGCGTCGGATAAAACCAACCTCGCACGCCAGGGGTCGCTGCTGCTGATGACGTCAGTGTCAGCCAACAGTATTTCTTGCCCTGGCAGACAGCCGTGGCGTGGGAGGATGGACACAACAGACGCAGTAACAATCAAACATGCTTCCTCGAAGGACGTGAATGAGAATTGATCTAGTTGTTTTTGTACATAATTATTACTGGTATGTATGACGCCATCGTATAGGACTTCGAACAATATATGTCATGCGAGATACTTCATAATGAAAATAAGTGACGTACTGACTGAAATTAATATTTAAGCACCATTATAATATGCATTTCATCAATCGCATGCTTTTCATTAAAAATATCATTCCAGGTTAAAACTTGTATATATTTTGTCGATCGTCTCGTTTCGCCCATATCCACTGACACACGTGCCAACGATTCTTGTTCTGACGCCAGGTTCATGAGCCGAATTTTACACGACAAAGCAGATTCGTTATCAATGACACATGCAATAATACCATGTCACAGTCATATTTTTATTAATAAAATATTACGAAATGGGTCCCAGTGTGTTGTTGATAACAATACATAACATTGCTATGTCATTTGTGTAAGCGAAGGTAACGTACACTACAATACCACAGTTCAGTGCTTACCCATGTTAAATAATCCATCCAGATAAAAGCAACTAGTCTATGCTTTATGTAAAATATACAATTAATAAC
The DNA here is from genome assembly GCA_025642075.2 of Ridgeia piscesae. Lineage (NCBI taxonomy): Eukaryota > Metazoa > Annelida > Polychaeta > Sabellida > Siboglinidae > Ridgeia > Ridgeia piscesae. The sequence continues at coordinate 77,846 of JAODUO010000596.1, forward strand.
ATGCGCTTTCACGTTAATTCAGTACGCACACACACACACGCACACGCACACGCACACGCACACACACACACACAAAACAGACAGACAGACACCTGAAAACATGCACGCATATATACACGCCAAATGCCATAGGTAACACAAGCGTGTCTTCATTTGTTATATAAAAGAAAAAAACAGTAGCATGCAAATAATTGTTTGAACATCCTTCCTGAGTCCTAACAGAAGACATGCACACATTATCCTGAGTTCTCCGTTCCACCAATGTCATCCATACATACATACTCAGTCAGAATAGTCGTTTGAGGAATATCCTATAAAATAACAGTTTTGTTACGACAATCTCTATCCAATTCACCGGATGTTGTTCACAAGTGCGAAAGGTTCAACTGTTGGTCAGTTTGACGGGAACAATTCCTAACATGATCCAGCCAAAATGACCGTGGTTCAGTCGAAAGTTGATGTGACCAGCTCGTGAAACACGTTGTGTTCACGCAACACCGGTCGTCTGAAATAATCTCACTTTATGAAAAAGTGAGGAGGATTTGTTCGAAAAATGAATTTTACTCGACATTGGCAACGAGCCAGTGCTTGAGTTTCGTCGACAGATGTAGTCTGGCTTCTGCCCACATAAGACCTGTCAGCCACATGTCTGAGTGTTAGATGACAACATTAAAATACATTGACAGTCCGTCTATCCGTGCGGCGATCGTCCCCATCCGAGCTCTATATGGCCGGCTGCCATGCGATGTTCTGTTCGGCCAACGGCTTGACCGCGTGGGACGCACGAGGCACGGTGTAGACGCACGCGACGTTGCTGGGCTGTGGATCAAACTCGGGTTTCCATCGACTAGCGTCTGGGCGCCACGCGGTTGCGGGTGTGAGGATGGGGTAGAGGGTGGGCAACACGGTCATGTGACCGCGTGGATGCGGCATGGTCTGCGCCCCCTGCCGTCGACTCGACGCCACACTGCTCTCGTAGTCCATGTTCCATCGAAGGATCTGAAACAGTGGCGCCACCCAGCAGACAGTTTAGCACGAGTCATAGTTACTGACGTCCGTCGCTAACTGAATTCTGCAACGGTTAGGTGGGGAGGGACGCGACGGGCAAATCAGTCTCTTAACGAAGCAGGTGTTACAACGTTTGTGGCACAAATGTGCTCTATTGAACGTCTTGGAATCGAGCAAAACGCTAATTTAAGTAGGTGAACTAAAACGATTTCTTTAAATACATCTAGGTCTACTAGTACTGTGTTTATATAATTATATTTGTGCGCGTTGAAACTGTGTTTCTCTAACACAAATATGCTGCTCTACGTGGAGCATGGTACGTTTTATCCGTGCTTATCAAAGACCAACTAATTAAGATCAGTAGTAAACTAGTAATGCAGTTTTATTTTGGTTGTATGTGCTTTTTCATTGAAAGCCACACACCTCACACTATCGAACAGTAGCGAATAGGTTTACAATTGTTGTTTTTTGTTACTTAGACATGAAAAGGGCGTTTTCGTAACTACTCACGCGTTGTTCCTGTTTGGGCTTGAAGCAGACACATATGACTGCGGCTATGAGCGCAATGAGCGCCTCGGCGAAGGCGAGCGTCAAGAGCAGGACGACCAGGGCGTACTTGGTCGTGTCGTCCGTCACTGGGTTACCGTTGTCTAAGTAGTATATAGAACCCTCCCCCTGAGACGAGACAGACAGGTCATCAGATGACGTATGTAACAATGTACATGTTGTACGTCTACGTTTAAGCTCTTCAAATTGTATTATGGGTTAAACAAACATTTGTAACTTTATAAATATATATTACGTGTGGTTGCGTGTGTGTACCTTGTGCATTTGGTGTATTCGAAAATTGCGTTTTTTTACTAAACTCCTGAACCAGCGAGCGGAACAATAAACGCAATGCACATGGATAGGCCCCTATAAATGTCCGTCGTTTGCACCGTTTTGTTTAACAATTATTACACGTTACGTGGATAATGTATATTTAACGAATTTAATATATGGTTTATAACATCATCAAGTTAGAAAGTATAATTTTTTATAATTATTATTTAAAAGTATCGACAATTCACTGTCAATATGAGCGGCTGTTGTAAACGACTGGCCCGCCACCTAATTACCTTCAGCATCTCGAACATTTGAAGGGTAACGACAGCTGGCATAACTAAGGCCGCCGTGGCGACGGAACACAATGTGTAGACTGTGAACTGAAAGTAACCAACACAACTCATTCAACAGCACGTACTCAGTGTGGAATACGTGAACGTGTAGACTGTGAACTGAAAGTAACCGACACAACTCATTCAACAGCACGTACTCAGTGTGGAATACGTGAACGTGTAGACTGTGAACTGAAAGTAACCGACACAACTCATTCAACAGCACGTACTCAGTGTGGAATACGTGAACGTGTAGACTGTGAACTGAAAGTAACCAACACAACTCATTCAACAGCACGTACTCAGTGTGGAATACGTGAACGTGTAGACTGTGAACTGAAAGTAACCGACACAACTCATTCAACAGCACGTACTCAGTGTGGAATACGTGAACGTGTAGACTGTGAACTGAAAGTAACCGACACAACTCATTCAACAGCACGTACTCAGTGTGGAATACGTGAACGTGTAGACTGTGAACTGAAAGTAACCGACACAACTCATTCAACAGCACGTACTCAGTGTGGAATACGTGAACGTGAAGACTGTGAACTGAAAGTAACCGACACAACTCATTCAACAGCACGTACTCAGTGTGGAATACGTGAAAGTGTAGACTGTGATCTGAAAGTAACCGACACAACTCATTCAACAGCACGTACTCAGTGTGGAATACGTGAACGTGTAGACTGTGAACTGAAAGTAACCGACACAACTCATTCAACAGCACGTACTCAGTGTGGAATACGTGAACGTGTAGACTGTGAACTGAAAGTAACCGACACAACGCATTCAACAGCACGTACTCAGTGTGGAATACGTGAACGTGTAGATTGTGAACTGAAAGTAACCGACACAACTCATTCAACAGCACGTACTCAGTGTGGAATACGTGAACGTGTAGACTGTGAACTGAAAGTAACCGACACAACTCATTCAACAGCACGTACTCAGTGTGGAATACGTGAACGTGTAGACTGTGAACTGAAAGTAACCGACACAACTCATTCAACAGCACGTACTCAGTGTGGAATACGTGAACGTGTAGACTGTGAACTGAAAGTAACCGACACAACTCATTCAACAGCACGTACTCAGTGTGGAATACGTGAAAGTGTAGATTGTGAACTGAAAGTAACCGACACAACTCATTCAACAGCACGTACTCAGTGTGGAATACGTGAACGTGTAGACTGTGAACTGAAAGTAACCGACACAACGCATTCAACAGCACGTACTCAGTGTGGAATACGTGAAAGTGTAGACTGTGATCTGAAAGTAACCGACACAACGCATTCAACAGCACGTACTCAGTGTGGAATACGTGAACGTGTAGATTGTGAACTGAAAGTAACCGACACAACTCATTCAACAGCACGTACTCAGTGTGGAATACGTGAACGTGTAGACTGTGAACTGAAAGTAACCGACACAACTCATTCAACAGCACGTACTCAGTGTGGAATACGTGAACGTGTAGACTGTGAACTGAAAGTAACCGACACAACGCATTCAACAGCACGTACTCAGTGTGGAATACGTGAACGTGTAGACTGTGAACTGAAAGTAACCGACACAACTCATTCAACAGCACGTACTCAGTGTGGAATACGTGAGAACCTACGTATTTAATCCTAACTCTATTTTATAAGCAACACTGCTATATAGATCCAAGTGGTAAATCTATGTTGAACATCTGATGATAGCAATGCCATTCCGAAACTAGGATATACATAATTAACACTGATGTTTACTCAATGCAAGGCAATACAGTTAGTGATGTTTTCGACAGGCGTTTAACCCGGAAAAATGTAGCATTTAATACCATGTCGTTGTTTTTGACATTGACCTACTCTGACCTCCTCTCATCTTCTAATACCTACCCTTTTTCTGTTTCTGTAAAGTCCATATGACGGCAACTTAAGACCCATAACACACAGCCCTATAGTCTGAAACATAGGCAGCACATTAACTGATATAACAACGTCATGCTACTGTGAAATGTGTAACACATTTCAGTTGACCAACAAAAGGTTGCAGCATTCACACACTTGTAGACCTACACATCCGAGTGAGAAGCAATTTCACGCACGCATGTCAAAAGCGCGCGCAGACGCACACACGCACGCACGCAGTCACGCACACGCACGAACGCCACACACACACGCGCGCACACACCACGCACGCACGCACGCACGCACGCACGCCGCACACACACACACACACACACACACACACACACACAATGGGGTGTTAATCACTCAAATAGTGCGTCAAAATGTGACAAACCGTCAAAACAGTGCTATATTCAAAACGACCAGTAGTCGTGTAGTAGAACTCATTCATATTATGTTGCCCGTCGACAACGTCGTCGTCTCTGTTTGCACGAAGGTTGCTGACGGCAGTCGAAACGTCGACGTGAATTAAACTAATTATTTTAGTTGTCTCAAAATAAATTAATTTTGATGACATTCCTCAAACTTGATGAACTTATTCACTAATCTTAGCCCGATGTCGCCCACCACTAGTCTCTCCAAACGTCCCCCGACCAAATGTAAGGATCACTCACCAAGAGACCGCCCCAGATCGGAGACGCGATGTATGTGTAGACATGGTTGGCTGAACATGGGTCAAGAAATTCTGTCTTCTCGAAATTGCACGAGCTATTGTACTTGACCAGTGTCCAGAGCAGGTCCGTCGTGCCCACGGCCAGCTGTCACACACAGACAGTGTGCCACTTATCGTCACCAACACGTAATACCTACAGTGTTAGTGGCTCTACACATCTCGTCATAGCGTATGCTTTAAGGTTATCTTAAGGTCACTTAGAGGGTAGTTGTTAAAGTAACACAAATGGACACCTTAGACATATGTCAAAATTTCAGTAATCATGAACACAATATTGATAGGAAAAGAACAGGTGATAAGCCTTCACTTAAGATGTCTCTTGTCGGGTTTCAACACGTTCTTAATCTGATTAAACCGATCACTGCCTGCGTGTAAACAAGTACATGTTACAGAACAACATACTCTATCACAAACATTTCAGGTTAGGTAATATCCATATCCTGTTTATTTACACTGACATTGAATCAGGAATTAGGCCATTGGTTGGTTCTATGTATAACACTGTAAAGCTCTTCTTAGTTTGTTGCAATTTACGAGTTAGGCGACATTGTGTGCCAAAAAACGTACACAACGAAGTGCCGAAATCACGTGCGCTAACTTTGATAGCATATTTTGGCTATAATCACAATCTTCCAAATGATTGGTATAGTTGACAGGAACAGTATCGTTGACTTGGGTTTTATTTTTATCAGGAGCAATCGCTTGAGTTAACTACGCCATGTACAGGCTAATGGTGATGACAGAGATGACGATGACGATGACAAATGACGATGACGATGACGATGACGATGACGATGACGATGACGATGACGATGACGATGACGATGACGATGACGATGACGATGACGATGACGATGACGATGACGAAGATGATGAGAATGACATTGACGATAAAAAAGACGAGGTGACGTACCAGCAGGAGGCCGAGGGTGCCGTGCAGCCACGCCGGCACTGTGTAGCGCATGTAGCCGTGGTGCCGGGTGATGTTCGACCGGTGTAGACCTGCAACACGGCAGGAGACGACTAAGTCAAAGTACGACTCCCAGAGTGGCACTCGTCACGGCGAGACACATCAGGAAGGCAAAACAAATTAAAAGGAACATCAAACTGAGGATATTGAACTCAAATGTCCAGGCAGTGTTATTCTATGGATAAAGCTAAGCACACATCTACATATTGTCAACACTTGAAATGGTCAGACAAGATGCCCAACACTACACGTTGAGAATGGGCCAATCAACTACGATACTTTGTAGAACATGAAATAAATAAGGGAACTTGGAGGTGGGTAGGACACATGCTCAGGAAACCTGCAAAATCATCACCGTCAAGCAACCGCAGGGAACCCACCAGGGAAGAGACGAAGAGGAGGGCCACAAAACACGTGGCAAAGACACAGAATGAGAAAGGCAGGAGAAGGGCTGAGTGGGAGAGACGTGGAGATGACCTATAGATCCTCCCAGCAAGGCGAATGAGTGAGTGAGTAAGTGGATGAGTGAGGGAGTGAATTAGCGAGTGAATGAGTAAGTGAGTAAGTAACGATTCCTATTTTACGTCGTACGATCGTAGTTGTCTGTACGACATAAGAGCGTACAATAAGCGGCCGCGCCAACAAAAGCAGTACTTCAACTGCCACAACGAGGACACGACACAGCAGCCGACTCCGCTCTTAGATCAGCGCAGTAACCTGAACATCTGAGCGCGAAGAATGGGGCGCGGCTGTAAATCACCCGGGGTCCATTGAGCATGCGAACATAATGTTGACACTTTGATAGCCGGCACACCCTATTCTCACTAAGCCACGTTTCAGAGAATGGCACGTTTCGATTTGAGTTTCCTTTGCGGAGTAGGCTGACCTTGGGCGAGTCCAATTGTTATTTGAGAACAAAGTTTGCGTAGTTTATTTCAGATTTGCCCCATTTGTCGTTCTCGTGGAATATTGAAACGTACCGAGACCTTTGATCAGGTCTTATTTTATACGGCTACGTCAAACTTTATTTTCCGTAAGCATCGGCTGTTGTCGCTGCTTCAAGAGTTATATGATATTTGAAAGATGGATATGTACAGCCACCTTCTGTGGTGTATGAGTAGGACCGTCTTCCATAGGAAGGCCTACGTGAAAATAGGAAGCGTTGTTTTTAGTGTATAAAAATGTTATTCTAAAGAATCTTCGTTTTGTCGTACAGTCAGTCGGTGGATGATTTGGTGATGTTTTGCCGTTTCATGTTGTAAACCATACCAAAGTAGTTGCACTCAGACACTCAGTGGTTGTACACAAACAAACAAACAAACAAACAAACAAACAAACAAACAAACAAACAAACAAACAAACAAACAAACAAACAAACAAACAAACAAACAAACAAACACACACACACACACACACACACACACACAAAACATAAGTGGTGTTAAGCAGATTCTAGGGCCACTCTAGGGTCCTACGATCAAAGATCTTAATCTTGGTCTACTTACTACTATTACACACTCAGAGAAATTATACCAGGCTGATATCTGGTGATAAGTAATCCATTTCCAAAAGGTGGTTTATGAAATTTTATGTGATGTGTTTTACAATGTATACTAAAACTAATTTTGCCAGTTTTCATTACTGAAAACTGTTTATTCGTATAGCCGAGTAGTATAACTGAGTAGTATAACTGAGTTGTATAACTGAGTAGTATAACTGAGTAGTATAACTGAGTAGTATAACTGAGTAGTATAACTGAGTAGTATATTAGTATAAATGAAAGAAAGTTTTACACAACAATTTTATTTTTGAAACTTAGTCTACGAGTTGCATCACACCCATCACACTACCATGCTACCATTTAAGGCGCAACGGTTTATGTACCTAAAAAACCAAAGGGGTTATGGTCCAATGCGCAAAGTGTATTTACAATCTCCTCCGATCGTTTAGCGTCGACCGCCATCTTATAACCGATTCTTGACGAATACGGAGATAAACATATCGCTGTAGACAGTATCAACACATTCTGAATAAGCGCACTATTTATGACGCCCTGTTATAACGACCTCGGAAACTGAGACTTATTCTCTCTCGCAGACCACGCCCGTCTCAATGCAGACTACGCCTTTCGTGAATGTTATGCGTGTCCGGGAGAAGACAGAGTTCTTTGTGCGTGAAGAAAACGAAATGTTCTTGAAATGTGGGGTTTGGTGGGAATGCTTGTAGACCTATACACACATGCGCGCACACGCACACGCACACACGCACACGCGAACACACACACACGCACGCGCGCACGCACGCACGCACGCACGCACGCACACACAGCTTATGAAATAAATGACTAAAACTGCGCTTGGCATTTTACTCCAGGACCAATGGTCATATACAGATCGTTTGTAATCATAGGAGTGATTCCATAATACACATTTTCATTATAAAGTTCAAAACACTTCTTGTCAAGTTTAATACAGGCAGAGATTCAGTAACAGTCAGATAACAATCATTTGCCAAAGTGCTGATCAAAATACATTTGGGCGGTCCTGAATATCGTGTTATCAGAATAGAGCCCCCGGGGAGGTTCTATACGATACCATTCTATGGTGAATGTGACCAGCTTTGAACTTGAGCGTTTGGGGCGGTATTTGAATATCATGTTAGAATATACAGATCCCGGGCTGGGGTTGAAAAGATAAACAAGGTCAGTTTTGAACTCGGGCACCATACACTGTTTTGAATCCAATGGTTTTGAGGGAGAATGTTTTGAACGTATACGTCGTTTATAACTAGAGTGTGTGTTCTGTTGTTTCGTTTATGACTGCGACGAAGGCGTCGTTCTGGTCTGTTGTTTGGGTCGATCTGATGTATTGCTCGCCGAGTTCACTAAACTAGTGAAGCCTAGCCATCTGTAGTTCGTTAACGATCCAGATGAAAAGAGTTGGCTGAGCTTTGGTCTGGAGGTTTCACTGGTTCACACTTTTAGATTAGGTTGCCCTAATAACAACAACTTCGTCGTCAGAACTATTAGCATTACAGGTGCTTTTTCGACAACATAAGGAAAAGGGAGTTTTACAAACGTAGTCCTAAAGTTCAACATACAAAGACAATCTCGCATGAATTAATTTGTGTAAATAATATAAAACGGTAATGTATACCCTATAATGAAAAGCAAAAAATAGTATGATATGCTTCTACTATTTTCGAATTCAATGCGAGTATGATTTGTGAATGCGATTGAAGTGGCAGGTTCAGTTGATAACTTGACCTCATGTAGCATGAGACGTGATTCCAACAAGTTCATTTGGGTCCAACACTTACCAGATGTAATTGTCCGTTTAATCTGACCGCTCTCTTCCATCTATTGAGAAAGTGCCTTAGGCCTAAGTTGGATGTTTTATTTATGTTTACAAACACGAAGTAAATTACACTTTGCTTTGCCACACCATAAACATTGCGACGTGTTTGCAGTCGTAATGTTAAGGAGTATGTCTCGAGCAGCGACATGTGTCATTGGGAACCAAATCAGTAGTTTCATCCATCATGCTGTCATCGCAAAGTCTCGAAAATGTTTGAGAAAAAATCGCGGTGTTGTACCGCAAACGTTTTGTATTCGTGAGTGTGTGACGGTGTGGTATTTAACGGTCACGCCTCTAAGTGAGTGTGAGTCATTGTTCAACCAGAGTAGGGGGTCGAGTAATGCAAAAGAAACATCAAAACACACAGACCAGACCCTATGTTACGAACCACTTGGCGTGTTGAATTGAAAAACAACGTTTTGAGCACTGTGCGCTGGATGCAAAGAACACGCCGGGGTCTGCCTGCGTCGTTACTACAAAACACTCGTCTGCTGAAAGTGACACTATAATTCTTTGTCTCTGTGTCCATATAGTATTGTAATTTTATTCCGAGTGACCACAGTTGTCATCTTTCGTTTTGAAGACAAAGTGATTTTGAGTGGAAATGGTCTAGCAATGTGACAAGAACAAAGGGCAATAGAGAAAGCAACACGCGACTAATCGGGCTAACTAACACCAAACGTTACAAGTGCCACAGGAGAGCATGTCATTTCAAAACCTGACTTAAATTAACAAAGGTGAGAACTCAGATAGCGTTTAACATATAAGTAGACCTTACAAATATTCGTTTCGTCATATGAAAGAGGTTAAATGTGTTTAGACCTAAACTAACCTAACATAATTCCGTTTAAAGCCGAGCGAGTCGGTCACGTTGAACAATTGATACAATAGCGGTAGCGCGTACATAGGCCTTGCATCGTTTACCAATCTGTAACAGTATTTATCAGGTATTTGAATAACATTCCGCGGTCGCGATATAGGTCATGAGTGTACACGATGCGACTCATGCGTTCCGCCTGAGCCTTTGTATTGTCGCAGAACATGTACAGTTCAATACAGGGCATCACGACTCAGTCGCCTGTATCTAGAGGCGATCGATTTTATCCAATCGGTGTCGTTACTTTACCCCTACTTGAGTAAGTATGTGGGCTTTACATTACTAAGCACCTTTGTGTTCACATTGGTTTCAAAGCCGTCCAATTCTATAATTACTTCAAAGACATGCGTATAATTATATAACTGTACACGATTAGACCTGCAACGATGCCGTTGATGATTCAAGCTTTCCGGTTTCAAGAATAACCACAGAAAACGTATGTTGTTATTATAATTAAATTCCATCACTTCACTTACACATACACGCACACAGACTATATCTCACACAAACACACACACCACACACACACACACACACACACACACACACACACACACACACACACACACACACACACACACACACTCACACACTCACACACACACACACACACACACACACACACACACACACACACACACACACACACACACACACACACACACACACACACACACACACTCACACACACACACACCACACACACACACACACACACACACACACACACACACACACGCACGCATTCACTCACTCACACACATACACACACATATATATATATACACACACACACACCGCGCACGCATTCTCTCACTCACACACATACACACACATATCACACACATATACACACACACACACACACACACACACACACACACACACACACACACACACACACACACACACACACACACACACACACACACACACACACACACACACACACACACACACACACACACACACACACACACACAATATATATATATATATATATATATATATATATATATATATATATATATATATGTCAAGGATAGCCTATCGGACAATCACAGAAAGGTGAAAAGCAACAAGAGAGTGAGTTGGGAACCATTCGATCTGCCCCAAGCTCAGCTCGGAGTGAAGAGGAATGAGAAAATCATGTATAATTACAACAATTGCCCTCCCACAGGGGGAAGCACAAGGGAGCCTATTATAGTGACGGTTGGTTGGTCTTAAGTCTGAACCACGCGGGTCGACCATCGATCGTACCCGACTCCCTGGCCACGGGTGTGTGTTCGTTAAGAATCGGTCAGAATTTCTAGTTTTACGGGTTACGTAAGTTAAGCACTAGATACTATGGTTTATGACGTGTTTTGTACACAGTAGATTGTTGTGGACGGCGAATTGAGTCGCCCACTCGGAGACACCTGTGAGTGTCTGGCTGTGACACTGGGCGCGGCAGAACAAACACATGTGACGACACTGCACTTGAAAACCTCCTGTGAATGTCATCATCAGCACACAACGACAGGCAGATCTACATACGACGACTAAACCAGAAACGCAACGGGCGACTCTCTTGTATGTCCACTTGTACACAGGCTAGCGTACGCGTACTGACGACGCTTCGAAATAAATTGCTTCAAGAAACTTTATAAATCCTGTTGCAGTTGTGGGAGAAAACGAACAAAATTTGGTTTTTGACCCCAATTAGTACACGAATTAATAATCATAAGGTGTACATAAACAAACGTCATCATAAGTAATTAAATAAACTATGAAAAGGGGACAGTGACTCCTGTTAAGACTGAAATATGTCTGACGCATGTGTAGTGCCATGCTTGTCTGTAGTACAAGTGGAACTAATTAAGTGAGACACAACTCTTCTGATGTCCACATCCATGTCCACTACGTGCTATTTTGCACACTCATAGACAAGTTAGTTGTTGTCGACACAGGGGGTGGATGGGGCAGGGTAAATATCTAATCGGTACACTGCCCACAGACATCTCGCTATCGCCGGGTTGATATGAATCTCAACGGCTGTATCAGGCAGGACTCGACGTAGGGAGCGTGAACGACCAGGACGGCGTGACTGGAGGGTGTAGGGCCAGGACGGCGTGACTGGAGGGTGTAGGGCCAGGACGGCGTGACTGGAGGGTGTAGGACCAGGACAGCGTGGCTGGAGGGTGTAGGGCCAGGACGGCGTGACTGGAGGGTGTAGGACCAGGACGGCGTGGCTGGAGGGTGTAGGACCAGGACGGCGTGGCTGGAGGGTGTAGGGCCAGGACGGCGTGGCTGGAGGGTGTAGGGCCAGGACGGCGTGGCTGGAGGGTGTAGGACCAGGACGGCGTGTCTGGAGGGTGTAGGGCCAGGACGGCGTGGCTGGAGGGTGTAGGGCCAGGACGGCGTGGCTGGAGGGTGTAGGGCCAGGACGGCGTGGCTGGAGGGTGTAGGGCCAGGACGGCGTGGCTGGAGGGTGTAGGGCCAGGACGGCGTGGCTGGAGGGTGTAGGGCCAGGACGGCGTGGCTGGAGGGTGTAGGGCCAGGACGGCGTGGCTGGAGGGTGTAGGACCAGGACGGCGTGGCTGGAGGGTGTAGGCCAGGACGGCGTGGCTGGAGGGTGTAGGGCCAGGACGGCGTGGCTGGAGGGTGTAGGACCAGGACGGCGTGGCTGGAGGGTGTAGGGCCAGGACGGCGTGGCTGGAGGGTGTAGGGCCAGGACGGCGTGGCTGGAGGGTGTAGGGCCAGGACGGCGTGGCTGGAGGGTGCAGGACCAGGACGGCGTGGCTGGAGGGTGTAGGACCAGGACGGCGTGGCTGGAGGGTGTAGGACCAGGACGGCGTGGCTGGAGGGTGTAGGGCCAGGACGGCGTGGCTGGAGGGTGTAGGGCCAGGACGGCGTGGCTGGAGGGTGTAGGGCCAGGACGGCGTGGCTGGAGGGTGTAGGGCCAGGACGGCGTGGCTGGAGGGTGTAGGGCCAGGACGGCGTGGCTGGAGGGTGTAGGGCCAGGACGGCGTGGCTGGAGGGTGTAGGGCCAGGACGGCGTGGCTGGAGGGTGTAGGACCAGGACGGCGTGGCTGGAGGGTGTAGGACCAGGACGGCGTGGCTGGAGGGTGTAGGGCCAGGACGGCGTGGCTGGAGGGTGTAGGGCCAGGACGGCGTGGCTGGAGGGTGTAAGGCCAGGACGGCGTGGCTGGAGGGTGTAGGACCAGGACGGCGTGGCTGGAGGGTGTAGGACCAGGACGGCGTGGCTGGAGGGTGTAGGACCAGGACGGCGTGGCTGGAGGGTGTAGGGCCGACAGTGTTTTGTTGTGATCGCACCTTTATGGTCGGAACAGGGACACAGCTCAATCAATGCCCCCCGTCTATAAAGTACGCGAGGGTAGCCGTGTGAAATGAAGGTTTCTCGTTGTGTTACCCGCGTCAAGGGTACAACAGAACGCCAGCATGGGTAAGGAGACACAGGCTATACACTGAAGACTGTGTTTAGGGGCCAGTCGGTCTAACACATTGTATATCACTATGTAATTTTACAATTAGAGCTACATAAGTAAGGGATGTTAAACCACACACGTTTAGTCAGACCGTCGTGTATACGCCATTCTAGATAACCCAGTCGTGGTAGTCAATCACTTCCACACACACGTGGACATAAACGATTCTCACCTGACCCGGTGATTATTTACCGAATGTAACATAAGTTTCTGCACCCACCTGTCATATCGCTGGTGCCTGTCGGGCGTCCTCGGGTGTGTATGACTGCGACCCCTCTACGGCCGTACCTCAGTGAAGAGACGGCCCCGCCCGCCACGTTTCGAGCAATCACGACAATGACACGCCCTGATTTATGCGCTAGATGTCAACAGCCGCGCACGAACCGATCACAAGCCGTGCCTACGCTTGGGGTCAGTGCAGCCTCACAGTGCCGACCGGTCAAGCGTGTCGAGAGGGGCGATGTGGGTGGCGGGGTGTGGTGGACATCGTCTCCTGTGTTGCATCTGTTCACGGCCACGACCCAGATCTTCGTCAAACTTGGCACTAAGCAAGTGTTGTGAATGTAAGCACCAATGTATTATTAGACTCATTGCGAGACATAAAGTGGCCTTGTGGTCTGTTGGCTGAGTTATATGTGGGCGCTATTTTGTATAAGTTACTCTGTACACACCACTGCAGTTGATCATCAACACAATCAGCTAGTGTACATCTCGCACCAAGCGTTGATGTATAACAAAGTATCATGTTCCTTTAACAAAATGTGCATATATTTGTTGTAAGAAAGAAGTAATTTGTGTTAATCTGTGCTGCTAGCTTAAGCAGATCTTTGCCGTGTATACATGCACATCTTTAAAGTTAGAGAAGTCGCGTTCTGTTTCGATGACATTTTGCTTGAAAAGTTGGAAGTTGTAGATCAGACCTGTTTTTGCCAGTCACAACAAATATTCTGTGAACCATGTTGAGTGGATTGGAATGGATACAGACATTTTTTTCTTTTGAACCATGTTGAGTAGAGTGGACTGGATGCTGACATATTTTCTTATAAACCATGTAGAGTAGAGTGGACTGGATGCCGACATTTCTTCGTCTGAACCATGTAGAGTAGAGTGGACTGGGTGCTGACATATTTTCTTATAAACCATGTAGAGTAGAGTGGACTGGATGCCGACATTTCTTCTTCTTAACCATGTAGAGTAGAGTGGACTGGATGCTGACATATTTTCTTATAAACCATGTAGAGTAGAGTGGACTGGATGCCGACATTTCTTCGTCTGAACCATGTAGAGTAGAGTGAACTGGATGCCGACATTTCTTCGTCTGAACCATGTAGAGTAGAGTGGACTGGATGCCGACATTTCTTCGTCTGAACCATGTAGAGTAGAGTGGACTGGATGCCGACATTTCTTCGTCTGAACCATCTAGAGTAGAGTGGACTGGGTGCTGACATTTCTTCGTCTGAACCATGTAGAGTAGAGTGGACTGGATGCCGACATTTCTTCGTCTGAACCATGTAGAGTAGAGTGGACTGGATGCCGACATTTCTTCGTCTGAACCATGTAGAGTAGAGTGGACTGGATGCCGACATTTCTTCGTCTGAACCATGTAGAGTAGAGTGGACCGGATGCTGACATTTCTTCGTCTGAACCATCTAGAGTAGAGTGGACCGGATGCCGACATTTCTTCGTCTGAACCATCTAGAGTAGAGTGGACCGGATGCTGACATTTCTTCGTCTGAACCATCTAGAGTAGAGTGGACTGGGTGCTGATATTTCTTCTTCTTAACCATGTAGAGTAGAGTGGACTGGATGCCGACATTTCTTCTTCTTAACCATGTAGAGTAGAGTGGACTGGGTGCTGACATTTCTTCTTCTTAACCATGTAGAGTAGAGTGGACTGGATGCCGACATTTCTTCGTCTGAACCATGTAGAGTAGAGTGGACTGGGTGCTGACATTTCTTCTTCTTAACCATGTAGAGTAGAGTGGACTGGATGCTGACATTTCTTCTTCTTAACCATGTAGAGTAGAGTGGACTGGATGCCGACATTTCTTCTTCTTAACCATGTAGAGTAGAGTGGACTGGGTGCTGACATTTCTTCTTCTTAACCATGTAGAGTAGAGTGGACTGGGTGCTGACATTTCTTCTTCTTAACCATGTAGAGTAGAGTGGACTGGGTGCTGACATTTCTTCGTCTGAACCATCTAGAGTAGAGTGGACTGGATGCCGACATTTCTTCGTCTGAACAATGTAGAGTAGAGTGGACTGGATGCTGACATTTCTTCTTCTTAACCATGTAGAGTAGAGTGGACTGGGTGCTGACATTTCTTCGTCTGAACCATCTAGAGTAGAGTGGACTGGATGCCGACATTTCTTCGTCTGAACAATGTAGAGTAGAGTGGACTGGATGCTGACATTTCTTCTTCTTAACCATGTAGAGTAGAGTGGACTGGATGCTGACATTTCTTCTTCTTAAACGTGTAGAGTGGAGTGCACTGGATGCCGACATTTCTTCTTCTGAACCATGTAGAGTAGAGTGGACTGGATGCTGACATTTCTTCTTCTTAACCATGTAGAGTAGAGTGGACTGGATGCTGAGATTTCTTCGTCTGAACCATCTAGAGTAGAGTGGACTGGATGCTGACATTTCTTCGTCTGAATCATCTAGGGTAGAGTGCACTGGATGCCGACATTTCTTCGACTGAACCATCTACAGTAGAGTGGACTGGATGCTGACATTTCTTTGTCTGAATCATCTAGGGTAGAGTGGACTGGATGCCGACATTTCTTCGACTGAACCATCTACAGTAGAGTGGATTGGATGCCGACATTTTTTCGTCTGAACCATCTAGAGTAGAGTGGACTGGATGCTGACATTTCTTCGTCTGAACCATCTAGAGTAGAGTGGACTGGATGCCGACATTTCTTCGTCTAACCATCTAGAGTAGAGTGGACTGGTGCTGACATTTCTTCTTCTTAACCATGTAGAGTAGAGTGGACTGGATGCCGACATTTCTTCTTCTTAACCATGTAGAGTAGAGTGGACTGGATGCTGACATTTCTTCTTCTTAACCATGTAGAGTAGAGTGGACTGGATGCCGACATTTCTTCGTCTGAACCATGTAGAGTAGAGTGGACTGGGTGCTGACATTTCTTCTTCTTAACCATGTAGAGTAGAGTGGACTGGATGCTGACATTTCTTCTTCTTAACCATGTAGAGTAGAGTGGACTGGATGCCGACATTTCTTCTTCTTAACCATGTAGAGTAGAGTGGACTGGGTGCTGACATTTCTTCTTCTTAACCATGTAGAGTAGAGTGGACTGGGTGCTGACATTTCTTCTTCTTAACCATGTAGAGTAGAGTGGACTGGGTGCTGACATTTCTTCGTCTGAACCATCTAGAGTAGAGTGGACTGGATGCCGACATTTCTTCGTCTGAACAATGTAGAGTAGAGTGGACTGGATGCTGACATTTCTTCTTCTTAACCATGTAGAGTAGAGTGGACTGGGTGCTGACATTTCTTCGTCTGAACCATCTAGAGTAGAGTGGACTGGATGCCGACATTTCTTCGTCTGAACAATGTAGAGTAGAGTGGACTGGATGCTGACATTTCTTCTTCTTAACCATGTAGAGTAGAGTGGACTGGATGCTGACATTTCTTCTTCTTAAACGTGTAGAGTGGAGTGCACTGGATGCCGACATTTCTTCTTCTGAACCATGTAGAGTAGAGTGGACTGGATGCTGACATTTCTTCTTCTTAACCATGTAGAGTAGAGTGGACTGGATGCTGAGATTTCTTCGTCTGAACCATCTAGAGTAGAGTGGACTGGATGCTGACATTTCTTCGTCTGAATCATCTAGGGTAGAGTGCACTGGATGCCGACATTTCTTCGACTGAACCATCTACAGTAGAGTGGACTGGATGCTGACATTTCTTTGTCTGAATCATCTAGGGTAGAGTGGACTGGATGCCGACATTTCTTCGACTGAACCATCTACAGTAGAGTGGATTGGATGCCGACATTTTTTCGTCTGAACCATCTAGAGTAGAGTGGACTGGATGCTGACATTTCTTCGTCTGAACCATCTAGAGTAGAGTGGACTGGATACCGACATTTCTTCGACTATACCATCTACAGTAGAGTGGACTGGATGCTGACATTTCTTCGTTTGAACCATCTAGAGTAGAGTGGACTGGATACCGACATTTCTTCGACCATACCATCTACAGTAGAGTGGACTGGATGCTGACATTTCTTCGTCTGAATCATTTAGAGTAGAGTGGACTGGATGCCGACATTTCTTCGTCTGAACCATCTAGAGTAGAGTGGACTGGATGCTGACATTTCTTCGTCTGAACCATCTAGAGTAGAGTGGACTGGATACCGACATTTCTTCGACTATACCATCTACAGTAGAGTGGACTGGATGCCGACATTTCTTCGTCTGAACCATGTAGAGTAGAGTGAACTGGATGCCGACATTTCTTCGTCTGAACCATGTAGAGTAGAGTGGACTGGATGCCGACATTTCTTCGTCTGAACCATGTAGAGTAGAGTGGACTGGATGCCGACATTTCTTCGTCTGAACCATCTAGAGTAGAGTGGACTGGGTGCTGACATTTCTTCGTCTGAACCATGTAGAGTAGAGTGGACTGGGTGCTGACATTTCTTCGTCTGAACCATCTAGAGTAGAGTGGACTGGATGCCGACATTTCTTCGTCTGAACAATGTAGAGTAGAGTGGACTGGATGCTGACATTTCTTCTTCTTAACCATGTAGAGTAGAGTGGACTGGATGCTGACATTTCTTCGTCTGAACCATCTAGAGTAGAGTGCGCTGGATGCTGACATTTCTTCTTCTTAAACGTGTAGAGTGGAGTGCACTGGATGCCGACATTTCTTCTTCTGAACCATGTAGAGTAGAGTGGACTGGATGCTGACATTTCTTCTTCTTAACCATGTAGAGTAGAGTGGACTGGATGCTGAGATTTCTTCGTCTGAACCATCTAGAGTAGAGTGGACTGGATGCTGACATTTCTTCGTCTGAATCATCTAGGGTAGAGTGCACTGGATGCCGACATTTCTTCGACTGAACCATCTACAGTAGAGTGGACTGGATGCTGACATTTCTTTGTCTGAATCATCTAGGGTAGAGTGGACTGGATGCCGACATTTCTTCGACTGAACCATCTACAGTAGAGTGGATTGGATGCCGACATTTTTTCGTCTGAACCATCTAGAGTAGAGTGGACTGGATGCTGACATTTCTTCGTCTGAACCATCTAGAGTAGAGTGGACTGGATACCGACATTTCTTCGACTATACCATCTACAGTAGAGTGGACTGGATGCTGACATTTCTTCGTTTGAACCATCTAGAGTAGAGTGGACTGGATACCGACATTTCTTCGACCATACCATCTACAGTAGAGTGGACTGGATGCTGACATTTCTTCGTCTGAATCATTTAGAGTAGAGTGGACTGGATGCCGACATTTTTTCGTCTGAACCATCTAGAGTAGAGTGGACTGGATGCTGACATTTCTTCGTCTGAACCATCTAGAGTAGAGTGGACTGGATACCGACATTTCTTCGACTATACCATCTACAGTAGAGTGGACTGGATGCCGACATTTTTTCGTCTGAACTATCTAGAGTAGAGTGGACTGGATGCTGACATTTCTTCTTCTGAACCATTTAGAATAGAGTGGACTGGATGCTGACATTTCTTCGTCTGAACCATGTTGAGTAGAGTGGACTGAATGCTGACACTTCTTCGTCTGAACCAATTTCGTCAGTAATTTCGTCATGTCCACGCAGAGGCTGCACTAGTCTGATGTGTCGTATGATGTGAGTTGCATGCTGGACAGGCCGAGACCGGACCATTACGTTATCTTGTCCAGATCAGTCTCACACATAAGAGCTGCTCATCGGTGCGTCTCTATGCTCCAATCCCAACCTAGTTTCAGCAGGTACTCTTTCGCATTCTAAAAGTAAATTTGAAGAATCTTAGAGTTTCCGTTATGATGCATGAGGCGAGTGAAGGCGGATTGGTCCGATTCTCTTGGGAACTCGTTTCTTTTGTTAATCGCACGACAGAGAGCTGTACAATTCAGACCGATCCTGTATAAACGGCTTTGTTGGAATATTGTCGACAACGGGTGATAGACCCT
>JAODUO010000596.1:102500-377500 GCA_025642075.2 Ridgeia piscesae
AAATACCGACTTCACTGCATCAGGAAGCAGCAAGTTCTGCAGAGAAGTGTTAATTGTGATTTATAGTGAGTATATACATCTGTATTCTCTCTACAACGTTCAATTAACAGGTCAGTTCACTGTAGAATAACTCTACTATAACATTCCCAATAGTATCAAAAAGAAAGCTTTGGTCGACATCAATCCTTGCTTTTTTCCTAGATTTAACTTTTTTGCAAAAGCTTTATGAAAACGCCCCCCCCCAATATCGTCACCCAAAACGTAGAAAAAAGAATGCCACAGGAACAAGTGATGGCCTTTTACTACACCTTCACGTACACATACATTCTTAAAACTTGTATTGTTGATCTTTTTGTGAGTAAAAGGGTTATGTTTAAGATTAGATTTAGGGTTATGTTGACATTTGAGACTATTTTGACGAGCCTGACATCTGGTGTGTACATGAATCTATATGTACAGGGGTAGCAAAATTCCACCACCCTCGGTTGGAAGAATGTGACGCTAGACTATTATGATTCCGCCACCTACCGGATAGTTTTGCGTAAATTGTTGCCAAACAATTTCCCTGACTGTTTTTGGATGAAACGATTGTGCTGGGAAATGTCCGACTAGGAAAGACATATCACCGTGGAACACGAAAGCCATAGATCATTTGGAAACACGTGTCTGATTAATATTATCACACGCAATGCAAAACGGGGAATAGATTCCGACTGTAGACAGAGGGGTTTTTGTCACGTTGTTGATAAAAACAATTGTACGATTTGACAAAAATACACATCAGTGCTGTGAAAACGCGTTGTCACTTATGGAAACTATTATTATCTGCACATTTCGGCAAATTTTAATGGTCTTCTTTTCATTATGAAAAATCTTAAATCGTATAGGACTAAAACCTATGGAAAAGTATTACAGATGTTATGGAAAAGTATTCAAGATGCTCCCCATTAAAAAAATAAGCCAAAAAACAAAGCCAATTCAGAAACACCATTTTAGTTTTTCTTATTTCACAACTAATAATTTGTTACTCACATCGACGATGGGAGTAAAAAATTATTAATTGTGAAATAAGAAATTTGCTTGCAAATGTTATTCTTCCAACTTGATGAACATTTTCACAAATTTATAGTTTTAATGTGGTTTAATTTTGCACCAATATTTTAAAATAAAAGTATATAATCATATAAAACTGAATATATTTTAATTTATGTGGGTATTTATCAGAATAATATATGGTTGTTTAACTTGAAATGAAACTATTCGTAAGCACAAACAAAGATCAGAGACTGAACAAGACTTATAAGCTTTTTATTTTTCATGCGAACATCCCACAATACCTACGTGAGATGTGACAGTTGTGACAGTGTCATGTCACTTGGTGTCATGTCAGTATCAAGAACTATACATCCGACAGTTACACTCCGTCACAACAGAAGGGTTTCTTAAGGCACGGTTGATACCACCACGTGCTACATCACTGTCCTCAGCCACAGCCAAGTTATAACACAGCTGGACATGGAAAAAGTTGGATCGTCCAAAACATTATATTTTGTCACATAGCTCAAATGTTTTCACATGCTGGCCTCTGCCAACCCAGATGAAAATGTATTCGTTTTTGGATATTATTCCATACTGTTTCGTGTTTCCCATGTTTTCATGTGTGGCAGAAAATAATGGAACAAACCAAATATGTTTAACTGTAAAAGGCATTCATAGAGTGGTCCACATGTTTAGCAATTTGGCTTTAATTATAATTACACATAGATACGGTATTCAATGACAACTCAATTCTTTACTGTGGCAGTAATGCAGAAGTGAAGTGTTGACCAGTACGGAGGACACTGTAGATGTTCATATCATATGCCACATTGGTGTTAAGACATTTAGGATTTATTTCTTTATTAACAACTCATAAACAATGTCAGACATCATCTAGTAAAATACTTTCTCTTTTCAGTATTACTAATGATGCATTACCGTTATAAATATTAACACATTTTGTTCGTTGCAGTTTGATAACATCACTGTTGGATCACGCCTGCATAGAAAACGCTTTCAATTTAAAGTCTTCACACCATTTGCAACATCCAGAAATCTGTCTAAACTTTACAATCAAAATGCGCCATGTTGTAACAAACCCACAATTTGTGCATTAGCTTTTGAAAATAAAAGACCACGTTGAAATGTTTCACAACTGATGCGAATAAAAAAGTCTACTTGGATGCTAAGCAGCAATCGTCAATTAACAAACACAAAGCTATCGACTGAATACTGAATGGAGACGTCACTAGATGGCGCCATATGTGAGAGCATGGAACATAATATATTATACAAAAATAACTGCTTCGACAAGCACACGAAAACAGCGAGAATGAGCACTGTGGGTTATATAGGGGGCAGCACGCTGCAGTATAAAATGTCACTCCCACTGGCCCATACTCACTGAGTTAACACACGCACGTATAAATACAACACAAATACATGCACCCAGTAACATATGGAAACATCAACTCTAGACTGAACATACTTGACACGGTTAATTGCACACAACGACACGACACGCATGACTGCTCATGCATGTGCACATTTGAGGCTGTGTGTCCTCAATGCCCGTCTAAACATGCTGTACACTATAAATCGTACGAATAATATTATAATTACAAACATGATGTATTATTTACAGGAGTGTGCAAATTGTATTGCGTTTATATACTTTACAACTAATATATATATATATATTATATGCATATGCAGTGCGGTTACCAAGTAACGGCACTAGTATTAACAAGTATACTGATTTTTCAGTCATCAATAATCTCATCCATTCATAAATAAATTTACCAGGTTGTCGTGTCATTTATACACTTAATTCCCATCTTTTAACACAGGAAGTACCTTTCATTCTTCTCATGCAAACATAACATGCACGCACACACATTCACACACGCATGCACATGCACAACTTGAGTAGCACTAACATTAGCACTTTGGCATTCCCTTTGAAATTGCGACATGATAAAGTTGATAATCACATCAATGTGTTGTGTATCTTGATTCTGCTACACGGCAGCAATGACTGCCCTGTAAACATTCTCTTGTCCATGCGTAGATTCCACTGTCAGCAATGTAGTACCCACACTGCATGAATGAACAAGAATTACAACAAACACTTGCCACTATATCTACAAATGCACGTGACTAGCCTTTGGCCTGTTTGCTGAAAGACTGAGCTTGTCACGACACGGGTAAAACATATTATCAAATACTCTGAAATGTCACATAAAAAATAATCCACATCAATGGAATACGTAAGGTTTGGCTTTGGAATATAAGGTTTAGCTTCGAACTGTTTCCATGTCACACCATTACAGAAAAAAGTAAGATGTAGGTGCTTGTGTTTTCAGCAATACAAATGTCTGTGCAAGTGCACTGTAAGTCCGAGTTAGTTGGACAGAAGTCAACTCTCCTAACTCCAGGTTACATCTCGTCCTTACTTCTGCGTGTCTTTCCACGTATGGCAGACCCAACTACACTGATCCTGTACTGTCACTCACCCAATGACCCAGATTTATTCCCACATTTACTGGTGTCTCAATCTGCCTGTAACTTAATCACCACAACCCTTCACTCAAACATTCGGTCACCTTAATCACCCTAACCCTCGGCTCCCATCAGATCTACTGTCTTCTGCTCCATGAATAGATTCACGCTATCATTGCAGGGTTGATTCGTCTCAGCTAATCATCTCGTCTCACTGCATACCATCGTTCTCATTGCAACCACAGCAGAGATGGCCTTGACCTCAGATGACACCCTCCATGAAACTAGTGTCTAGATGCATCACCAGGGTGCGCATGAACCCCATTTCTTTGCGTGTGTTCTCAAAGATGACGGTGGGGTCGTCTGACTCACAGCGCAGGCAGTTAGGGGCCATCACCATGGCGAGGTTGTTGACGTCCATCTTTGTGATGGTCACATTGTCCTCCGCAGCAAACACCTGAGACAAATGACAAATATGGACACACGGTCTCTAACTGTAATCAACCTAGCATATGTTCATGTCAATCTTTTCCTCCTAGTCAGCTAGCATATGTTCATGTCAATATTTTCCTCCTAGTCAGCTTGCATATGTTCATGTCAATCTTTTCCTCCTAGTCAGCTTGCATATGTTCATGTCAATCTTTTCCTCCTAGTCAGCTTGCATATGTTCATGTCAATCTTTTCCTCCTAGTCAGCTAGCATATGTTCATGTCAATCTTTTCCTCCTAGTCAGCTAGCATATGTTCATGTCAATCTTTTCCTCCTAGTCAGCTAGCATATGTTCATGTCAATCTTTTCCTCCTAGTCAGCTTGCATATGTTCATGTCAATCTTTTCCTCCTAGTCAGCTAGCATATGTTCATGTCAATCTTTTCCTCCTAGTCAGCTAGCATATGTTCATGTCAATCTTTTCCTCCTAGTCAGCTAGCATATGTTCATGTCAATCTTTTCCTCCTAGTCAGCTAGCATATGTTCATGTCAATCTTTTCCTCCTAGTCAGCTAGCATATGTTCATGTCAATCTTTTCCTCCTAGTCAGCTAGCATATGTTCATGTCAGTCTTTTCCTCCTAGTCAGCTTGCATATGTTCATGTCAATCTTTTCCTCCTAGTCAGCTAGCATATGTTCATGTCAATCTTTTCCTCCTAGTCAGCTAGCATATGTTCATGTCAATCTTTTCCTCCTAGTCAGCTAGCATATGTTCATGTCAATCTTTTCCTCCTAGTCAGCTAGCATATGTTCATGTCAATCTTTTCCTCCTAGTCAGCTAGCATATGTTCATGTCAATCTTTTCCTCCTAGTCAGCTAGCATATGTTCATGTCAATCTTTTCCTCCTAGTCAGCTTGCATATGTTCATGTCAATCTTTTCCTCCTAGTCAGCTAGCATATGTTCATGTCAATCTTTTCCTCCTAGTCAGCTAGCATATGTTCATGTCAATCTTTTCCTCCTAGTCAGCTAGCATATGTTCATGTCAATCTTTTCCTCCTAGTCAGCTAGCATATGTTCATGTCAATCTTTTCCTCCTAGTCAGCTAGCATATGTTCATGTCAATCTTTTCCTCCTAGTCAGCTAGCATATGTTCATGTCAATCTTTTCCTCCTAGTCAGCTTGCATCTCAGATCCCCAAACTGCCACGGATTTATCCATTACCTCAGGAATGTGTCATTATTATATATATTTTTATAATTCCCATGGGGTTCTTACATTTTGAAGATTCATATTACCAGTCATACTATTGTTACCAGGAACTTTTCCAGGAATGTGTCATTATTATATATATTTTTATAATTCCCATGGGGTTCTTACATTTTGAAGATTCATATTACCAGTCATACTATTGTTACCAGGAACTTTTCCAGGAATGTGTCATTATTATATATATTTTTATAATTCCCATGGGGTTCTTACATTTTGAAGATTCATATTACCAGTCATACTATTGTTACCAGGAACTTTTCCGTGAATGTTCTGAGCTGAATTATGTAAACTCTTCAACAAACAGTTTTAGAAATTATATGTAATTTGCACTGATAAATCATTAAAAAAAATTAAGATATGATGCAATATATTAATATTTCAACAACAATCGCAAAATTACCAACTGTATACATTTCTGGTGACGATTCTGATACATCATATATTGGTACTGACAAGTGAAAACATTCAATAAATTTCACTGTATGAATGTCTGTAAGGTTTTATTTATTTCCATTGTTCATATACATTTGGTTTAACAATACTTTACAACTATATAATGTCATGGAAATTATTTCTTATCTAAATGTACATGTTGTTATGTATTGTGAAACATTTAGAACTGTGGCACATATATGAGAAGACATGGTACAGAGACTTAGTGTGCTGTTATAGCTGTACCCATATGACATGGTACAGAGACTTAGTGTGCTGTTATAGCTGTACCCATATGACATGGTACAGAGACTTAGTGTGCTGTTATAGCTGTACCCATATGACATGGTACAGTGGCTTAGTGTGCTGTTATAGCTGTACCCATATGACATGGTACAGAGACTTAGTGTGCTGTTATAGCTGTACCCATATGACATGGTACAGTGGCTTAGTGTGCTGTTATAGCTGTACCCATATGACATGGTACAGTGGCTTAGTGTGCTGTTATAGCTGTACCCATATGACATGGTACAGAGACTTAGTGTGCTGTTATAGCTGTACCCATATGACATGGTACAGAGGCTTAGTGTGCTGTTATAGCTGTACCCATATGACATGGTACAGTGGCTTAGTGTGCTGTTATAGCTGTACCCATATGACATGGTACAGAGGCTTAGTGTGCTGTTATAGCTGTACCCATATGACATGGTACAGTGGCTTAGTGTGCTGTTATAGCTGTACCCATATGACATGGTACAGAGGCTTAGTGTGCTGTTATAGCTGTACCCATATGACATGGTACAGAGGCTTAGTGTGCTGTTATAGCTGTACCCATATGACATGGTACAGTGGCTTAGTGTGCTGTTATAGCTGTACCCATATGACATGGTACAGAGGCTTAGTGTGCTGTTATAGCTGTACCCATATGACATGGTACAGTGGCTTAGTGTGCTGTTATAGCTGTACCCATATGCAGGGAATATGTTGGCACTACTCCAGAAGCCACGAGTGAGTGTGAGTGAGAGCCTCACCTGGAGGAAGCGAATGAGGTAGCACAGGACGAGGCGGTTGATGCGAGGCAGGTTGTTGACGATGTCAATGGCGACCTCCTTGTTGGTGTAGTTCTCCACACAGCGCTCGTAGAACTCCGGGGGAATGAGAGACTCGTGTAGTTCGCGGTACCACAGCTTGAGCAGTGAGGCAGGTACGTGGGGGTCCGAGCAGCCGACCGGCAGTGACCATTGGTCAACTCTGGCCTTCAGCGCGTTCACCTCGTCTATGTCGCCTGGCACCCTGGGTAAAATAGGAAGTTGTTTTGAATGTTATATTCTGTAAGTAGTGGACTCCTCCGAGTCGGTTGTATTACTTCTCACAATGTGTGTTTTGGTGCTTTGAGAACACAGCGAAGGGTCAGTGAAGGTTCCAAAAAGCAACTGATTCTACACACCCATTTGTTTTGGCCTCGAGGGCAGGGGGAGGGGGACAGCCAGGTGTTTATGAACCTCAGGGGGCATGTGTTTGGAGGTTTCGGTGGCCCTGTAGTTGGACATTTTTACAGCTGGATATTTTGGTGAGCTTCCAGGTGATGGCAGATGGCTACTCCCACTGGTGAAACCTTCATCCTGGGGGTGGGACAGAGAAAGTAACAGCCACACACCTGAAGATGCCCTCAGTGCCTGTGCCGCCAAGGTGAAGGACTTCCTCTGACAGAACTGTCTGGATCCAGGGCAGGACGCGGTCTGGGTACCGGTCCTTCTGTAGCAGCATGATGTCCTCCAGGGTGTTCATGAACATGGACGGGTGGAAGATGGATTTCTGCAACAGCACGTACAGGCAACACTTGCAGGACAACAGGGCTTATATTTATAACATCTTTTATTAATACAGAAAGCAGATCACTCACCAATACAAAATATACTGTTGCCTGGACTAGTCAAATTAAATCTATATATTGTTTATATAATTAAAATATGATATACTTTATAGCACCTTTTAATTAGAACATTATAATTGCTCAATGTCTTAAAATACAAATATAATATCCAATTTATAACTTTTAATGTTGTGATAATATTAAAAAATGAAACTATACTGGATTATAAAAGCAAATAAAATAAATAATTCTACTACAACAACTGTAGCAGGGAGCATTTGTACCGACTAAAAATCAAAACAACAACATATGTATGTAGGAGGTTATCATATAAACATGTGTCCTCTGTAAAACTGTCACAAATGTCTTGTTTCAGGAAAACAATATGAAAAACATGTTCTTATCAAGCAGGTACCTTCCCAAAACAACCACATTCTCAAATACAGCGGTGAAACCTGTGTGCACCTGACACCTACCTGTGCCATCTCTACCTCCTCTATGGTTGGTTTTCGCAGGCCTTTCTTCGCTCCTGTCTGAGAAATGCGTTCCAGGCGCCGTCGACAGTGAGCCGCAAAGTGACTCACAGGAACCTGATGGAGGAGGAACAAACCACGTCCAGCACCAGTCCTAGTACACTTTATATGGAGGAGGAACAAACCACGTTCACCACCAGTCCTAGTACACTTTATATGGAGGAGGAACAAACCACGTTCAGCACCAGTCCTAGTACACTTTATATGGAGGAGGAACAAACCACGTCCAGCACCAGTCCTAGTACACTTTATATGGAGGAGGAACAAACCACGTTCAGCACCAGTCCTAGTACACTTTATATGGAGGAGGAACAAACCACGTCCAGCACCAGTCCTAGTACACTTTATATGGAGGAGGAACAAACCACGTTCAGCACCAGTCCTAGTACACTTTATATGGAGGAGGGAACAAACCACGTTCAGCACCAGTCCTAGTACACTTTATATGGAGGAGGAACAAACCACGTCCAGCACCAGTCCTAGTACACTTTATATGGAGGAGGAACAAACCACGTTCAGCACCAGTCCTAGTACACTTTATATGGAGGAGGAACAAACCACGTCCAGCGCCAGTCCTAGTACACTTTATATGGAGGAGGAACAAACCACGTCCAGCGCCAGTCCTAGTACACTTTATATGGAGGAGGAACAAACCACGTCCAGCGCCAGTCCTAGTACACTTTATATGGAGGAGGAACAAACCACGTCCAGCGCCAGTCCTAGTACACTTTATATGGAGGAGGAACAAACCACGTCCAGCCCAGTCCTAGACACTTTATATGGAGGAGGAACAAACCACGTCCAGCCCAGTCCAGTACACTTTATATGGAGGAGGAACAAACCAGTTCAGCCCAGTCCAGTACACTTTATATGGAGGAGGAACAAACCACGTTCAGCCCAGTCCTAGTACACTTTATATGGAGGAGGAACAAACCACGTTCAGCCCAGTCCTAGTACACTTTATATGGAGGAGGAACAAACCACGTCCAGCGCCAGTCCTAGTACACTTTATATGGAGGAGGAACAAACCACGTCCAGCGCCAGTCCTAGTACACTTTATATGGAGGGGGGAACAAACCACGTTCAGCGCCAGTCCTAGTACACTTTATATGGAGGAGGGAACAAACCACGTTCAGCGCCAGTCCTAGTACACTTTATATGGAGGAGGGAACAAACCACGTTCAGCCCAGTCCTAGTACACTTTATATGGAGGAGGAACAAACCACGTTCAGCACCAGTCCTAGACACTTTATATGGAGGAGGAACAAACCACTTTCAGCACCAGTCCTAGACACTTTATATGGAGGAGGAACAAACCACGTTCAGCACCAGTCCTAGTACACTTTATATGGAGGAGGAACAAACCACGTTCAGCACCAGTCCTAGTACACTTTATATGGAGGAGGAACAAACCACGTTCAGCACCAGTCCTAGTACACTTTATATGGAGGAGGGAACAACCACGTTCAGCACCAGTCCTAGTACACTTTATTGGAGGAGGAACAAACCAGTTCAACCAGTCCAGTACACTTTTATGGAGGAGGAAACCACTTCAGCCCGTCCAGTACCTTTATAGGAGGAGGAACAACCACGCAGCCCCGTCCTAGTACACTTTATATGGAGGAGGAACAAACCACGTTCAGCACCAGTCCTAGTACATTTAATGGAGGAGGAACAAACCACGTTCAGCACCAGTCCTAGTATCACTTTATATGGAGGAGGAACAAACCACTGTTGCACAGCCTGTACACATTTATTGGAGGAGGAACAAACACGTTCAGCACAGTCCTATACACTTTATATGGAGGAGAACAAACCAGTTCAGCACTCAGTCCTAGTACACTTTATATGGGGAGGAACAAACCAGTTCAGCACCAGTCCTAGTACACTTTATATGGAGGAGGAACAAACCACGTCCAGCACCAGTCCTAGTACACTTTATATGAGGGAACAACCAGTCTGGACCAGTCCTTACAATATAGCAGACATATCCATCCGGGCAGTTATAACTTTAATGGAGTGAGGATATTTCAAACACGTCCAGCAACACTAGTACACGGGTTTATATAAACAAATACAAGTAGCACAGATCCTACCTACAACATACTGTAGCAGGGAGCAATATCTAGTACACTTTATATAATACAAACAGTCAACTCTAGACACTTTATGGAGGAGGAACATTTTAATATGTGCACAGTCTGTAAAATGAACAAATTCGTTCAGCAATCTATACACTTTATATGGGGAAAAACCAGTCCTTACACAGACTAGTACCTTTATAAAACAAACCATCCAATAATCACTAACACTGTATGCAGGGACATTACCACGTAAGCACATCCAAAACACTTTATTGGAGGTTATCGAAAAACCAGTTCCCCTCCTGTAACTGAGGAAAATCTTGTTCAGGACCAGCCTAGAAACATGTTTATGGAGGAGCAAAAGTGACTCAAACAGACACTTCTAATGGAGGAGGAACAAACCACGTTCAGCACCAGTCCTAGTACACTTTATATGGAGGTTGAACAAACCACGTTCAGCACCAGTCCTAGTACACTTTATATGGAGGAGGAACAAACCACGTCAGCACCAGTCCTAGTACACTTTATATGGAGGAGGAACAAACCACGTCCAGCACCAGTCCTAGTACACTTTATATGGAGGAGGAACAAACCACGTTCAGCACCAGTCCTAGTACACTTTATATGGAGGAGGAACAAACCACGTCCAGCACCAGTCCTAGTACACTTTATATGGAGGAGGAACAAACCACGTTCAGCACCAGTCCTAGTACACTTTATATGGAGGAGGAACAAACCACGTCCAGCACCAGTCCTAGTACACTTTATATGGAGGAGGAACAAACCACGTTCAGCACCAGTCCTAGTACACTTTATATGGAGGAGGAACAAACCACGTTCAGCACCAGTCCTAGTACACTTTATATGGAGGAGGAACAAACCACGTTCAGCACCAGTCCTAGTACACTTTATATGGAGGAGGGAACAAACCACGTTCAGCACCAGTCCTAGTACACTTTATATGGAGGAGGAACAAACCACGTTCAGCACCAGTCCTAGTACACTTTATATGGAGGAGGAACAAACCACGTTCAGCACCAGTCCTAGTACACTTTATATGGAGGAGGAACAAACCACGTCAGCACCAGTCCTAGTACACTTTATATGGAGGAGGAACAAACCACGTTCAGCACCAGTCCTAGTACACTTTATATGGAGGAGGGAACAAACCACGTCAGCACCAGTCCTAGTACACTTTATATGGAGGAGGAACAAACCACGTCCAGCACCAGTCCTAGTACACTTTATATGGAGGAGGAACAAATCAAGGTCAGCACCAGTCCTAGTACACTTTATATGGAGGAGGAACAAACCACGTCCAGCACCAGTCCTAGTACACTTTATATGGAGGAGGAACAAACCACGTTCAGCACCAGTCCTAGTACACTTTATATGGAGGAGGGAACAAACCACGTCAGCACCAGTCCTAGTACACTTTATATGGAGGAGGAACAAATCAAGGTCAGCACCAGTCCTAGTACACTTTATATGGAGGAGGAACAAACCACGTCCAGCACCAGTCCTAGTACACTTTATATGGAGGAGGAACAAATCAGGTCAGCACCAGTCCTAGTACACTTTATATGGAGGAGGAACAAACCACGTCCAGCACCAGTCCTAGTACACTTTATATGGAGGAGGAACAAACCACGTTCAGCACCAGTCCTAGTACACTTTATATGGAGGAGGAACAAACCACGTTCAGCACCAGTCCTAGTACACTTTATATGGAGGAGGAACAAACCACGTTCAGCACCAGTCCTAGTACACTTTATATGGAGGAGGAACAAACCACGTTCAGCACCAGTCCTAGTACACTT
This sequence comes from Ridgeia piscesae, assembly GCA_025642075.2. Classification (NCBI taxonomy): domain Eukaryota; kingdom Metazoa; phylum Annelida; class Polychaeta; order Sabellida; family Siboglinidae; genus Ridgeia; species Ridgeia piscesae. The sequence continues at coordinate 114,481 of JAODUO010000596.1, forward strand.
TATATGGAGGAGGAACAAACCACGTTCAGCACCAGTCCTAGTACACTTTATATGGAGGAGGAACAAACCACGTTCAGCACCAGTCCTAGTACACTTTATATGGAGGAGGAACAAACCACGTTCAGCACCAGTCCTAGTACACTTTATATGGAGGAGGAACAAACCACGTTCAGCACCAGTCCTAGTACACTTTATATGGAGGAGGAACAAACCACGTTCAGCACCAGTCCTAGGACACTTTATATGGAGGAGGAACAAACCACGTTCAGCACCAGTCCTAGGACACTTTATATGGAGGAGGAACAAACCACGTTCAGCACCAGTCCTAGGACACTTTATATGGAGGAGGAACAAACCACGTTCAGCACCAGTCCTAGGACACTTTATATGGAGGAGGAACAAACCACGTTCAGCACCAGTCCTAGGACACTTTATATGGAGGAGGAACAAACCACGTTCAGCACCAGTCCTAGTACACTTTATATGGAGGAGGAACAAACCACGTTCAGCACCAGTCCTAGTACACTTTATATGGAGGAGGAACAAACCACGTTCAGCACCAGTCCTAGTACACTTTATATTGAGGAGGGAACAAACCACGTTCAGCACCAGTCCTAGTACACTTTATATGGAGGAGGAACAAACCACGTTCAGCACCAGTCCTAGTACACTTTATATGGAGGAGGGAACAAATCGAGGTCAGCACCAGTCCTAGTACACTTTATATGGAGGAGGAACAAACCAGGTCAGCACCAGTCCTAGTACACTTTATATGGAGGAGGAACAAATCAAGGTCAGCACCAGTCCTAGTACACTTTATATGGAGGAGGAACAAACCACGTCAGCACCAGTCCTAGTACACTTTATATGGAGGAGGAACAAATCAAGGTCAGCACCAGTCCTAGTACACTTTATATGGAGGAGGAACAAATCAAGGTCAGCACCAGTCCTAGTACACTTTATATGGAGGAGGAACAAATCAAGGTCAGCACCAGTCCTAGTACACTTTATATGGAGGAGGAACAAATCAAGGTCAGCACCAGTCCTAGTACACTTTATATGGAGGAGGAACAAACCAAGTTCAGCACCAGTCCTAGTACACTTTATATTGAGGAGGGAACAAACCACGTTCAGCACCAGTCCTAGTACACTTTATATGGAGGAGGAACAAACCACGTTCAGCACCAGTCCTAGTACACTTTATATTGAGGAGGGAACAAACCACGTTCAGCACCAGTCCTAGTACACTTTATATGGAGGAGGAACAAATCGAGGTCAGCACCAGTCCTAGTACACTTTATATGGAGGAGGAACAAATCAAGGTCAGCACCAGTCCTAGTACACTTTATATGGAGGAGGAACAAATCAAGGTCAGCACCAGTCCTAGTACACTTTATATGGAGGAGGAACAAACAGTCAGCACCAGTCCTAGTACACTTTATATGGAGGAGGAACAAATCAAGGTCAGCACCAGTCCTAGTACACTTTATATGGAGGAGGAACAAATCAAGGTCAGCACCAGTCCTAGTACACTTTATATGGAGGAGGAACAAATCAAGGTCAGCACCAGTCCTAGTACACTTTATATGGAGGAGGAACAAATCAAGGTCAGCACCAGTCCTAGTACACTTTATATGGAGGAGGAACAAATCAAGGTCAGCACCAGTCCTAGTACACTTTATATGGAGGAGGAACAAATCAAGGTCAGCACCAGTCCTAGTACACTTTATATGGAGGAGGAACAAATCAAGGTCAGCACCAGTCCTAGTACACTTTATATGGAGGAGGAACAAATCAGTCAGCACCAGTCCTAGTACACTTTATATGGAGGAGGAACAAATCAGGTCAGCACCAGTCCTAGTACACTTTATAGGAGGAGGAACAAATCAGTCAGCACCAGTCCAGTACACTTTATATGGAGGAGGAACAAATCAAGGTCAGCACCAGTCCCAGTACACTTTATATGGAGGGAACAAACCACGTTCAGCACCAGTCCTAGTACACTTTATATGGAGGAGGGAACAAATCGAGGTCAGCACCAGTCCTAGTACACTTTATATGGAGGAGGGAACAAATCACGTTCAGCACCAGTCCTAGTACACTTTATATGGAGGAGGGAACAAACCACGTTCAGCACCAGTCCTAGTACACTTTATATGGAGGAGGGAACAATCCACGTTCAGCACCAGTCCTAGTACACTTTATATGGAGGAGGGAACAAATCACGTTCAGCACCAGTCCTAGTACACTTTATATGGAGGAGGGAACAAACCACGTTCAGCACCAGTCCTAGTACACTTTATATGGAGGAGGGAACAAATCACGTTCAGCACCAGTCCTAGTACACTTTATATGGAGGAGGGAACAAACGTCAGCACCAGTCCTAGTACACTTTATATGGAGGAGGGAACAAATCAAGGTCAGCACCAGTCCTAGTACACTTTATATGGAGGAGGGAACAAATCATGTTCAGCACCAGTCCTAGTACACTTTATATGGAGGAGGAACAAACCACGTTCAGCACCAGTCCTAGTACACTTTATATGGAGGAGGGAACAATCCACGTTCAGCACCAGTCCTAGTACACTTTATATGGAGGAGGGAACAATCCACGTTCAGCACCAGTCCTAGTACACTTTATATGGAGGAGGGAACAATCCACGTTCAGCACCAGTCCTAGTACACTTTATATGGAGGAGGGAACAAATCAAGGTCAGCACCAGTCCTAGTACACTTTATATGGAGGAGGGAACAAATCAAGGTCAGCACCAGTCCTAGTACACTTTATATGGAGGAGGGAACAATCCACGTTCAGCACCAGTCCTAGTACACTTTATATGGAGGAGGAACAAATCAAGGTCAGCACCAGTCCTAGTACACTTTATATGGAGGAGGGAACAATCCATGTTCAGCACCAGTCCTAGTACACTTTATATGGAGGAGGAACAAATCACGTTCAGCACCAGTCCTAGTACACTTCATATGGAGGAGGGAACAAACCACGTTCAGCACCAGTCCTAGTACACTTTATATGGAGGAGGAACAAATCAAGGTCAGCACCAGTCCTAGTACACTTTATATGGAGGAGGGAACAAATCAAGGTCAGCACCAGTCCTAGTACACTTTATATGGAGGAGGGAACAAATCAAGGTCAGCACCAGTCCTAGTACACTTCATATGGAGGAGGGAACAAACCACGTTCAGCACCATTCCTAGTATTCATTAGCCTACAGGATGGTAATGAATCTCTTGATTTGTTCTACGAGTTTATCTTAATCATGGATTTCTCTAATCTGCTTGTTTAGAAGTATAATCTGTCTTAGCCTAGAGTCTGTGTTCTGACTTTCCTCAGGCTCTTTGATGTAATGACTATTTCTTGTATGACATCTTGGTTATATGCACTTCTTAATGTCCTCATTTGCTTTTTTTTGACATATAATTGTACGTAAAAACAGTTTTCATAGTGAACTTCGTCAACGTCACAAAGGTGGCCTGTCATATTGTAGTGTCCCAGACTGTGTGGCTGCCACAGTGACTGCCCCAGTGAGGACACTAATGGAATGAGGCACAGACAACCTGACTGAGGTCTGTACCCACCTTCTCTGTGTTGACCATGGGGTCAAGGTGGCGGTAGATGTAGCCGTCCAGGGAAGACTGGAACTTGGTTGACGGCGGGAAGAATGACAGACACGTTGCCATCAGTTCCCAGCCTCGGCTCAGACTCTCGCTGAAACCAGGAAACAGATATTGAGGCGACGGAGAGGGAATCACAGGTGATCATTACACCCAAAATAATACAACATAATATGGTAGTAACTTTAACAATTTCTTTCATAACATTTTGTAACGGTAATTACATAGATCATCAAACAAACAAGAATTGCATTATAATATCTGATGCAAACTCTAATTTTTTTGTTATAAAATAAAAAATGTTTAAAGAAAATAAATGTTGGTCTCTCAGAAAAGACACACCACTAGTAAGACCAATGATCAATGAAACAAATCAGGCAGGTTTAAAAACAGAACACTCTTTTGAGATTAAAGCATCTGCTGTATTTGTTGTTAACGTTGGAATAGTTGCTTTATCAGTACACACATCTTGAGAAAAAAGATGGATGTAGACATCATTTGGCACTTCCATATATCTTCATACAAAATATATGACAACAGAGAGTTGCACAGAAAACAACTATCAAAGAAAAAAGAAGAAAATCTGAAATAGACATATTTTACACAAAAGTACACAACACATTTCCACCGGACAACTAGACAACTTGAAACGGTAGCCATAAAGTAGACTTACTCTCGTTTATTTTCAGTTGTTTGTCGACACAGCTGAATGTAGATCTCATCCCGCAATCCCAAAATGCTCCAGCCCTTTGTGACGATCTCGAGGGCAGTGTTTGACAGGGACAGCTTTGCCTTCTTCGTGTCCCCCATGTACGTCTGGATGCTGCGGAACATCTCCGGAGCCTCCTTCTTCACCACTTTGTCATTGGTGCGGATCATTGGCTTAGTGATGACGTCCTGCAATAGACGGTGACAGTTGTGAATTATGTGGACATAGCAATTTGTCTTCAGTTTTAAATTAGGTCCACGGAAGTCAACAAGTGATAGTTTATTACTAGCATACTGCACTGTGTACAAATGTGGATACATCCATAAAGTGGTTCCATCCATGATTGGGTTCTAAATACGATAAACCTTTCGTTTTGAATATCTGACTTCAACAACAGCCCTACTCCATTGTGGTAAACTGCTTTGCGGTATACAAATAAAAATGTCTTGTATAGTTACATCTCAATCTGGTAAGCTTAATTCAAGGCAGGCAAATGATAAAGACATAAATGTCATTCACATCAGAATTACCAAATGGAGTTGGGCTACTATTGAAGCTAAGTACTTGATACTTTATGAAAGATATGTGTGAGGGTAATGTTGTAGGTGACCCAATTCAGGTGCTTAGAAGCAGTTTATCATTGACCCTGAGAGTATAGTCTGTGTCCTTACCTTGGTCAAGGTGAGCATGTCAGCTATGGGCAGTGTGTCCTTACCTTGGTCCAGGTGAGCATGTCAGCTATGGGCAGTGTGTCCATACCTTGGTCCAGGTGAGCATGTCAGCTATGGGCAGTGTGTCCTTACCTTGGTCCAGGTGAGCATGTCAGCTATGGGCAGTGTGTCCTTACCTTGGTCCAGGTGAGCATGTCAGCTATGGGCAGTGTGTCCTTACCTTGGTCCAGGTGAGCATGTCAGCTATGGGCAGTGTGTCCTTACCTTGGTCCAGGTGAGCATGTCAGCTATGGGCAGTGTGCCCTTACCTTGGTCCAGGTGAGCATGTCAGCTATGGGCAGTGTGTCCTTACCTTGGTCAAGGTGAGCATGTCAGCTATGGGCAGTGTGTCCTTACCTTGGTCCAGGTGAGCATGTCAGCTATGGGCAGTGTGTCCATACCTTGGTCCAGGTGAGCATGTCAGCTATGGGCAGTGTGTCCTTACCTTGGTCCAGGTGAGCATGTCAGCTATGGGCAGTGTGTCCATACCTTGGTCAAGGTGAGCATGTCAGCTATGGGCAGTGTGTCCTTACCTTGGTCCAGGTGAGCATGTCAGCTATGGGCAGTGTGTCCTTACCTTGGTCCAGGTGAGCATGTCAGCTATGGGCAGTGTGTCCTTACCTTGGTCCAGGTGAGCATGTCAGCTATGGGCAGTGTGTCCTTACCTTGGTCCAGGTGAGCATGTCAGCTATGGGCAGTGTGTCCATACCTTGGTCCAGGTGAGCATGTCAGCTATGGGCAGTGTGTCCATACCTTGGTCCAGGTGAGCATGTCAGCTATGGGCAGTGTGTCCTTACCTTGGTCCAGGTGAGCATGTCAGCTATGGGCAGTGTGCCCTTACCTTGGTCCAGGTGAGCATGTCAGCTATGGGCAGTGTGTCCTTACCTTGGTCCAGGTGAGCATGTCAGCTATGGGCAGTGTGTCCTTACCTTGGTCCAGGTGAGCATGTCAGCTATGGGCAGTGTGTCCTTACCTTGGTCCAGGTGAGCATGTCAGCTATGGGCAGTGTGTCCTTACCTTGGTCCAGGTGAGCATGTCAGCTATGGGCAGTGTGTCCTTACCTTGGTCCAGGTGAGCATGTCAGCTATGGGCAGTGTGTCCTTACCTTGGTCCAGGTGAGCATGTCAGCTATGGGCAGTGTGTCCTTACCTTGGTCCAGGTGAGCATGTCAGCTATGGGCAGTGTGTCCTTACCTTGGTCCAGGTGAGCATGTCAGCTATGGGCAGTGTGTCCTTACCTTGGTCCAGGTGAGCATGTCAGCTATGGGCAGTGTGTCCTTACCTTGGTCCAGGTGAGCATGTCAGCTATGGGCAGTGTGTCCTTACCTTGGTCCAGGTGAGCATGTCAGCTATGGGCAGTGTGTCCTTACCTTGGTCCAGGTGAGCATGTCAGCTATGGGCAGTGTGTCCTTACCTTGGTCCAGGTGAGCATGTCAGCTATGGGCAGTGTGTCCTTACCTTGGTCCAGGTGAGCATGTCAGCTATGGGCAGTGTGTCCTTACCTTGGTCCAGGTGAGCATGTCAGCTATGGGCAGTGTGTCCTTACCTTGGTCCAGGTGAGCATGTCAGCTATGGGCAGTGTGTCCTTACCTTGGTCCAGGTGAGCATGTCAGCTATGGGCAGTGTGTCCTTACCTTGGTCCAGTGTGTCAGCATGTCACCTTGGTCCAGGTGAGCATGTCAGCTATGGGCAGTGTGTCCTTACCTTGGTCCAGGTGAGCATGTCAGCTATGGGCAGTGTGTCCTTACCTTGGTCCAGGTGAGCATGTCAGCTATGGGCAGTGTGTCCTTACCTTGGTCCAGGTGAGCATGTCAGCTATGGGCAGTGTGTCCTTACCTTGGTCCAGGTGAGCATGTCAGCTATGGGCAGTGCCTTCCTCAGCAGTCCCTTGCAGTGCTCATTCAAGTTCTCCAGAGCAAAGTTCTCCATGTCCGTCTACAAGCACACACACTGCTATAGAGCTTAGGGTGGACGGATGGACAGTCCTGTCTGCATACACACCATGGTCAATCACTGTTGCCACACTGACCAGTGCAACTACACTACCATGGCCACTATCCGGTCACACACACACACACCTTAACAACCCATGATAGCTACCAACCCTACTGAGGTAGCCTTTCCAAACCCAACCCAAATGACCCTGTCTCAACCCTACCTCAAGTCATCCTCTCCTTGTCTCACACAAGTTTAACAAAATTTAACGAGGTTGCCAAAGTAGAGAATCAACTCTAGATGGCAAGTGGATAAGGATGCCCTTTGGCTTATCGAGAGTCCAATCTATCTATATCTAAGTGTATCCCACCATTTTGAGGTATGTGTCAATTTTATTTTTAAACATATTAACACAAGTAGCACCTACACAATTAGCTGATAATACGTTCCATACATTTACTGTTACCTCCCATTAAACCAGAAATGCAAAGTCTACCATGAAGTGCTTTCTCAGTAAAACTCTGCTTATATTCATATCATATAGTCTTTCATTATGAAGCAGGTCCCTGTCTACACTACACTACACAACACTCCCTGGTGACTGCTGCAAGTCAAGCCTCCAGTGTCGTCTTCATCTATTGCCAGCATCACATCAACAGTGGGGAACTACTGCTTTTTAAATATATATAACTTGGCAGTTGCCACCTCTGGGGAAGCCAACCTTCCCTCTGCATTGTCAATTCACTAGCATTTAACAATGTTACTGAAGCTACTGCTCAGCCACTGAATTCACCCATTCCTTTCTCAATCAGTTTCTCAGTCACTTGAAGTCAACCTTTCTCATGTGATTCTACTGCCTCATCACTCAAGTTGTCAACTGTCGACTGGGACAAGACAAAAGAAACCAACACAATGAATGTCTGTCCACTGCTCAGACAGCATTCACAGCCAACATGCAACAAGATCCTCTCAGACTTCAACAAAACAGCTTCAACAAACCCACTCTACATGACAACGACATTCAAACCATAACAAAATATGGTCCGAGTACACTCTGTATGTGCTAGTTCACTGACGAACCACTAGATGTCACCACTGATTTACCTTCGGCCACCCGGTCCCTATGTCCACTGTCACCCGCTTTCGGTTGAACAGACTCTTTCGATGCTGATTCGAGCGTTTCGCATTGAACATTTCAACGTCGCTCTCCGAGTAGAGTTTGCGTGTTACATTCGGTGTCAGGGATTTGGGAAACGGTGATTTGACGGGTTCCGGCTGACTCTGCACGCATGCCCGGCAATCGCACAACAATGGCAAAATCAAATAAACAATAAACACAAACGTCTGTGATAAACGCTAAAAAAGCCTTGCAGACTAACGAGTATAAAGCAAAAGTAAAGCTTGAACACTGGTTCCCACACTGTCTAATACAGAGAATGAACAAACCACTGTGATGATAAAACATCTCCACTTGTTACTGCTTTATTTGACACAAAAACATCTGTATTTGTAACCATACTAGAAGTCCACTCTGGGAATTACTATACATCACCAAACACGCAAGTGACCTTCACAAATTATGTTTACCCGCAATCCTGGCGGACATTAATTTTTTGACTGTGTGGACAAGTTTGTTCAACTGCCAGAATATGGACAATACAAGCCACCCCTAATTTCTCACAGAAATTAACCAAACTAAGACCCTTTTTAGACACTGCAGACATACAGTATGATTCCAAAATGACCCCATCATGATTTTCACAATTTCATGTGACTGGTTGAGACAGTGTGGAAACCAGACCCTTTATATTGTCCAGAAGAAAAAAACAGTAGACAACTTGCAATTAAATCAGTAGGATATTCATAGCAGAAAATATTTTTCAAACTCAGCTGATGCAGTGTAAATCATAAGCATGTTACAACAAAGCAAGCTCACCAGCAGGTGCACCAACTACACTCCCACAACAACAACTTGTACAGTCGCAAGAAGGCAGTGAACATTAAAACTAACAAAACCAAGCAAATGTAACAACAAACACATCAAAGAAAATATGCAGTAGCACTAAGTACTTAAGATTGGCTTCAATTTCCAAAGGTAATCGTGTGGCTCAGCTTATGGTAAATAGCATGACTTAAATATGCAATAATCTTCGTATGACTAAAATTAATTATAATTATTGTCAGACACAATAATATATAACTGATTCGTGTAAAGTTTCTGTTTACGTGGGTTTTTTTTACAAATATCCTCGACACATATTTTATTTTGAAATAATTATCCGATGTTCTCAGTCACTGCTTATTGTCTGCTGTGATACTGCTACTGTACTGTCTGCTGTGATACTGCTACTGTATTGTCTGCTGTGATACTGCTACTGTATTGTCTGCTGTGATACTGCTACTGTATTGTCTGCTGTGATACTGCTACTGTATTGTCTGCTGTGATACTGCTACTGTATTGCCTGCTGTGATACTGCTACTGTATTGCCTGCTGTGATACTGCTACTGTATTGCCTGCTGTGATACTGCTGCTGTATTGCCTGCTGTGATACTGCTACTGTATTGCCTGCTGTGATACTGCTACTGTATTGTCTGCTGTGATACTGCTACTGTATTGTCTGCTGTGATACTGCTACTGTATTGTCTGCTGTGATACTGCTACTGTATTGTCTGCTGTGATACTGCTACTGTATTGTCTGCTGTGATACTGCTACTGTATTGTCTGCTGTGATACTGCTACTGTATTGTCTGCTGTGATACTGCTACTGTATTGTCTGCTGTGATACTGCTACTGTATTGTCTGCTGTGATACTGCTACTGTATTGTCTGCTGTGATACTGCTACTGTATTGTCTGCTGTGATACTGCTACTGTATTGTCTGCTGTGATACTGCTACTGTATTGTCTGCTGTGATACTGCTACTGTATTGTCTGCTGTGATACTGCTACTGTATTGTCTGCTGTGATACTGCTACTGTATTGTCTGCTGTGATACTGCTACTGTATTGCCTGCTGTGATACTGCTACTGTATTGCCTGCTGTGATACTGCTACTGTATTGCCTGCTGTGATACTGCTACTGTATTGTCTGCTGTGATACTGCTACTGTATTGTCTGCTGTGATACTGCTCTGTATTGTTGCTGTGATCTGCTACTGTTTGTCTGCTGTGATACTGCCTGTTTGTCTGCTGTGATCTGCTACTGTATTGTCTGCTGTGATCTGCTACTGTTTGTCTGCTGTGATACTGCTACTGTATTGTCTGCTGTGATACTGCTCTGTATTGTCTGCTGTGATACTGCTACTGTATTGTCTGCTGTGATACTGCTACTGTATTGTCTGCTGTGATACTGCTATCTACGTACTGTTCTGCTGTGATACTGCTACTGTATTGTCTGCTGTGATACTGCTACTGTATTGTCTGCTGTGATACTGCTACTGTATTGTCTGCTGTGATACTGCTACTGTATTGTCTGCTGTGATACTGCTACTGTATTGTCTGCTGTGATACTGCTACTGTATTGTCTGCTGTGATACTGCTACTGTATTGTCTGCTGTGATACTGCTACTGTATTGTCTGCTGTGATACTGCTACTGTATTGTCTGCTGTGATACTGCTACTGTATTGCCTGCTGTGATACTGCTACTGTATTGTCTGCTGTGATACTGCTACTGTATTGTCTGCTGTGATACTGCTACTGTATTGTCTGCTGTGATACTGCTACTGTATTGTCTGCTGTGATACTGCTACTGTATTGTCTGCTGTGATACTGCTACTGTATTGTCTGCTGTGATACTGCTACTGTATTGCCTGCTGTGATACTGCTACTGTATTGTCTGCTGTGATACTGCTACTGTATTGTCTGCTGTGATACTGCTACTGTATTGTCTGCTGTGATACTGCTACTGTATTGTCTGCTGTGATACTGCTACTGTATTGTCTGCTGTGATACTGCTACTGTATTGTCTGCTGTGATACTGCTACTGTATTGTCTGCTGTGATACTGCTACTGTATTGTCTGCTGTGATACTGCTACTGTGTTGTCTGCTGTGATACTGCTACTGTATTGTCTGCTGTGATACTGCTACTGTATTGTCTGCTGTGATACTGCTACTGTATTGCTGCTGTGATACTGCTACTGTATTGCTGCTGTGATACTGCTACTGTATTGTCTGCTGTGATACTGCTACTGTATTGTCTGCTGTGATACTGCTACTGTATTGTCTGCTGTGATACTGCTACTGTATTGTCTGCTGTGATACTGCAACTGTTTGTCTGCTGTGATACTGCAACTGTGTTGCTGCGTTACTGCACTGTATTGTCTGGTGAACTGCTACTGTAGTTGTCTGCTGTGATACTGCTACTGTATTGTCTGCTGTGATCTGTACTGTATTGTCTGCTGTGATACTGCTACTGTACTGTCTGCTGTGATACTGCTACTGTATTGCTGCTGTGATACTGCTACTGTATTGTCTGCTGTGATACTGCTACTGTATTGTCTGCTGTGATACTGCTACTGTATTGTCTGCTGTGATACTGCTACTGTACTGTCTGCTGTGATACTGCTACTGTATTGTCTGCTGTGATACTGCTACTGTATTGTCTGCTGTGATACTGCTACTGTATTGTCTGCTGTGATACTGCTACTGTATTGTCTGCTGTGATACTGCTACTGTATTGTCTGCTGTGATACTGCTACTGTATTGTCTGCTGTGATACTGCTACTGTATTGTCTGCTGTGATACTGCTACTGTATTGTCTGCTGTGATACTGCTACTGTATTGCCTGCTGTGATACTGCTACTGTATTGTCTGCTGTGATCTGCTACTGTATTGCTGCTGTGATACTGCTACTGTATTGTCTGCTGTGATACTGCTACTGTATTGCCTGCTGTGATACTGCTACTGTATTGTCTGCTGTGATACTGCTACTGTATTGTCTGCTGTGATACTGCTACTGTATTGTCTGCTGTGATACTGCTACTGTATTGTCTGCTGTGATACTGCTACTGTATTGTCTGCTGTGATACTGCTACTGTATTGTCTGCTGTGATACTGCTACTATATTGCCAAACAGAGTAATTAATTCCTGAATGTTTTTGACAAATTGGTGAAAAATTTCCCTTTTTCTTTGAATCTCACCTCTCATGTCCTCTGAAATGAATGCCCGTTTCCCCACAAATCTAAGGAAATCATCTCCACAATTATACTCATAGGCTATTTGCTTTCCTATGTCATTTATATATCTGTAACTAATATCATACAGATATATGTTGTGCATCACCAAGCACACATTCGTAGTGCATCAAGCAATATGGACAGACCTATTCTGCACAGAAACGGTGCATACTGATATTAGTAAGTAGACTATTTCCAACACCACCGCAAAACAAGTTATTCAAAAATGCGACATTTTCAACAAGTGATTTTCAACACCTGATAATCATCAGTGTCTGTGGAAAGGGGGTTAATAGAAGTGTAACACATATGTGTGGTTCCCCCAACAACACCACCCACCTGTGTAGGGTACAGGTAACATGCAGCTACATAATTCTAGCACTGACACGTAAACACCACAGATGAGCATGCAGACTTGTGTTAGGACAACCACCACCCCTGCCCTGTATTAACTCCACCGTCTAGACAAGAACCCTAGTCTTGCTTCTGTGCATGACCTGAGAGAGTGTACATTGCAAGCAGGAGCACCAGCGACCACAACTAACAAGAACCAAGTACAAGTCTACAGTACCAAGACCTCTAGCACCGAGCATTAGTAGTAACCGTACGTATCCTACTTAGTGCAGAAACAGTGGCAACAGTGACTGACAGTGGCAGAAAGAGTGGCAACAGTGACTGACAGTGGCACAGCAAGATTCAGCCACACATTAAGGACACGTATGTCAAAATTCATTTTGTGCTTAAGAGCTGCAGAAATGGCAGGCAGCACTAGCAGGCACAACCATGTTTAGTATGCATTCAATTCTGCTAAACTGGCTAAGTTTGGCAGAAATAAAAAAATACAATAACTGATTTAACCAGTTACAAATGTGGTTCATTAATGTTAGTTTCTTTGAAACAGTTAATTATAGCTAGTTCAATCAAATTATTCGCGCTCTGCCAAGTTGTACAGCACTATTTTACATGGACCCAATTCTTTATTTCGTTCACTACATTTTGGCAGGAAGCCAACAGTTTTTCCAATGATTTATCCAACAATAAGCGAAAGTGTCTACAAATAAAATAGTATGGCATAAGTGGTTACCAATTTTCATTAAATTAATTTGATATAAGACAAGTGACAAAATCTACTTTACCAAATTACAGGCTTTGAATGAGTAACACGTGATGTTATGTTAGATATTAATATCGGCATTAGTAACCATCACAAGGTGCACACAAATACAAAATTAACACAGCATTGGGACACATCCACCAATAACACACAGTGAAATACTGACTGCTCCCTGTGACTGACCTGTCGGTGCAGAGAACCAGTGGTTGGGTTCATGATGACATTCGCCTCGGAATGTGATCCGAGCACCAACGACAACGGCCGATGCAACACTAGCTCCGCCTGGAGGGACTGACTCTTCTCAAGCGTCTGTTGTCGCGTTGTCACTGGCTCTGGTTTTTCAGGCAGCTTCTTCCGCTTCAGTGAAGCATGCTGGGTCTCGTTGGTGAGTAGTGACGTGAGACCGTGGAGCTTTGTCTTTGGCGATGGGGTTGAGAAGACACTGCTTGTGTCTGACTCCTCGTAGCCCTGGTCAGGTAGACCTGGGGCAGGGCAAATAGTGGTACGGAGGGATGCTACCCCAGGAATATGTGGGAATAAACACAGGTTAACAACCCAATGTGTGTGTATGCGACTGTGTGCTTAAGTGTGTGTACTACACACACGTGTGTTTGTGTGTATATCTGAGTACTTGTATAGGTGGGTGTCATTTACTATCAACATCTTTCCCAAGTTCACTTGTCATCCTCCCCCACCTCTCTTAAAGAAACCTTTCCCACAAAGTGCTGTAACAATTATCAATTCTAAAATTGTCCATTATCCACATACATTTATAAGTTACATAAACACATTTCTAGCCTTCTTATGTTATATTTTTAAATAGTCTCCCAAATATAATTAGCAAGATGTAACATAGCATGATTATAACTCAGGGTATATCTAAGAACATAAAGAAAGACATGCAGCATATCTATGAAATGGTCACAACTGAGGCTGTTAATTCTTTTAACCATCACCAAACTGACCTTCTGATGTGTGACTTCGACTCGAGTTCTGCGTTGACCTTGACCTCACACTGCTGGGCGTGTCCTGACGGTTGGAGAACTCAGCGGGCGACAGACTATCCCCGCTGCGTAAACTGTCTCCATTCTTTAGATCCTCAATCCGCGTGTCTTCAGTCGACTGAAGCCCCACTGTACCTAACTTACTTCCCAGTTTCCCAACCGGGTTATCCACCGACAGTATTTTCCCATCCTTCATGTGAGCAATGATCTGTAGATTTGCATAATCCGGCTCAGAGTTGCGTCGCTGAATCGGTCTCTGGCGAGGTGATCCGGCACTGTTTGGATGTTCGCGGGGTGATATCGGGGGTGGGGCGTCGGTGTGGCGGGGTGAACTCTGCTGTGATGACCCACTGTCCTGCGAAACGTCCTGGACGCGATCGCTGCGCAGTGACCCCGCCGACGAGTGGCTGTCCCGCTGCACACGCAGGGAACCCTGGGAAGACTGACTGTCTGTGGCCGCGTGCCTGGGTGTGTGTCGCAATGAGTACGCCTGAGTGCCCTGGCTATTTGTCATTGTCATGTCCTGCTGGAGGCGCGCCAGGCCATAGGAGGAATGTGACGTATCACTGTCCGACCGTTCGATTGCCATATGGTGCTGCCCCCTGTCGTCGAATTCGTACGGCTGCGTTGTCTGGAAGGACCCGGCCGGAGGAGAACCGGGATCGTAAGACGGGGGTGGGTGGGCCTCGTAAAAACACTGGTTGTATATGGCCGTTGGGGGCTGAGTCTGGTCAATGTTCACTTTCTTGTAGGACTGTTGGCCGTCGCGGCGATGGACACCCACGTACGCAGGGTTGGTGCGAGGGAATGAGCGGATCTTGGGTCGTGGGGTAACCTGCACCGCAGTGATCTGGGAGACATCAGTGTACTGACTAGAGATGTCCCGGCCGTAACCCATCATGTCGTCACGAGTATAGTTTGGGAAGCTCTCCTGACGCTGGAAGCGCCGGTGTCCCGCCTGTGTCATCGTCGCAGCGCC
Source organism: Ridgeia piscesae (assembly GCA_025642075.2). Lineage (NCBI taxonomy): Eukaryota > Metazoa > Annelida > Polychaeta > Sabellida > Siboglinidae > Ridgeia > Ridgeia piscesae. The sequence goes on from JAODUO010000596.1 coordinate 129,738, forward strand.
GCATGACGATGACAGTTGACTGCCGGGACTGCGGTGTTCCAGCACCCTCTGCTGGGTCGCCCAGGACCTAGCGGGTTTGGGTGAGTCGAGTGACCGCTGCGGCGAGCCAACTGAGTCCTTGCGTAGGTAGCTGATGGACGCCTGCGATGTCTGGCTGCCACGGCGACGGTGACTCCCACTCCGGTCGCCATTGACAACAGTCGCATCAGTCGACTCAGTGCCTGGGAACTGATGTGTGGATGATGTAGAGTCTTGGCGTTGGTGGTGTATGTGGCGATGACGCTGTGAAACATCAGTGGACACAGGTGTCAGTGACAGGACAGCTACAGGTGACACACACCGACAGTGTCATACACTTTAAGTTGACACACTAACACAGTCAGCAAAGTCGATCATAATCGGACTCTCTCATATAATTTGACCGAGTTAGATTATATTCAATTTTTATACCTTTAAAATGTACTGTTGTTACTTGTATAGTAACTGTTTTTATTTTAACGTAGACAAACATTGCAACTTGTCAAATAAGTATGATGTTTCTTTGTTTTATTATTAGGGAAAATATACATTAAAGGCCAATAAACTAATACAATACGTATCAGCTGTGTCAGACTTCCTCATCTTATCAGACCATGCCTTAGTGCAAACTGCGCTAAATAAATTAAGAAACTACAAATGAAGTGCAACGGATGTGTCTCTGGCAACTGAGACGACACTGAGACCTGGCGTCAGTCCTGTGTACCTACATGTTGTCGAGACTGTAAAGGACTCGTCTGTGTAGAATGAGTTGAGCGCACTGAGCCAGTTCGCACATGTTGCTGTCTCTGTGCCACAAGCAAGGCAAGAAAATACACAAATCAACAAAAGCAATCAAACTCACCACAAACCATAGAACTTTAAAAAAACAACCAAAATAAAAATCACTGACAAATGAAGGAAACAAAAAATTATATATGGCATCAGCAAAAAAGCAGGCATGCAACACTTATAGATATTTCTGTTTACCGTAAAAGTACTACTGAACACATACAACAATATATTATGACATATGTTTACTATTCTACCACAAATAAGCAAGGCTTTAGAATGTTTTGAAAAAATATACGTAGTAAAATTATAATCAGCATTCTATGCAAGATGGAAGCAGGCAGAAAATAAAAAGCTAAGCTGGTCCCAATCCATATCCCCACTAACTCCCTGTAATATTTCCCCCTAAACAGTTTCTTCCCAAGGGAATTCAGACAGAAATTCATAATACTGGAATGGGTTCTTATGTACTGGAAACCTAATATACCAAATGACTTTCAAAATAGTTGAAATATAAATTAATAATTAAAATGTATAAAATAAAATATATATATCAGCAGGAAAGAATCGACAAAAGTATATAAATAAATTATAGATAAATAGGTGTAACAAAATCACCAATCATTGCTAAAGCAGCTAACTACTGTAGACAGACACAGATGCAGACAAGAGAAAGTAAGAAGAGATGCCCTACCCTTCGGCCACTTACTGGGGTGGCATGTGCCCTCTCTGGAGTCTGGGTGGAGATTTCCCTCTTAACCCTATGTCCCTCACCCTGGTCATCACATACCTCTGTGTTTTGCTTCAATGTCTGAAATGGAACAATATGGGTTAAATCTTTTGGCAAGACATATTTGTCAATATTATGGATGTTTGGGACATAATTTCACTCAATAGTCACGCGTATCTCACTTGTATAACATTGTGTTGAAGCTAGTATGTTCACGTCTTGTGGTGATCCTAACACAAGATGACTAAAAGATTCCAGATGATGAGGGAATGTTTTATTTCAAATTAACTTGTATTGTTTGTGAAAAAGTCACCAAGCGTCTATTACGGGTCATTATGACTCACATTAACAGCAGCAGACTAACATATCTCGTTGCCAACAACGTGGGAAGATTGACTACAGCCAGTGTGCGTACATAAAGCAAACACTCTATAACATGGCAGGAATAGCTCCACACCATGAGTAGATGGACTCTCTGCACTGTGCCACATCAAACAACATACCTAGGTTTATGGTGATGTGTTTTATGCATGGCTGCTAGGTGTGATTTATAACCCCACTATTTCTGCCTTGGTGCCTTCTCAGTGTCCCTACCTTGCCTAGTTCGGTTGTCATCACATCACTATGACTAAGATACCAAAATTAAATATAAACAAATATAATACATTAACTGTTAATATTAATTAATGGGCAATATGTCGACATATTGTGGTTGATTATAGCATATTTTGATGTCAGCCTTTTTTGCCATTGTAAGATTGCTTATATACTAACTATGGACTGAAAGAATAGCAAGAAGTGACTGTAGGAAGCCACAGTGGAGTAACACCATAAGTAGGGTATGCTCTAACTAGGAGACACTGGAACTGACCAGAAGAAGTGACTGTAGGAAGCCACAGTGGAGTAACACCATGAGTAGGGTATGGTCTAACTAGGAGACACTGGAACTGACCAGAAGAAGTGACTGTAGGAAGCCACAGTGGAGAGTAACACCATAAGTAGGGTATGGTCTAACTAGGAGACACTGGAACTGACCAGAAGAAGTGACTGTAGGAAGCCACAGTGGAGAGTAACACCATAAGTAGGGTATGGTCTAACTAGGAGACACTGGAACTGACAAGAAGAAGTGACTGCAGGAAGCCACAGTGGAGAGTAACACCATAAGTAGGGTATGGTCTAACTAGGAGACACTGGAACTGACCAGAAGAAGTGACTGCAGGAAGCCACAGTGGAGAGTAACACCATAAGTAGGGTATGGTCTAACTAGGAGACACTGGAACTGACAAGAAGTGACTGTAGGAAGCCACAGTGGAGTAACACCATAAGTAGGGTATGGTCTAACTAGGAGACACTGGAACTGACAAGAAGAAGTGACTGTAGGAAGCCACAGTGGAGAGTAACACCATAAGTAGGGTATGGTCTAACTAGGAGACACTGGAACTGACAAGAAGTGACTGTAGGAAGCCACAGTGGAGTAACACCATGAGTAGGGTATGGTCTAACTAGGAGACACTGGAACTGACAAGAAGAAGTGACTGTAGGAAGCCACAGTGGAGTAACACCATGAGTAGGGTATGGTCTAACTAGGAGACACTGGAACTGACAAGAAGAAGTGACTGTAGGAAGCCACAGTGGAGTAACACCATAAGTAGGGTATGGTCTAACTAGGAGACACTGGAACTGACAAGAAGAAGTGACTGTAGGAAGCCACAGTGGAGAGTAACACCATAAGTAGGGTATGGTCTAACTAGGAGACACTGGAACTGACAAGAAGTGACTGTAGGAAGCCACAGTGGAGTAACACCATGAGTAGGGTATGGTCTAACTAGGAGACACTGGAACTGACAAGAAGAAGTGACTGTAGGAAGCCACAGTGGAGTAACACCATGAGTAGGGTATGGTCTAACTAGGAGACACTGGAACTGACAAGAAGAAGTGACTGTAGGAAGCCACAGTGGAGTAACACCATGAGTAGGGTATGGTCTAACTAGGAGACACTGGAACTGACAAGAAGAAGTGACTGTAGGAAGCCACAGTGGAGTAACACCATAAGTAGGGTATGGTCTAACTAGGAGACACTGGAACTGACAAGAAGAAGTGACTGTAGGAAGCCACAGTGGAGTAACACCATAAGTAGGGTATGGTCTAACTAGGAGACACTGGAACTGACAGGAAGAAGTGACTGTAGGAAGCCACAGTGGAGTAACACCATAAGTAGGGTATGGTCTAACTAGGAGACACTGGAACTGACAAGAAGAAGTGACTGTAGGAAGCCACAGTGGAGAGTAACACCATTAGTAGGGTATGGTCTAACTAGGAGACACTGGAACTGACAAGAAGAAGTGACTGTAGGAAGCCACAGTGGAGAGTAACAACATAAGTAGGGTATGGTCTAACTAGGAGACACTGGAACTGACCAGAAGAAGTGACTGCAGGAAGCCACAGTGGAGAGTAACACCATAAGTAGGGTATGGTCTAACTAGGAGACACTGGAACTGACAAGAAGTGACTGTAGGAAGCCACAGTGGAGTAACACCATGAGTAGGGTATGGTCTAACTAGGAGACACTGGAACTGACAAGAAGTGACTGTAGGAAGCCACAGTGGAGTAACACCATGAGTAGGGTATGGTCTAACTAGGAGACACTGGAACTGACAAGAAGTGACTGCAGGAAGCCACAGTGGAGAGTAACACCATAAGTAGGGTATGGTCTAACTAGGAGACACTGGAACTGACAAGAAGAAGTGACTGCAGGAAGCCACAGTGGAGAGTAACACCATAAGTAGGGTATGGTCTAACTAGGAGACACTGGAACTGACAAGAAGTGACTGTAGGAAGCCACAGTGGAGAGTAACACCATAAGTAGGGTATGGTCTAACTAGGAGACACTGGAACTGACAAGAAGTGACTGTAGGAAGCCACAGTGGAGTAACACCATGAGTAGGGTATGGTCTAACTAGGAGACACTGGAACTGACAAGAAGTGACTGCAGGAAGCCACAGTGGAGAGTAACACCATAAGTAGGGTATGGTCTAACTAGGAGACACTGGAACTGACCAGAAGAAGTGACTGCAGGAAGCCACAGTGGAGTAACACCATAAGTAGGGTATGGTCTAACTAGGAGACACTGGAACTGACAAGAAGTGACTGCAGGAAGCCACAGTGGAGAGTAACACCATAAGTAGGGTATGGTCTAACTAGGAGACACTGGAACTGACAAGAAGTGACTGCAGGAAGCCACAGTGGAGAGTAACACCATGAGTAGGGTATGGTCTAACTAGGAGACACTGGAACTGACCAGAAGAAGTGACTGCAGGAAGCCACAGTGGAGAGTAACACCATAAGTAGGGTATGGTCTAACTAGGAGACACTTGAACTGACAGGAAGAAGTGACTGTAGGAAGCCACAGTGGAGAGTAACACCATAAGTAGGGTATGGTCTAACTAGGAGACACTGGAACTGACAAGAAGAAGTGACTGTAGGAAGCCACAGTGGAGTAACACCATAAGTAGGGTATGGTCTAACTAGGAGACACTGGAACTGACAAGAAGAAGTGACTGTAGGAAGCCACAGTGGAGTAACACCATAAGTAGGGTATGGTCTAACTAGGAGACACTGGAACTGACAAGAAGAAGTGACTGTAGGAAGCCACAGTGGAGAGTAACACCATAAGTAGGGTATGGTCTAACTAGGAGACACTGGAACCGACAAGAAGTGACTGTAGGAAGCCACAGTGGAGTAACACCATAAGTAGGGTATGGTCTAACTAGGAGACACTGGAACTGACAAGAAGAAGTGACTGTAGGAAGCCACAGTGGAGAGTAACACCATAAGTAGGGTATGGTCTAACTAGGAGACACTGGAACTGACAGGAAGAAGTGACTGTAGGAAGCCACAGTGGAGAGTAACACCATAAGTAGGGTATGGTCTAACTAGGAGACACTGGAACTGACCAGAAGAAGTGACTGCAGGAAGCCACAGTGGAGAGTAACACCATGAGTAGGGTATGGTCTAACTAGGAGACACTGGAACTGACCAGAAGAAGTGACTGTAGGAAGCCACAGTGGAGAGTAACACCATAAGTAGGGTATGGTCTAACTAGGAGACACTGGAACTGACAAGAAGAAGTGACTGCAGGAAGCCACAGTGGAGAGTAACACCATAAGTAGGGTATGGTCTAACTAGGAGACACTGGAACTGACAAGAAGAAGTGACTGCAGGAAGCCACAGTGGAGAGTAACACCATGAGTAGGGTATGGTCTAACTAGGAGACACTGGAACTGACCAGAAGAAGTGACTGCAGGAAGCCACAGTGGAGAGTAACACCATAAGTAGGGTATGGTCTAACTAGGAGACACTTGAACTGACAGGAAGAAGTGACTGTAGGAAGCCACAGTGGAGAGTAACACCATAAGTAGGGTATGGTCTAACTAGGAGACACTGGAACTGACAAGAAGAAGTGACTGTAGGAAGCCACAGTGGAGTAACACCATAAGTAGGGTATGGTCTAACTAGGAGACACTGGAACTGACAAGAAGAAGTGACTGTAGGAAGCCACAGTGGAGTAACACCATAAGTAGGGTATGGTCTAACTAGGAGACACTGGAACTGACAAGAAGAAGTGACTGTAGGAAGCCACAGTGGAGAGTAACACCATAAGTAGGGTATGGTCTAACTAGGAGACACTGGAACCGACAAGAAGTGACTGTAGGAAGCCACAGTGGAGTAACACCATAAGTAGGGTATGGTCTAACTAGGAGACACTGGAACTGACAAGAAGAAGTGACTGTAGGAAGCCACAGTGGAGAGTAACACCATAAGTAGGGTATGGTCTAACTAGGAGACACTGGAACTGACAGGAAGAAGTGACTGTAGGAAGCCACCGTGGAGAGTAACACCATAAGTAGGGTATGGTCTAACTAGGAGACACTGGAACTGACCAGAAGAAGTGACTGCAGGAAGCCACAGTGGAGAGTAACACCATGAGTAGGGTATGGTCTAACTAGGAGACACTGGAACTGACCAGAAGAAGTGACTGTAGGAAGCCACAGTGGAGAGTAACACCATAAGTAGGGTATGGTCTAACTAGGAGACACTGGAACTGACAAGAAGAAGTGACTGCAGGAAGCCACAGTGGAGAGTAACACCATAAGTAGGGTATGGTCTAACTAGGAGACACTGGAACTGACAAGAAGAAGTGACTGCAGGAAGCCACAGTGGAGAGTAACACCATAAGTAGGGTATGGTCTAACTAGGAGACATTGGAACTGACAGGAAGAAGTGACTGTAGGAAGCCACAGTGGAGAGTAACACCATGAGTAGGGTATGGTCTAACTAGGAGACACTGGAACTGACCAGAAGAAGTGACTGCAGGAAGCCACAGTGGAGAGTAACACCATAAGTAGGGTATGGTCTAACTAGGAGACACTGGAACTGACCAGAAGAAGTGACTGTAGGAAGCCACAGTGGAGAGTAACACCATAAGTAGGGTATGGTCTAACTAGGAGACACTGGAACTGACAAGAAGAAGTGACTGTAGGAAGCCACAGTGGAGTAACACCATAAGTAGGGTATGGTCTAACTAGGAGACACTGGAACTGACAAGAAGAAGTGACTGTAGGAAGCCACAGTGGAGAGTAACACCATAAGTAGGGTATGGTCTAACTAGGAGACACTGGAACCGACAAGAAGTGACTGTAGGAAGCCACAGTGGAGTAACACCATAAGTAGGGTATGGTCTAACTAGGAGACACTGGAACTGACAAGAAGAAGTGACTGTAGGAAGCCACAGTGGAGAGTAACACCATAAGTAGGGTATGGTCTAACTAGGAGACACTGGAACTGACAGGAAGAAGTGACTGTAGGAAGCCACCGTGGAGAGTAACACCATAAGTAGGGTATGGTCTAACTAGGAGACACTGGAACTGACCAGAAGAAGTGACTGCAGGAAGCCACAGTGGAGAGTAACACCATGAGTAGGGTATGGTCTAACTAGGAGACACTGGAACTGACCAGAAGAAGTGACTGTAGGAAGCCACAGTGGAGAGTAACACCATAAGTAGGGTATGGTCTAACTAGGAGACACTGGAACTGACAAGAAGAAGTGACTGCAGGAAGCCACAGTGGAGAGTAACACCATAAGTAGGGTATGGTCTAACTAGGAGACACTGGAACTGACAAGAAGAAGTGACTGCAGGAAGCCACAGTGGAGAGTAACACCATAAGTAGGGTATGGTCTAACTAGGAGACATTGGAACTGACAGGAAGAAGTGACTGTAGGAAGCCACAGTGGAGAGTAACACCATGAGTAGGGTATGGTCTAACTAGGAGACACTGGAACTGACCAGAAGAAGTGACTGTAGGAAGCCACAGTGGAGAGTAACACCATAAGTAGGGTATGGTCTAACTAGGAGACACTGGAACTGACAAGAAGAAGTGACTGTAGGAAGCCACAGTGGAGTAACACCATAAGTAGGGTATGGTCTAACTAGGAGACACTGGAACTGACAAGAAGAAGTGACTGTAGGAAGCCACAGTGGAGAGTAACACCATAAGTAGGGTATGGTCTAACTAGGAGACACTGGAACTGACAAGAAGAAGTGACTGTAGGAAGCCACAGTGGAGAGTAACACCATGAGTAGGGTATGGTCTAACTAGGAGACACTGGAACTGACAAGAAGAAGTGACTGTAGGAAGCCACAGTGGAGAGTAACACCATAAGTAGGGTATGGTCTAACTAGGAGACATTGGAACTGACAGGAAGAAGTGACTGTAGGAAGCCACAGTGGAGAGTAACACCATAAGTAGGGTATGCTCTAACTAGGAGACACTGGAACTGACCAGAAGAAGTGACTGTAGGAAGCCACAGTGGAGTAACACCATGAGTAGGGTATGGTCTAACTAGGAGACACTGGAACTGACAAGAAGAAGTGACTGTAGGAAGCCACAGTGGAGTAACACCATGAGTAGGGTATGGTCTAACTAGGAGACACTGGAACTGACAAGAAGAAGTGACTGCAGGAAGCCACAGTGGAGAGTAACACCATGAGTAGGGTATGGTCTAACTAGGAGACACTGGAACTGACAGGAAAAAGTGCTGTTTGAAGTCTCAATCACTAGAAACAGCCGTGAGCACTTTGCAGGGGTACATTGTAACAAAATATGTTTTGGGAGCATCCATTCTGCTGGTACAATTAATCTCAGTCAATGTCTCTGTGATGACAACTGACAGCTCAGGTGAAAGTTGGAATCTTTGCACAAAGCAAACAATACTAGTACTTCCATGTGGCATAAAATGAGTGATTATCTGACACGCATCTAACACCTGGTGTGACATTTTAATTAGTGAGAACACATATGTTAATATATCCAGTTATTATCCACACTTGCAAGCACACATACACGCACACATACATGCACATCTTGATCATACTTCGATGACTTAGAACACTACTGAATGTCTGATAAAACCACATGAGCTACTTACACCCAAAAAGCACACACCTTTTATAGCACGATTTACACAGTCATGTGCTGCAAGTAAAATATCACATTCTACTAACTGCGTCAACATTACGTCAAACACAAATAAGCCACGTGTGCGATAATAGAAACTACAGAGTTTACATCAGTATTGACTAAAATAACATGCTACTAATACTACACCACGCTGCAGTTGTACCCAACGCAACACAAACCTCAGTTAGTGGCTGACAGCAACAATAAACAATATATACTATGTATACATGTATATACACTCTATCTGGCTATGTGTTTACACAGCGCTCACACATTGGCTGACCTGAGAGAAGTATCTGACAAGGAAGAGCATCTCACAGACTGTCTGACACCTGCCGCGGATGAGATGAGATGAGATGAGATGAGACACCTCCTGCCTCCTCCTCGCTGCTACTCCTCAGACACCTCCCCACCCAGGCACACAGACACAGACAGGGAGACCACAGTGGCTGGTGCAGGCATCAGACCAGCACACACCTGCAGGGCTGGCAGACAGCCTCAACCACGACACACACTGGAGGCGGTGCTAACTACATGTGGGTTGTTACCACAGTAACACTGTTTCTTATACACAGTCCCCAACGCCATGAGACTAGTCCAGATGGTACCACTCCACTCCACACACATGGAAATACAGCTAGCCATTGTGGTCATTTCTTCAATATACTGGGGACATGTATATTCATGCTTATTGATGGGAAATAACTTGTCACGGTTCAGTTGCTACAATGGAGGCAGTAAGGTGGTGTAGCTGACTGATGGTAACAATGTAGCTGCTAGGACCTGATTCTTTCTCTTCATCTCGCTCTCTTACAGCATGGCACATCTCGTGAGTGACCAGAACTAAGTTGTCAAGGAACAGCTTGGAGACACTGAGGGCAGATACTGGAGAACTGAGTAAAAGGATTACGTATCCCCAACAACATAGAGAGCAAGGTCTGAAACAGTTCATGGAGAGTCAGAAATCTATCACTTCATTTAGAAAGCCTGGAGAGGATGATGATTTTAAATATGTGGAACTCTGGAAGAAAATAATGTTCTTCTTTGTCAACTTGCAAAACCTGTTCAGGATTTCACCACAGAATTTGCTCTGCAAAACTGTCTTTCAAAAGACATTAGGGAACAAATGTGAAAGGAGTTGCACAGTAGAAGGAAATGACCCTAGAGTCTAGACAGCTTACAGAACAGACCAAGTGACACTAGACAGCTTACAGAACAGACCAAGTGACACTAGACAGCTTTCAGAAAAGACCAAGTGACACTAGACAGCTTACAGAACAGACCAAGTGACACTAGACAGCTTACAGAACAGACCAAGTGACACTAGACAGCTTACAGAACAGACCAAGTGACACTAGACAGCTTACAGAACAGACCAAGTGACACTAGACAGCTTACAGAACAGACCAAGTGACACTAGACAGCTTACAGAACAGACCAAGTGACACTAGACAGCTTTCAGAACAGACCAAGTGACACTAGACAGCTTTCAGAACAGACCAAGTGACACTAGACAGCTTACAGAACAGACCAAGTGACACTAGACAGCTTACAGAACAGACCAAGTGACACTAGACAGCTTACAGAACAGACCAAGTGACACTAGACAGCTTACAGAACAGACCAAGTGACACTAGACAGCTTACAGAACAGACCAAGTGACACTAGACAGCTTACAGAACAGACCAAGTGACACTAGACAGCTTACAGAACAGACCAAGTGACACTAGACGGCTTACAGAACAGACCAAGTGACACTAGACGGCTTACAGAACAGACCAAGTGACACTAGACGGCTTACAGAACAGACCAAGTGACACTAGACAGCTTACAGAACAGACCAAGTGACACTAGACAGCTTACAGAACAGACCAAGTGACACTAGACAGCTTCAGAACAGACCAAGTGACACTAGACAGCTTCAGAACAGACCAAGTGACACTAGACAGCTTACAGAACAGACCAAGTGACACTAGACAGCTTACAGAACAGACCAAGTGACACTAGACAGCTTACAGAACAGACCAAGTGACACTAGACAGCTTACAGAACAGACCAAGTGACACTAGACGGCTTACAGAACAGACCAAGTGACACTAGACAGCTTACAGAACAGACCAAGTGACACTAGACGGCTTACAGAACAGACCAAGTGACACTAGACGGCTTACAGAACAGACCAAGTGACACTAGACAGCTTACAGAACAGACCAAGTGACACTAGACAGCTTACAGAACAGACCAAGTGACACTAGACAGCTTACAGAACAGACCAAGTGACACTAGACAGCTTTCAGAACAGACCAAGTGACACTAGACAGCTTTCAGAACAGACCAAGTGACAATAGACAGCTTACAGAACAGACCAAGTGACACTAGACAGCTTACAGAACAGACCATGTGACACTAGACAGCTTACAGAACAGACCAAGTGATACTAGACAGCTTACAGAACAGACCAATATGAACAATGAACTAAAAGGACACTTTAAATTAAAACATTTGATTTTACATTCTAGACTATAGTTACAGACTCTACTCATGGCAGACCAAGAGTGTGTCCCTAGTACGTACAACTTAGACAACAGAGAAGACTTTACCATACAATTTACCATAACAATCGGCACAGGGTGATGTCTGTGCCACCATCGACGGGGCAGTGACCAGGTCTTCCTGTCAGCCTTCCTGATGACCATCCTCTTTACTGACCAGTCCCAATCATGCCAGAGTGACCACAATCATATCTGTTCCTATTCCTTTGTCTCCGAAGCCACATTTGCATCTGAGCTGTCCTCTCAGCGATTTTAATAGAAACGCCACTTAGGGACAGTGACGATTTTATCATGACATCATCGCCACTGATTCATGATAAATGCATATTTCATGCTGACTGCTCAGAATCTACAAATTCTGACAGTTCCCAGAATACATCATTGCAATATCACGGGACAACCAGGACTGACTCAGGTCTCAGGAGGGATGCACTTTTATTGGTTTCTATCATCAGTTTAACGACGGATGTGGTTGAAAGAAACAGTTCTTCTGCCCTTGTGACAAGCCATTCAGGCAGTCACTGCTCTCTAATGAGGTGGAACAATTTCCAATTACCTCTCAAAATTGATTACCTCGGACTGAGCCCTTGATAGGCAGGACTCTCTTGAGTCACCTATCTCAATGTGTGTGGCCAGCTGTTCACCGATACTTGACAAAGCACTGCTCTCACTGTCACACCAAAAGGACAATTTCTGCCTCTTCCCTTGCATGATATTTTTATTCATACTGACGTACAGATAATGACAGTAACAAAATTATAATGGTTAATTATGACTGCTTTCATGTAACATTGTCCATTTATTGAGATGTTGAATTAAATCCCAATTAATTCAACATCATTGAATTACTATAACATATGGAAAGAAATAGGTAATGTCAATTATTAAACATGTGTCATTGTGACACCACAAAAGCAGTGGATATAGGATCCTAAAAGTGCACGTACATTGTTTTCAATAGTTAATTGTATGGGTGCTGTATCATTAACATGCTAAGATTATCTCAAAGTACACTTTACAACTATTATACTGTTTTATTTTTTACTGTAGCAGCAAATCTATGAAAACTTTACAATGAGCATGCGACACCTATTAACATTACATAGGTTGATTCGATTTAATAATGATAATGTAGCCCACATCACCATTCAACTGAGTTACCAACTCTCAATGTGTTTGGGCAAACGCTGAACAATGTAGTTATAGTACTAGTTGATAATCATTTACCGGTAATGCATAATGTCTGACAGGTGTTATATGGATCACATATACATGATTACAATGTTATTTGAAGTATCAGCAAACTGTAACTGGTTTAAAGCTTATTTCTATATAATTATTCTTGACAATAATTATGTAGCAAAGTGATTTGAGATATGTTCCTTCATTTCATGTTATTGAGACATATCCCATTGATGCAGATGGTAACTGGGCTGGTCAAGTCAAATGGTAACTGGGCTGGTCAAGTCAAATGGTAACTGGGCTGGTCAAGTCTCTCGGAAATGTTGTTGATGCTTGTGTGTTGTAGGCCTAATGGTTTTTCATTTCTTAATAGTTTATCGCAGGGCAGATTTACTGACCCAATGGTCCGTGTGTGATCAGTGACCACTAGGTAGTTAACTGTTATTTCCAACACTGGTTCATATGCTCACTTGAGAAAATTCAAACAGAAATATTAATTTTTTACTTTATTTTTGCTATGACATATCCCTAATAAAAAAGTTACATTTATTTACCACTCTGCTTATTTACCACTCTTTACTTTAGGATCTAGTCGTATTAGTGTTACTTTGACAACACATATGACTGATATGTATTATATAACTCTCTCTCAGTGAAAGTACAAATTGTTCATAGAACAATGGCTAGTATGGCTTCATGCAGTTTCCTGGTACATCTAATGAATGTGTCACGCCAGAGTCCCTGGTAGCTTCCAACAGCGGTCAATGTAAATGCTGGCAGCAGAAAAATGCCAGGGTGTTAATAAAAACTGATTAGCACCAGCTGGGAGGATGTGAGGGGAGGGGCCGGGAGTCTCAGAGTTGTCTATGAGCAGACAGAAGGCAGTCGTGGTTAATGGCAACTGTACACTGTGCAGCTGCCAGTGGTCTTAAAAGAAGATTTAATCACAATAAAGCAAGCTTCACTGCTGCATCTTTGAAAATTGCACCCATCTCCCAGCGGGAAATCTCAAGAAAAAGTGTCTGGCACATGTGTGGCTGATGTCTTGATTGGCTACTTAGTGCCAAGTTACCTCTGAGTTGCACACAAGAAAAAGTGATGTCTAGAGTACTGTATTGAAATGGAGATGTCGTTTCCTGCTTCTGTATTCACAAGTGTAGTGGTTTCAAGGTCAAACACTGCTGAGATGTTCATTTCAGTCCTTGAGAAGGAACTGTAACTGAATGTCACCAGGTGACAGTGACAGTAAGATGACAGCTACGCCATGTTACCAGGTGACAGGTACACCATGTCACCAGGTGACAGTGACAGTAAGATGACAGCTACGCCATGTCACCAGGTGACAGTGACAGTAAGATGACAGCTACGCCATGTCACCAGGTGACAGTGATTGTAAGATGACAGCTACACCATGTCACCAGGTGACAGTGACAGTAAGATGACAGCGATGCCATGTCACCAGGTGAGTGACAGTAAGATGACAGCGATGCCATGTCACCAGGTGACAGTGACAGTAAGATGACAGCTACACCATGTCATCAGGTGACAGTGACAGTAAGATGACAGCTACACCCTGTCATCAGGTGACAGTGACAGTAAAATGACAGGTACACCATGTCACCAGGTGACAGTGACAGTAAAATGACAGGTACACCATGTCACCAGGTGACAGTGACAGTAAGATGACAGCTACACCATGTCATCAGGTGACAGTGACAGTAAGATGACAGGTACACCATGTCATCAGGTGACAGTGACAGTAAGATGACAGCTACACCATGCCACCAGGTGACAGTAAGACAACATGTCTCATGAGAAGCTCAAGTACACGGTAGTTGGCAAATACAAAAAAAAAATTATGGATCGATTATTCCAGAGGTAACTTTACAACTAAACAAATGTACAGACATAAACTGAACTAATCACTATAACTGGTAGATTGAGATGACAGTGTGACTGAGAGCTGTGCTGTTGACTTCATGTTTAGGAAAGTATTGTCACAAAGACAAACCATAGGTAAGACATGTGTGAAGCATTGTTTGTTCTCTATACATACACCCCCCCAGTTACTGCTTGGAAAGTGCAGGCCCATGTTTGATTTACATACAACTATTAAGAAGCAAAATAGTCTTCCGCTATCTATGCCTTACCCATGGAGCAAAACCTGCCAATCTACCAAAGATGGATTTGTACAAACACTTCTATCACATATTTAAGTTTTAATTTCAACTAGACAGACAGGTACGGCAAAACTATCTCCAACAAGACAATTAGTTTCTCACTGATGACCTACATTGTTCACACGGGTTATTGCACCACAGCAGTGGGCGAGTGGTGCACTCTGGTGAATGCACTGTGCACTCTGGTGAATGACGAAAGAACTAATTATGTCAATACAAAAACCTGGTGTCATCATCCCTTAGAAACCTGCTGACATCATCCCAACTGTGCCCAGTGCCTGGTTAGTGACTAATTCCTGACCCATTCCAAGACTGACTAAGACAGCTGACTCAGTCTGCAATGTGTCATCCGTCACACAGTCTGTCACAGTCATAGCAGCCTTGGTGACATTTTCTCAAGTACTGGGTAGTGCATTCTTTAAAAAAGCTCACTAAAATAGCACAAGGGTGAGTGACTGTGTCAGAAATGCTTCTCTTCCCACAAGGGTGAGTGACTGTGTCAGAAATGCTTCTCTTCCCACAAGGGTGAGTGACTGTGTCAGAAATGCTTCTCTTCCCACAAGGGTGAGTGACTGTGTCAGAAATGCTTCTCTTCCCACAAGGGTGAGTGACTGTGTCAGAAATGCTTCTCTTCCCACAAGGGTGAGTGACTGTGTCAGAAATGCTTCTCTTCCCACAAGGGTGAGTGACTGTGTCAGAAATGCTTCTCTTCCCACAAGGGTGAGTGACTGTGTCAGAAATGCTTCTCTTCCCACAAGGGTGAGTGACTGTGTCAGAAATGCTTCTCTTCCCACAAGGGTGAGTGACTGTGTCAGAAATGCTTCTCTTCCCACAAGGGTGAGTGACTGTGTCAGAAATGCTTCTCTTCCCACAAGGGTGAGTGACTGTGTCAGAAATGCTTCTCTTCCCACAAGGGTGAGTGACTGTGTCAGAAATGCTTCTCTTCCCACAAGGGTGAGTGACTGTGTCAGAAATGCTTCTCTTCCCACAAGGGTGAGTGACTGTGTCAGAAATGCTTCTCTTCCCACAAGGGTGAGTTACTGTGTCAGAAATGCTTCTCTTCCCACAAGGGTGAGTTACTGTGTCAGAAATGCTTCTCTTCCCACAAGGGTGAGTGACTGTGTCAGAAATGCTTCTCTTCCCACAAGGGTGAGTGACTGTGTCAGAAATGCTTCTCTTCCCACAAGGGTGAGTTACTGTTTCAGAAATGCTTCTCTTCCCACAAGGGTGAGTTACTGTTTCAGAAATGCTTCTCTTCCCACAAGGGTGAGTGACTGTGTCAGAAATGCTTCTCTTCCCACAAGGGTGAGTTACTGTGTCAGAAATGCTTCTCTTCCCACAAGGGTGAGTTACTGTTTCAGAAATGCTTCTCTTCCCACAAGGGTGAGTTACTGTGTCAGAAATGCTTCTCTTCCCACAAGGGTGAGTTACTGTGTCAGAAATGCTTCTCTTCCCACAAGGGTGAGTTACTGTGACAGAAATGCTTCTCTTCCCACAAGGGTGAGTGACTGTGTCAGAAATGCTTCTCTTCCCACAAGGGTGAGTGACTGTGTCAGAAATGCTTCTCTTCCCACAAGGGTGAGTGACTGTGTCAGAAATGCTTCTCTTCCCACAAGGGTGAGTGACTGTGTCAGAAATGCTTCTCTTCCCACAAGGGTGAGTGACTGTGTCAGAAATGCTTCTCTTCCCACAAGGGTGAGTGACTGTGTCAGAAATGCTTCTCTTCCCACAAGGGTGAGTTACTGTTTCAGAAATGCTTCTCTTCCCACAAGGGTGAGTGACTGTGTCAGAAATGCTTCTCTTCCCACAAGGGTGAGTTACTGTGTCAGAAATGCTTCTCTTCCCACAAGGGTGAGTTACTGTTTCAGAAATGCTTCTCTTCCCACAAGGGTGAGTTACTGTGTCAGAAATGCTTCTCTTCCCACAAGGGTGAGTTACTGTTTCAGAAATGCTTCTCTTCCCACAAGGGTGAGTGACTGTGTCAGAAATGCTTCTCTTCCCACAAGGGTGAGTGACTGTGTCAGAAATGCTTCTCTTCCCACAAGGGTGAGTTACTGTTTCAGAAATGCTTCTCTTCCCACAAGGGTGAGTGACTGTGTCAGAAATGCTTCTCTTCCCACAAGGGTGAGTTACTGTGTCAGAAATGCTTCTCTTCCCACAAGGGTGAGTGACTGTGTCAGAAATGCTTCTCTTCCCACAAGGGTGAGTGACTGTGTCAGAAATGCTTCTCTTCCCACAAGGGTGAGTGACTGTGTCAGAAATGCTTCTCTTCCCACAAGGGTGAGTGACTGTGTCAGAAATGCTTCTCTTCCCACAAGGGTGAGTGACTGTGTCAGAAATGCTTCTCTTCCCACAAGGGTGAGTGACTGTGTCAGAAATGCTTCTCTTCCCACAAGGGTGAGTTACTGTGTCAGAAATGCTTCTCTTCCCACAAGGGTGAGTGACTGTGTCAGAAATGCTTCTCTTCCCACAAGGGTGAGTTACTGTGTCAGAAATGCTTCTCTTCCCACAAGGGTGAGTTACTGTGTCAGAAATGCTTCTCTTCCCACAAGGGTGAGTTACTGTGTCAGAAATGCTTCTCTTCCCACAAGGGTGAGTTACTGTGTCAGAAATGCTTCTCTTCCCACAAGGGTGAGTTACTGTGTCAGAAATGCTTCTCTTCCCACAAGGGTGAGTGACTGTGTCAGAAATGCTTCTCTTCCCACAAGGGTGAGTGACTGTGTCAGAAATGCTTCTCTTCCCACAAGGGTGAGTGACTGTGTCAGAAATGCTTCTCTTCCCACAAGGGTGAGTTACTGTGTCAGAAATGCTTCTCTTCCCACAAGGGTGAGTGACTGTGTCAGAAATGCTTCTCTTCCCACAAGGGTGAGTGACTGTGTCAGAAATGCTTCTCTTCCCACAAGGGTGAGTTACTGTGTCAGAAATGCTTCTCTTCCCACAAGGGTGAGTGACTGTGTCAGAAATGCTTCTCTTCCCACAAGGGTGAGTGACTGTGTCAGAAATGCTTCTCTTCCCACAAGGGTGAGTGACTGTGTCAGAAATGCTTCTCTTCCCACAAGGGTGAGTGACTGTGTCAGAAATGCTTCTCTTCCCACAAGGGTGAGTGACTGTGTCAGAAATGCTTCTCTTCCCACAAGGGTGAGTGACTGTGTCAGAAATGCTTCTCTTCCCACAAGGGTGAGTGACTGTGTCAGAAATGCTTCTCTTCTCACATCCACTCAACTGGTGGAAGAATGTGTTGTGTTTCATCCTGTGATGTTGTAGGCCTGTAACTATAGTTATATAAGGTTGGATATGTAAAACTGAATCTTGATACATTTGAGGTTCAGCAATTTAAACACATTGATATGACCATACTATATCAAATCAAATCAAATATAATATTAATATACACGTTTATATCTGGTTATATTAATTTAGACTTTGCTATCTGTAGTTACACTCAGGCAAAGAAAAATACACTAACACAACAACGGTGAAGAAGGATTTATAAGTCAAATGTTCTGATTTTGAATAACAATAAATAATTTACCTAAATAACTGCAATATCACACTATACCTTAAATATCAACTGAACATAATTCTAAATCTGTGTTACTAGCATCCAATTAATTAACTAATTAGCTAATTATGTGTCAGTCTATACGCTGTACATTGTGTCAAAAGACAGCTGTAGTAGTAGCTCCACAGGTATCCTCATGACCAGTAACCATCATCATATGTCAGCTGGCTGCTGCATAATCCAGGGTGATGCTGTGGTTGAAATAATTGCTAATCAAATGTGTATGTCCTTGTTGAAGTGTACAATTCTCATTTCAAATGCTTTCGGATTCCTACTGATTCACAAACATAAATACTGCTACTGTCCACGTGTCAACTACACTGCTACATAACCATCATCAAGATGACTGTCAGGCTCCACCCACCAAGCCACTGGTCCAGTGGTGAAATAATGTATTGGGTCAAATTGGTTGAGAGTAATCCACCAGGTGGAGTGACATGCATGCCATGTCTCCCATGTTGTTATTTGTGCCACTGCACTTGTCCATGCCATGTCAGCCATGTGTTGTTATTTGTGCCACTGCACTAGTCCATGCCATGTCAGCCATGTGTTGTTATTTGTGCCACTGCACTTGTCCATGCCATGTCAGCCATGTGTTGTTATTTGTGCCACTGCACTTGTCCATGCCATGTCAGCTATGTGTTGTTATTTGTGCCACTGCACTTGTCCATGCCATGTCAGCCATGTGTTGTTATTTGTGCCACTGCACTAGTCCATGCCATGTCAGCCATGTGTTGTTATTTGTGCCACTGCACTTGTCCATGCCATGTCAGCCATGTGTTGTTATTTGTGCCACTGCACTTGTCCATGCCATGTCAGCCATGTGTTGTTATTTGTGCCACTGCACTTGTCCATGCCATGTCAGCCATGTGTTGTTATTTGTGCCACTGCACTTGTCCATGCCATGTCAGCCATGTGTTGTTATTTGTGCCACTGCACTTGTCCATGCCATGTCAGCCATGTGTTGTTATTTGTGCCACTGCACTTGTCCATGCCATGTCAGCCATGTGTTGTTATTTGTGCCACTGCACTTGTCCATGCCATGTCAGCCATGTGTTGTTATTTGTGCCACTGCACTTGTCCTAGTCAAGTAACCCAGGAAGGCTAAGCAACTAAAGTTAGCATATTAATCTACATGTGTTAAATATGTCAACTGGCAAGTGTTCGCTGTAATTTAAATCATAAACTTAAATATTAGCTCAAGTTTAATCCACAGGGGATTCCTTGGGACATACCGTTTAAAACACCTGTGCAGTAAAGAGAAGCACACCTGTATTAATACCTGTATTACCTGCTGTGTGCTACTTGTAGCTAGAATTACACCTGTCATTCTAGCAAATTCTGTTTTTGCAACTAGAATACGTGCAATTCAGCCAGCAGTGTTGGAGTAAGTGAAGCAAGTACCTACCTGGAGCTTGGCGAGAGGGATGATGTCACAGTTCTGGGGCCGGTGCCATACAGTGCGTTGACTTGTGGCGTTGTAGTAGTAGAACCTTGTGGTGTTTGTGTCAAACAACTCCCACCACTGGTTGTCATCTGTCTTCTTTCTGTAGTCAACAAACATCACCAACATGAAGCTATATATTAATATTTAAGTCTTGTACCACATCCCATGCAAATATATAGTCTACGGTGCTGCATAATATATCAATGCATTACACAATTAAAGTCTACCACTTTACAAATTTAAAAAGAAATATGTAAAGTCTTTTGCAACATTAATTAAGACAATGCAACACTTTTGCTTAAACTATAACGTAATAAATGCACTAATCAGTTCTTGGAACTGCCCAAGAATACGTATCTTCAACAACATTTGCAGTCACGATGCATACATTTTTAACACTGTAAAAACATCACTAATCTAATTATTTTACAATTCAGGAAAACATTTCTTTAATTGTAAAATAATTAGATTAGTGACGTAATGATATTTTTGAACACAACATTATGGGACAACAACGTGGTTCAATACACGTATCCCATCAAACATTGGGTAATTTCCTCAACCACTAACCCACCATCAGTGTTAGCAAACACATTTTGTTTACCATAAACCGCCAGTCATAGACCACCTGGCACAGAATAACTGCCACTGGATCAACAAGAGATTATCACACAAGAGTCTCAAAAAGCCATCAAGTAATGTAGAATACTAAATATATATCCCTCTTCAAAACAATTTTGGTTCGTCTTGCTTCAAATCCATTCGGTAAAAATGAAGCCTATCAGGTCTCCTAGCTCTCCTTGGTGACATGCCAACTCTTTGTAGAACAGTCTGTTACACTGACACCAGCTGTCTCGCTCAATATTTCATAACATCAAAGCTAAATGTTCAGTCTCATAAACTACTTGGTCACAACCAAATAAAGAAAATAAATTCTTTCAATCCTCTTCTCAGCGTGCAGCTGATTTGTTAATCTGACTGCACAAATGATAAACAATGTTATTCAGTGAACCTGGTTCATGGTGGGCTACATTTACTGGGGATGGACTGGAAATATATGGCGCTGGACTTGTAGATTGACACAGACTCAGCTGCACCAGCCTCCTCACACGCACATACACATGCACATACACAGGCCAACTCTAATCACCATCCACCACAGAATGTGGCACTATCCGGTTAATAACACTTAAATCACCCGGATCCACCAAACACAGCATCCCTGGATTAACAAGCCCACAGATGAACTGATGTGAGCAATGATTGACTCTGATAGCACCCTCCTACACCATCTCCACCTGATAGCACCCTCCTACACCATCTCCACCTGATAGCACCCTCCTACACCATCTCCACCTGATAGCACCCTCCTACACCATCTCCACCTGATAGCACCCTCCTACACCATCTCCACCTGATAGCACCCTCCTACACCATCTCCACCTGATAGCACCCTCCTACACCATCTCCACCTGACAGCACCCTCCTACACCATCTCCACCTGATAGCACCCTCCTACACCATCTCCACCTGACAGCACCCTCCTACACCATCTCCACCTGACAGCACCCTCCTACACCATCTCCACCTGACAGCACCCTCCTACACCATCTCCACCTGATAGCACCCTCCTACACCATCTCCACCTGATAGCACCCTCCTACACCATCTCCACCTGATAGCACCCTCCTACACCGTCTCCACCTGACAGCACCCTCCTACACCGTCTCCACCTGACAGCACCCTCCTACACCGTCTCCACCTGACAGCACCCTCCTACACCGTCTCCACCTGATAGCTCCCTCCTACACCGTCTCCACCTGATAGCACCCTCCTACACCGTCTCCACCTGATAGCACCCTCCTACACCGTCTCCACCTGATAGCACCCTCCTACACCGTCTCCACCTGATAGCACCCTCCTACACCGTCTCCACCTGATAGCACCCTCCTACACCGTCTCCACCTGATAGCACCCTCCTACACCGTCTCCACCTGATAGCACCCTCCTACACCGTCTCCACCTGATAGCACCCTCCTACACCGTCTCCACCTGATAGCACCCTCCTACACCGTCTCCACCTGATAGCACCCTCCTACACCGTCTCCACCTGATAGCACCCTCCTACACCGTCTCCACCTGATAGCACCCTCCTACACCGTCTCCACCTGATAGCACCCTCCTACACCGTCTCCACCTGATAGCACCCTCCTACACCGTCTCCACCTGATAGCACCCTCCTACACCGTCTCCACCTGATAGCACCCTCCTACACCGTCTCCACCTGATAGCACCCTCCTACACCGTCTCCACCTGATAGCACCCTCCTACACCGTCTCCACCTGATAGCACCCTCCTACACCGTCTCCACCTGATAGCTCCCTCCTACACCGTCTCCACCTGATAGCACCCTCCTACACCGTCTCCACCTGATAGCACCCTCCTACACCGTCTCCACCTGACAGCACCCTCCTACACCGTCTCCACCTGATAGCACCCTCCTACACCGTCTCCACCTGATAGCTCCCTCCTACACCGTCTCCACCTGATAGCTCCCTCCTACACCATCTCCACCTGATAGCACCCTCCTACACCATCTCCACCTGATAGCACCCTCCTACACCATCTCCACCTGATAGCACCCTCCTACACCATCTCCACCTGACAGCACCCTCCTACACCATCTCCACCTGATACCACCCTCCTACACCATCTCCACCTGATAGCACCCTCCTACACCATCTCCACCTGATAGCACCCTCCTACACCATCTCCACCTGATAGCACCCTCCTACACCATCTCCACCTGACAGCACCCTCCTACACCATCTCCACCTGATAGCACCCTCCTACACCATCTCCACCTGATACCACCCTCCTACACCATCTCCACCTGATAGCACCCTCCTACACCATCTCCACCTGATAGCACCCTCCTACACCATCTCCACCTGATACCACCCTCCTACACCATCTCCACCTGATAGCACCCTCCTACACCATCTCCACCTGATAGCACCCTCCTACACCATCTCCACCTGATACCACCCTCCTACACCATCTCCACCTGACAGCACCCTCCTACACCATCTCCACCTGATACCACCCTCCTACACCATCTCCACCTGATAGCACCCTCCTACACCATCTCCACCTGATAGCACCCTCCTACACCATCTCCACCTGATACCACCCTCCTACACCATCTCCACCTGATAGCACCCTCCTACACCATCTCCACCTGATAGCACCCTCCTACACCATCTCCACCTGACAGCACCCTCCTACACCATCTCCACCTGATAGCACCCTCCTACACCATCTCCACCTGATACCACCCTCCTACACCATCTCCACCTGATAGCACCCTCCTACACCATCTCCACCTGACAGCACCCTCCTACACCATCTCCACCTGACAGCACCCTCCTACACCATCTCCACCTGATAGCACCCTCCTACACCATCTCCACCTGATAGCACCCTCCTACACCATCTCCACCTGACAGCACCCTCCTACACCATCTCCACCTGACAGCACCCTCCTACACCATCTCCACCTGATAGCACCCTCCTACACCATCTCCACCTGATAGCACCCTCCTACACCATCTCCACCTGATAGCACCCTCCTACACCATCTCCACCTGACAGCACCCTCCTACACCATCTCCACCTGACAGCACCCTCCTACACCATCTCCACCTGATAGCACCCTCCTACACCATCTCCACCTGATAGCACCCTCCTACACCTCTCCACCTGATAGCACCCTCCTACACCATCTCCACCTGATAGCACCCTCCTACACCATCTCCACCTGATAGCACCCTCCTACACCTCTCCACCTGATAGCACCCTCCTACACCATCTCCACCTGATAGCACCCTCCTACACCTCTCCACCTGATAGCACCCTCCTACACCATCTCCACCTGATAGCACCCTCCTACACCATCTCCACCTGATAGCACCCTCCTACACCATCTCCACCTGATAGCACCCTCCTACACCATCTCCACCTGATAGCACCCTCCTACACCATCTCCACCTGATAGCACCCTCCTACACCATCTCCACCTGATAGCACCCTCCTACACCATCTCCACCTGATAGCACCCTCCTACACCATCTCCACCTGATAGCACCCTCCTACACCATCTCCACCTGATAGCACCCTCCTACACCATCTCCACCTGATAGCACCCTCCTACACCATCTCCACCTGACAGCACCCTCCTACACCATCTCCACCTGACAGCACCCTCCTACACCATCTCCACCTGATAGCACCCTCCTACACCATCTCCACCTGATAGCACCCTCCTACACCATCTCCACCTGATAGCACCCTCCTACACCATCTCCACCTGATAGCACCCTCCTACACCATCTCCACCTGATAGCACCCTCCTACACCATCTCCACCTGATAGCACCCTCCTACACCATCTCCACCTGACAGCACCCTCCTACACCATCTCCACCTGATAGCACCCTCCTACACCATCTCCACCTGATAGCACCCTCCTACACCATCTCCACCTGATAGCACCCTCCTACACCATCTCCACCTGATAGCACCCTCCTACACCATCTCCACCTGATAGCACCCTCCTACACCATCTCCACCTGATAGCACCCTCCTACACCATCTCCACCTGATAGCACCCTCCTACACCATCTCCACCTGATAGCACCCTCCTACACCATCTCCACCTGATAGCACCCTCCTACACCATCTCCACCTGATAGCACCCTCCTACACCATCTCCACCTGATAGCACCCTCCTACACCATCTCCACCTGATAGCACCCTCCTACACCATCTCCACCTGATAGCACCCTCCTACACCATCTCCACCTGATAGCACCCTCCTACACCATCTCCACCTGATAGCACCCTCCTACACCATCTCCACCTGATAGCACCCTCCTACACCATCTCCACCTGATAGCACCCTCCTACACCATCTCCACCTGATAGCACCCTCCTACACCATCTCCACCTGATAGCACCCTCCTACACCATCTCCACCTGATAGCACCCTCCTACACCATCTCCACCTGATAGCACCCTCCTACACCATCTCCACCTGATAGCACCCTCCTACACCATCTCCACCTGATAGCACCCTCCTACACCATCTCCACCTGATACCACCCTCCTACACCATCTCCACCTGATAGCACCCTCCTACACCATCTCCACCTGATAGCACCCTCCTACACCATCTCCACCTGATAGCACCCTCCTACACCATCTCCACCTGATAGCACCCTCCTACACCATCTCCACCTGATAGCACCCTCCTACACCATCTCCACCTGATAGCACCCTCCTACACCATCTCCACCTGATAGCACCCTCCTACACCATCTCCACCTGATAGCACCCTCCTACACCATCTCCACCTGAAGCACCCTCCTACACCATCTCCACCTGATAGCACCCTCCTACACCATCTCCACCTGACAGCACCCTCCTACACCATCTCCACCTGATAGCACCCTCCTACACCATCTCCACCTGATAGCACCCTCCTACACCATCTCCACCTGATAGCACCCTCCTACACCATCTCCACCTGATACCACCCTCCTACACCATCTCCACCTGATAGCACCCTCCTACACCATCTCCACCTGATAGCACCCTCCTACACCATCTCCACCTGATAGCACCCTCCTACACCATCTCCACCTGATAGCACCCTCCTACACCATCTCCACCTGATAGCACCCTCCTACACCATCTCCACCTGATAGCACCCTCCTACACCATCTCCACCTGATAGCACCCTCCTACACCATCTCCACCTGATAGCACCCTCCTACACCATCTCCACCTGATAGCACCCTCCTACACCATCTCCACCTGATAGCACCCTCCTACACCATCTCCACCTGATAGCACCCTCCTACACCATCTCCACCTGATAGCACCCTCCTACACCATCTCCACCTGATAGCACCCTCCTACACCATCTCCACCTGATAGCACCCTCCTACACCATCTCCACCTGATAGCACCCTCCTACACCATCTCCACCTGATAGCACCCTCCTACACCATCTCCACCTGATACACCCTCCTACACCATCTCCACCTGATACCACCCTCCTACACCATCTCCACCTGATACCACCCTCCTACACCATCTCCACCTGATACCACCCTCCTACACCATCTCCACCTGATACCACCCTCCTACACCATCTCCACCTGATACCACCCTCCTACACCATCTCCACCTGATAGCACCCTCCTACACCTTCTCCACCTGATAGCACCCTCCTACACCATCTCCACCTGATACCACCCTCCTACACCATCTCCACCTGATACCACCCTCCTACACCATCTCCACCTGATAGCACCCTCCTACACCATCTCCACCTGATAGCACCCTCCTACACCATCTCCACCTGATAGCACCCTCCTACACCATCTCCACCTGATAGCACCCTCCTACACCATCTCCACCTGATAGCACCCTCCTACACCATCTCCACCTGATAGCACCCTCCTACACCATCTCCACCTGATACCACCCTCCTACACCATCTCCACCTGATACCACCCTCCTACACCATCTCCACCTGATAGCACCCTCCTACACCATCTCCACCTGATAGCACCCTCCTACACCATCTCCACCTGATAGCACCCTCCTACACCATCTCCACCTGATAGCACCCTCCTACACCATCTCCACCTGATACCACCCTCCTACACCATCTCCACCTGATACCACCCTCCTACACCATCTCCACCTGATAGCACCCTCCTACACCATCTCCACCTGATAGCACCCTCCTACACCATCTCCACCTGATACCACCCTCCTACACCATCTCCACCTGATAGCACCCTCCTACACCATCTCCACCTGATAGCACCCTCCTACACCATCTCCACCTGACAGCACCCTCCTACACCATCTCCACCTGACAGCACCCTCCTACACCATCTCCACCTGATAGCACCCTCCTACACCATCTCCACCTGACAGCACCCTCCTACACCATCTCCACCTGATAGCACCCTCCTACACCATCTCCACCTGACAGCACCCTCCTACACCATCTCCACCTGACAGCACCCTCCTACACCATCTCCACCTGATAGCACCCTCCTACACCATCTCCACCTGATAGCTCCCTCCTACACCATCTCCACCTGACAGCACCCTCCTACACCATCTCCACCTGACAGCACCCTCCTACACCATCTCCACCTGATAGCTCCCTCCTACACCATCTCCACCTGACAGCACCCTCCTACACCATCTCCACCTGATACCACCCTCCTACACCATCTCCACCTGATAGCACCCTCCTACACCATCTCCACCTGATACCACCCTCCTACACCATCTCCACCTGATAGCACCCTCCTACACCGTCTCCACCTGATAGCTCCCTCCTACACCATCTCCACCTGATACCACCCTCCTACACCGTCTCCACCTGCCCATCTCAACCAATGAAACCACACCCAGCTGAGGCATTCACTGGCAACACGCAGGAATAAATCAGCACTGCTGTTGTGACGACTGACAATGCAAGAATCATATACTGCTCCCTGCTGACTGCACAGACAGGGTACCAAGTCTGGCACACTGCTCCACAAGGTACTCCTCAACCACAGTTGATATCTGGTGATATATGGACACACATTCACACAATGTAAATCCGAGGAAGTATGATCTCAGACATGCACATAAACACAAAGTGCAGTGTTAAAGACATGTACAACTGTAGACAGAGTTAAGATGACACACTGTTCCTCGTCACTGTTGTTTTTCCACCATCCACCAGGTGGCTGTTGTACACTCAAATGTATGTACTGTGTTAAAGAAACGACACACTTCAACTGTCAGTGTCAGCACCGACATAATGACACTGGACCATATCTGTGCACTGGACTGACTGCACATCTGGTGTTTTAGACCAGTCTCATTCACCAGGTGGAGCCACTTGCCACTTCTAAGCAAAGTCTGTTGCCTGCTATTACAGTATTGGTTGGTAAACAAACTTAACACCTGCATTCTCACTACCTGCATAAATAAGCTTATCATGTTTCTGCAATGTGTCATCTCAATTCCTTTAAAAGAAATACAGTGAAAAAGTTAATACTACCACAGAGGCATTCATGGCCATGATATGATGACTCATTAACAAAAGACCCTGCCACCAGACCACATAGGCCCCGCCCCCACCCTTACTGCTGCTTCAGTTACTGACTGCCTTGACAGTCTGACTACTTGTCTTGACCACTGACCACATAATTAAGTGACCACATGTACTAGCTTTAAACTACACAGCAACACTCACTATTTCTGCTTTGCAATTAGTCTACATATAGGGAGGGGGTAGAGGAGACTGTGTACACACCCCTGAATAGACTACTGTCTTAAAGGCTGAGTCATTAACCCTTCAGTAAGCACAGCTAAACACGTCTCACTTTGTCTGTCACATCTACACCCAGTTGAATCATTCACAACCCGCCACAAGCAAAATCACATCTACCAACCCCACAACAAACACTTCGCCGACACGCCACACGTATACATATACATAATCAAGTCTGCTGCATGTAACCACAGCCCAATAAACCACCACTTTCTGTTGGGCAATATTCCGCTCGATGACAACCAGCCATGAATTCGCAATCCTACACGATTTATTGCCCATTATTTTGCCAACAAACCCAGCTATCTCCGCCAGATGCTATGTGCTCATAAAAATGCCAGATCCAGTGAGGGCTGACACGAGACTGACCATGCACTCATACTCTCACACTGCTCTCATTGTAGTCTATTATGTCATATTAATACTCCTATTATGTATTGATAACAAGTCCTTGGTCACATCAGTCCATTTCCTCCTGCCTGGTGCAGGTCCTGGGCCTGTCTAACTCTAAGCAGTGTTTGTGGGCTAATGAGATCAGTACTTACAGTGCACCACTTGTTGACTGATCTTCATCCTACTCTGGAACTGACTGACCAGTGGTCTGGTGAGTTATCAGAGGCAATGGACATGTCAACACTGGTCACTCTTGTGACCAATGAGTGACTGATCAGACTGGTCACTCTCAATGAATCACTTATATGTGTCTGCTCCAGTCTCCCTGGTCATTGTGGTATCATTATTATTTCGTTTATTTCTCCTGTAGTTGCAGTGAATGACAATTCTCATGACACAACTGTGTGGACAACAACACAATGTGACTAGAGAGGACGGGTCAAATAGCCTACACTTGGCTGACAACAACAAGACAATGTGACTAGAGAGGACGGGTCAAGTAGCCTACACTTGGCTGACAACAACAAGACAATGTGACTAGAGAGGACTGGTCAAATAGCCTACACTTGGCTGACAACAAGACAATGTGACTAGAGAGGACGGGTCAAGTAGCCTACACTTGGCTGACAACAACAAGACAATGTGACCAGAGAGGACGGGTCAAGTAGCCTACATTTGGCTGACAACAACAAGACAATGTGACTAGAGAGGACGGGTCAAGTGGCCTACACTTGGCTGACAACAACAAGACAATGTGACTAGAGAGGACGGGTCAAGTTGCCTACACTTGGCTGACAACAACAAGACAATGTGACTAGAGAGGACGGGACAAGTAGCCTACACTTGGCTGACAACAACAAGACAATGTGACCAGAGAGGACGGGTCAAGTGGCCTACACTTGGCTGACAACAACAAGACAATGTGACTAGAGAGGACGGGTCAAGTGGCCTACACTTGGCTGACAACAACAAGACAATGTGACTAGAGAGGACGGGTCAAGTAGCCTACACTTGGCTGACAACAACAAGACAATGTGACCAGAGAGGACGGGTCAAGTGGCCTACACTTGGCTGACAACAACAAGACAATGTGACTAGAGAGGACGGGTCAAGTAGCCTACACTTGGCTGACAACAACAAGACAATGTGACCAGAGAGGACAGGTCAAGTGGCCTACACTTGGCTGACAACAACAAGACAATGTGACTAGAGAGGACGGGTCAAGTGGCCTACACTTGGCTGAAAACAACAAGACAATGTGAACAGAGAGGACGGGTCAAGTGGCCTACACTAAGCTGCCAACAACAAGACAATGTGATTAGAGAGGACGGGTGAAGTTGCCTACACTTGGCTGACAACAACAAGACAATGTGACTAGAGAGGACGGGTCAAGTAGCCTACACTTGGGTGACATTGTTGTCACCCGAGAGGACGGGTCAAGTAGCCTAAACTTGGCTGACAACAACAAGACAATGTGACGAGAGAGGACGGGTCAAGTAGCCTACACTTGGCTGACAACAACAAGACAATGTGATTAGAGAGGACAGGTCAAGTAGCCTACACTTGGCTGACAACAACAAGACAATGTGATTAGAGAGGACGGGTCAAGTAGCCTACAGTTGGCTGACAACAACAAGACAATGTGACCAGAGAGGACGGGTCAAGTAGCCTACACTTGGCTGACAACAACAAGACAATGTGACCAGAGAGGACGGGTCAAGTAGCCTACACTTGGCTGACAACAACAAGACAATGTGACCAGAGAGGACGGGTCAAGTAGCCTACACTTGGCTGACAACAACAAGACAATGTGACTAGAGAGGACGGGTCAAGTGGCCTACACTTGGCTGACAACAACAAGACAATGTGACCAGAGAGGACGGGTCAAGTGGCCTACACTTGGCTGACAACAAGACAATGTGACCAGAGAGGATGGGTCAAGTGGCCTACACTTGGCTGACAACAACAAGACAATGTGACCAGAGAGGACGGGTCAAGTAGCCTACACTTGGCTGACAACAACAAGACAATGTGACCAGAGAGGACGGGTCAAGTAGCCTACACTTGGCTGACAACAACAAGACAATGTGACTAGAGAGGACGGGTCAAGTGGCCTACACTTGGCTGACAACAACAAGACAATGTGACTAGAGAGGACGGGTCAAGTAGCCTACACTTGGCTGACAACAACAATTTAGAACAACGTCACACAGTGGAAATGTGTGTCCTTTGTGCAACAGTAACGTCACACATCTAACATACAACTTCTCACAAACTTGCTGCAGTTGACAGACAGCCAGCATGTGCTGGGCACTCAACAGCTAAGGCATGTACATAAAGCATTCAAGGCTGACATCTGCCTGGGAAAATGCTGGGACTTGAGCATCTTCAGACTTTCATTCTCTCCCCCACTTAATAAACCACAAGACACATCCTCAACAAAATCACCACGGGGACCTACATATCAGCTACAGCATCCTCAACTGAACAACCTTGATGGGGCCTACATGAACTAGATGACCCTGATGGGGCCTACACGAACTAGATGACCCTGATGGGGCCTACATGAACTAGATGACCCTGATGGGGCCTACATGAACTAGATGACCCTGATGGGGCCTACATGAACTAGATGACCCTGATGGGGCCTACACGAACTAGATGACCCTGATGGGGCCTACACGAACTAGATTACCCTGATGGGGCCTACACGAACTAGATGACCCTGATGGGGCCTACACGAACTAGATTACCCTGATGGGGCCTACACGAACTAGATTACCCTGATGGGGCCTACACGAACTAGATTACCCTGATGGGGCCTACACGAACTAGATGACCCTGATGGGGCCTACACGAACTAGATGACCCTGATGGGGCCTACATGAACTAGATGACCCTGATGGGGCCTACATGAACTAGATGACCCTGATGGGGCCTACATGAACTAGATGACCCTGATGGGGCCTACATGAACTAGATGACCCTGATGGGGCCTACATGAACTAGATGACCCTGATGGGGCCTACATGAACTAGATGACCCTGATGGGGCCTACATGAACTAGATGACCCTGATGGGGCCTACATGAACTAGATTACCCTGATGGGGCCTACATGAACTAGATGACCCTGATGGGGCCTACACGAACTAGATTACCCTGATGGGGCCTACACGAACTAGATTACCCTGATGGGGCCTACACGAACTAGATGACCCTGATGGGGCCTACATGAACTAGATGACCCTGATGGGGCCTACATGAACTAGATGACCCTGATGGGCCTATATGAACTAGATGACCCTGCTAGGGCCTACACGGACCAGATGACCATGATGGGGTCTATGTGAACCAGGTGACCAAGCAGGGTTTGCATGAACAAAATGACCCTGCTATGGCTTGTATGAACCAGGTAACCCTTCTATATGGCCTGTATGAACCAGGTAACCCTGTTAGGCCATGTATGAACCAGGTAACCCTGCTAGGGCTTACATGAACCAGATAATTCCAGTGAAACCTACATAGGCTATATTACCAAGTATCTATGAACCAGATGGTAATGTTCACACAAAACTGTACATAACCAAGACAAAGAACCATACAAGATCCCCTAGAAGAAACTAAAGCACCCTCAAGCCGCACTGTGCTGAGTGCTGTAGACAGATCCCCTAGAAGAAACTAAAGCACCCTCAAGCCGCACTGTGCTGAGTGCTGTAGACAGATCCCCTAGAAGAAACTAAAGCACCCTCAAGCCGCACTGTGCTGAGTGCTGTAGACAGATCCCCTAGAAGAAACTAAAGCACCCTCAAGCCCCACTGTGCTGAGTGCTGTAGACAGATCCCCTAGAAGAAACTAAAGCACCCTCAAGCCCCACTGTGCTGAGTGCTGTAGACAGATCCCCTAGAAGAAACTAAAGCACCCTCAAGCCCCACTGTGCTGAGTGCTGTAGACAGATCCCCTAGAAGAAACTAAAGCACCCTCAAGCCCCACTGTGCTGAGTGCTGTAGACAGATCCCCTAGAAGAAACTAAAGCACCCTCAAGCCCCACTGTGCTGAGTGCTGTAGACAGATCCCCTAGAAGAAACTAATGCACCCTCAAGTCCCACTGTGCTGAGTGCTGTAGACAGATCCCCTAGAAGAAACTAATGCACCCTCAAGTCCCACTGTGCTGAGTGCTGTAGACAGATCCCCTAGAAGAAACTAATGCACCCTCAAGTCCCACTGTGCTGAGTGCTGTAGACAGATCCCCTAGAAGAAACTAATGCACCCTCAAGTCCCACTGTGCTGAGTGCTGTAGACAGATCCCCTAGAAGAAACTAATGCACCCTCAAGTCCCACTGTGCTGAGTGCTGTAGACAGATCCCCTAGAAGAAACTAAAGCACCCTCAAGTCCCACTGTGCTGAGTGCTGTAGACAGATCCCCTAGAAGAAACTAATGCACCCTCAAGTCCCACTGTGCTGAGTGCTGTAGACAGATCCCCTAGAAGAAACTAATGCACCCTCAAGTCCCACTGTGCTGAGTGCTGTAGACAGATCCCCTAGAAGAAACTAAAGCACCCTCAAGCCCCACTGTGCTGAGTGCTGTAGACAGATCCCTTAGAAGAAACTAAAGCACCCTCAAGCCCCACTGTGCTGAGTGCTGTAGACAGATCCCCTAGAAGAAACTAAAGCACCCTCAAGTCCCACTGTGCTGAGTGCTGTAGACAGATCCCCTAGAAGAAACTAAAGCACCCTCAAGTCCCACTGTGCTGAGTGCTGTAGACAGATCCCCTAGAAGAAACTAATGCACCCTCAAGTCCCACTGTGCTGAGTGCTGTAGACAGATCCCCTAGAAGAAACTAAAGCACCCTCAAGTCCCACTGTGCTGAGTGCTGTAGACAGATCCCCTAGAAGAAACTAATGCACCCTCAAGTCCCACTGTGCTGAGTGCTGTAGACAGATCCCCTAGAAGAAACTAATGCACCCTCAAGTCCCACTGTGCTGAGTGCTGTAGACAGATCCCCTAGAAGAAACTAATGCACCCTCAAGTCCCACTGTGCTGAGTGCTGTAGACAGATCCCCTAGAAGAAACTAATGCACCCTCAAGTCCCACTGTGCTGAGTGCTGTAGACAGATCCCCTAGAAGAAACTAATGCACCCTCAAGTCCCACTGTGCTGAGTGCTGTAGACAGATCCCCTAGAAGAAACTAATGCACCCTCAAGTCCCACTGTGCTGAGTGCTGTAGACAGATCCCCTAGAAGAAACTAATGCACCCTCAAGTCCCACTGTGCTGAGGCTGTAGACAGGTAACCCTGTTAGGCCATGTATGAACCAGGTAACCCTGCTAGGGCTAACATGAACCAGATAATTCCAGTGAAACCTACATGGCTATATTACAAGTATCTATGAACCAGATGGTAATGTTCCACATAAACTGTACATAACCAAGACAAAGAACCATACAAGATCCCCTAGAAGAAACTAAAGCACCCTCAAGCCGCACTGTGCTGAGTGCTGTAGACAGATCCCCTAGAAGAAACTAAAGCACCCTCAAGCCGCACTGTGCTGAGTGCTGTAGACAGATCCCCTAGAAGAAACTAAAGCACCCTCAAGCCCCACTGTGCTGAGTGCTGTAGACAGATCCCCTAGAAGAAACTAAAGCACCCTCAAGTCCCACTGTGCTGAGTGCTGTAGACAGATCCCCTAGAAGAAACTAAAGCACCCTCAAGTCCCACTGTGCTGAGTGCTGTAGACAGATCCCCTAGAAGAAACTAAAGCACCCTCAAGTCCCACTGTGCTGAGTGCTGTAGACAGATCCCCTAGAAGAAACTAAAGCACCCTCAAGTCCCACTGTGCTGAGTGCTGTAGACAGATCCCCTAGAAGAAACTAAAGCACCCTCAAGTCCCACTGTGCTGAGTGCTGTAGACAGATCCCCTAGAAGAAACTAAAGCACCCTCAAGTCCCACTGTGCTGAGTGCTGTAGACAGATCCCCTAGAAGAAACTAAAGCACCCTCAAGCCCCACTGTGCTGAGTGCTGTAGACAGATCCCCTAGAAGAAACTAAAGCACCCTCAAGTCCCACTGTGCTGAGTGCTGTAGACAGATCCCCTAGAAGAAACTAAAGCACCCTCAAGTCCCACTGTGCTGAGTGCTGTAGACAGATCCCCTAGAAGAAACTAAGCACCCTCAAGTCCCACTGTGCTGAGTGCTGCCTGCTGCAGACAGTGTTCACTGTTGTACACTAGTGCCACATCCTCCTTGGGGAGTGTACACTTCCTCCTTCATCTGCCAACACTTCCAGGGTCAACATCTTCTCCACCTGCCTCAGGCAGCTACCAACTTACTGCAGGATGTGTATTTTATAATCTGTCAGAACTTTGACTGTATGAAACAACAATCAGATATTGTACTATATCCTCTATAAAGTTATAATTTACTGGTGTTACATTAATGTAAATTACTGTACATAACATACCACATGTCTCAAACACCAGGAGTTCTGAGTTATAAGTAGTATGAACTGTGACAGACCTCTGAGACAATGAAACAGCTGACTGTCTGTTGTCAGATCCCTAGCTCAAGTAAATACCACACATAGCACTAAAACACAATTATCCAATAAATCTGATACACTGTAGTAGTAAACTGTACACAAACAGTGCTAAATTACAGATACTCTGTATAACTGTGCCTAGATGTCACCCCTTAGATACAGTCACCCACACTGTCATGTATGCTACTTCAACTATGACCAGCGTCTGTCACTCCCAACTCACTGATGATCCACAACGCAAATGACTTGGGTTGTTTTCTGCCAAATTTCTGGGTTAACTAATTTGGATATACACTTTACATGTAGTTTAGTCTCTCCATAACAACACATTTATTCTGAACCTTGTTATGACTAGACACAAATTGTCAATAAAATATCAGGAAAAGTGCATTTATAACTGGTAAAACTCTTTGATGTAGCAATCTGTCTTTTCTAATTTCTGCCAAGAAAACACAAAAACACAAGAGTTTATTGCAAAAATTGTTCCTGGCTTCAAAATTTGGTTATGTTACATGAATGTAAATGTTATAACCACAATAGTTTATTTCTTCAATAACATCCATATTTAGTATTTTATGAGTTGGATTAACTTCAATGTGGATCAAATGAGTCAAACCATAACACACTGTTTGCTCCAAAGTGTGTTTAGTGAACAAAGTCTTGTTCTACGCTTTTTAACATTGAGTCATCATTTTATGTTATTCTCAAAGCATCAGATTATAATGCGATGTTTTAAATGGACAATAAAGTCTTTTGAATCTTGACAACTATTTTGTATTTTATAATCACTATTATTGGACAGTTATAATGCACCAGAATGTATAATTTCATTTCAGTTGACAAACATGTCGTAATGTTGCTGTCTTCAGCATTTATTCCTACCAACGTCTTTCAAGTCTCACTGTGTGTCCTAAGGGAACATTGACATCTCTGTATCCACCCAGCCCGGTGCCAGGTGGGGTAAGCTGAATCATGGACAGTTGCTCACTGGACAGTTGTTGTACATGTCAGCCATGACAGTCTGGCCAGAGGAGCAGGCGTGATGTATATGTCAGTAAATACTGCCTGTGGTCATGGCCCAGTACTCAGACATGGCAGAACGAAACTTGCTGAACTAATTGACTCACAAGTGATGGGGGACCTATCTTATACATCTCCAACATGTCTTATGTGAAGAGGTACTAATACATCAGGTCATACGAGTCTGTCGTAAATACAGAACTCACCTAAACACACATAATGGAGATTATGGATAAAACATGGGTTTAACACCACATCAAAGCTTTATGTACAGACCTGTCCAGCCATCATTTGGATGGGTAAAGTAGAACCACAGCTCAACTAGGTTGTGTGTGTCAGTTCACATGCATGTGCATACCTAAAGTGACAGGTAAAAATGTTATCCTGCATAAACCTTGCACCACACTCCTTTGGAAAGACACATTTGGGATGATCCCAGATCATCAAGTGGATCACCGAAATGGGAAGAAATGAAAAACCTAACTACCAAGTAGTTTGTTATGTTCCTTTTCCCCCCAGAGGTCTGGGGAGGCGCTGGCCTTAACGCTTGTCCTGATTACTGTTTCCTCTTCCCTTACTGATCCCATTTCACAGCTGTCTCCATCATCCATCTCCTCTCCTCCCATCTCTCACTCTATCTAGCCACTCCTAAACCCTGCCAAACCTCCATTTTCAATCATCCCTTCTCAACCCTCCTCCGTCCACCTTCCCGGGCCACACACACCCCAACTATAAACCCAATTTACCTATCTCACCTTAATCACCTGTCACCTCACTGGAAACCATTGATGGAAAATATATACCACCTTCTGTGTGGCAACAGGGATGGGTGTTGCCATGACTACCATCCAGCCAGGGTGCAACCCTGTGGGGTGTACAGTGGCACCGAAAGTGAATTCTAGGCATGCCTTCCTAGCAGCTGGCTGAATACCTTGCGTGTGTGACAGGCTGCCCTCTTCCTGGTCCTCTAATGTACAACTGGTGGGAGACATGACAGAACAGAACAAGATCTAGGACACTGATTAAGTGGAAGGTGACTGGGGGTGACAGGGCAGTTTCAATGGTAACAAAAGGAATAAGATTAGTAGGAGTGGGAGAAGACATCAGGCACACGCAGACAAGTTTCCCTGTGGCAGAGAGGAAACACTACACAATATTTTGCTTTCTTTTGACATAAGCAACACTGTGTGTCCTAATTCCTTTCTAGATGTGAAATTCTTCTTCCTCCTTCATTGTAACCTACAAACTACTGCCAAGGATAACAAAACAAAGATGGTTAATCACTTAAGTGATACACATACACGAGTTGTTAAAATCACAAAAGATGGTGTGTACTCTGCAGTTAAAATCTAATAAAGTTAAAGATACCCAGTTCAAATGTTCTTACGGTTATCATTGGTCACTCTAAGCCAAAGTATTGACTAGCTATTTCTGTATGGATTGATTGTTGATTAGAGACACAAGATCTGCCTGTTCAACTTATCAACATCTACACACTTCAGTTTGGTGGATGTTTTCCTTTGCGTACCAGTTTTTCTGCCACGAGTCCATAATGTGAATCTTGTCTCCGTCAGACGTCAGTCTACACACAGAGATGACTCCCGGTACAATAGAGGTCACAGTTCTTCAATGTTGTGATGCTGTTTCAATGACACACTTGAGCAGCCACTAACCTCATTGACATACATGTGAATATA
Organism: Ridgeia piscesae; assembly: GCA_025642075.2. NCBI lineage: Eukaryota > Metazoa > Annelida > Polychaeta > Sabellida > Siboglinidae > Ridgeia > Ridgeia piscesae. The sequence goes on from JAODUO010000596.1 coordinate 167,776, forward strand.
GACAGGAAGTACAGTGTCCTGTGCATGATAAACATTTAGCTTGAGTCAACTGATCAATGACTACAAACTATAAACTGTGGTTGACTTCTGCGTACACAACTTGACCTGCTCATGGCCTCCCCACTGAAGCACCACTGAACCACAGCAGTGTGAACCACAGCAGTGTAAACCACAGAAGATGACAACTCTTGGCAAAGTACTGCAAGATTACATTGACTGGGGATGAAACATTCATAGATTGCAGGCAGATGGATCGTGACATATTTACTCTGCAACAGTTTCAGTCTTCCTCCTCTCATTCTACAACCTTCTTCTGTGTTCATGTTGTCTTTGTCTGTCTGCCATACATATGTCGGGTGTTCACTGTCAAGAGGGACCTTGTAGCCACTGCCTTGGGAACTACAGACCAGGTCATTAGAGACAGTCTACACAACTATCACCTCTAGTTAACAGTTACTCAAAGTTCAGCCAAAACTGGGTGTATTGTAAGCACCTTATCTTGCACAGTCAAAAGGCACAATTTGTATTGCGAGACTGTGACAACACCACACAATAGAGTGTACATCTGCAGACTGTACGTGCATACATTGCTCCTATGGACAGAGATTACACACACAATCTACATTGCCACTGCTTCACAGATAACAATGGCATCATGGCAACAGAAATCAATACATTGCAACAAGCTGACAGCGCCACTAAATCACTACATCAGGCACACAACAATGCCTCCTCTTTACAGCCCACCTGAATCTCATTTAGCCACTTGGCTGTCAATAGAACCAGACCACCCCACCCTCAATGGGGTCGCTCGCAGGAAGCCTGCAGTCCTCTTGTTTGCTGCAGTTTCAACACCAAGAGGATGACAAATGACGATTGATTTCCATGTGTCATGAGAATGAAATATGAGATCCATTATATAAGACTGATGCAGTCGTTGGAAGACTATTTATCATGCTCAAACAATAGGCTTTTGTTGGAATCAGAGTGGGAATCTTCAAAGATGTCAGCTAATGGGGGGACTTCCATGGCCCTTCTCCATTGGCAGGAAGGCACATATGGAAAAAGCATTAGACTGTAAAATCAGCTTTATTAGACACTTATCTAGAAGCAAATGATTCTGTTGACTCAGATACTTCTAAGTGAGTTCTAACCAGGTTTACAATGCAATAGTTCCAACAGGTCATTGCTCCTAGGAGACACAGTTACCTGTTCTCTGCAATTAACTTGAGTGCCCAACATATACTCCTTAGCAAAAAACTGAGTATTCCCTATGAATGTATTAGCTTTAGCACATCATTAACAAGGAGCTCCTTGAATTGATACTACCTCTCAACAATTAAATCCTTAGCTGGGTTCCCTACTTAGCTGAGCAAGCTCCTTTCCTGCAAGTGAAATGACCCTCAAATGTCCGCCATTATTTTGCTTTAGCAAAGGAAAAGCATTCTGACAGGAAAAAGTATGTTACAGTAAGAAACCGGAACAGTACTGGTCCCTGTTTACGCAAACAGTCATAGAAAGAAAACAACACATTTTGATAATAAAATAACTCTTCTACTACCCTGCTGACTCAACACAAATATAACTAGAAACAAATTATATGGCACATTTTGCAGATATAAATAGAATGTTTCAGTCTGAGAATATGTTTGTTGGATCATGTTATATTAATTGGAATGACAGACATTTTATGTCTCTGCAATGCCAAACATCAAAGTAAACTAGTTTCAGAACCAAGTGGCAGCCAGCCTAGCTGTTTCTTAGAAACTGGGTACAGAGGTACAACTTACAAACTCACCAGGCACATAGTGGAATAGCAAGTAGGAACTGTGTCTCAGATGAGTCACTAACTACTTGTGGGAAGTAAAACGTCCTAAACATGGGGCATATGCCTGATATATTGGGGACTTGGAACTAGTGGTCTGACGCTGAACTCACTATCAGCTATAGGCTCTGTTAGTGCTATACATGAGGTTACAAACAGTCCAGGGTATGACACATAGCCAAACATGTAAAGGCACAGTAATTTAGTTTCATACAAATAACTGTGGTTTACCTGATATCATGATATAGAAAATATGACCATCAACAATTGTGACACTTCTTCACAGCTTCTGGCACTATGTGATGTTTTCACTGTGATATGCTGAACATGTTTTGTCAAAATCACATACCTCCAGCTCTTTTAGAATGCCTGTTTGAATGATGCAATTGGTAAAATAGTCATGCAGTTCTGGAATCTCTATATTGCTGTGCAGTTCCTGGTGGGACATGTTAGCCACATGTTAGTTCCAAGTCCTCATAAATGTCACCATTATGATTATAAATAGTATGTTACAGTAGAAGAACAAACATCTCTCCATTTAATGTTGCTTATTACATCTAATTTCACTGCAAAGTGCAAACTTGCTACCAATAAACATGCTAATAATGTATGCTGAATTCCACTCAAAGGTTGTTGTCATAATTATACAACACAATAGGAATGTCAACTGTGGTCTGATCCCTCCACAACATCAGATTTAACCTCTCAAATCCAAACTCTGGAGAACTGTCCAATAGTATCATCTCAAAGGATGTACTGTTTTCCGGATGCAGAGAGTCCGCAAAGGTCAATAGGTCATGGATATCCTGGAGGATCCAGATGATGGCTCATTAGGAGGCTGGGCACATTAAAGGCCTCAGCAGAGGCATTATGCTACTAGATGACTTGATAACAATGTCAGTGCCTATAGTCTAGCTTAGATGTTTGTCACTATTTATCTCTCACTACAACAGCAGAGTCCAGCCACTTCCTGTTGTCCAGCCAGAATCTTACTAAATCATGTCAAAACATGGATTACACAAATATAACCTGATAGTGATACAGTGTATGTAACCCAATGCACAGGAATAATACAATGAAACATCACATAACCTGTGTTGCATCATTATATAATTATATATATATATATATATATATATATATATATATATATATATATATATATATATATATATATATATATAATACAGACCTTGGAAGATAGCACAGAAAATTATATGTATTCTAAATCATAATCAACACTGCCACGTTTACATATATCTACAAAGATTGGATGCTCAACGAATAAGTGGCATTTTGCTTACAAATGTTGCAGAGTCTTATGTAAATAACATGTTCAACTTCAACATAAGAAATTGGAAAAATATTGTTGATAAACAGATAATTTGTTTTGTGTGCTCCAAGTACATGTAACACAAGCACGTATAATTATGCTCACTGTCTAGTATCTGCTAGTGTCTGCTAGTGTCTGCTAGTGTCTGCTAGTGTCTGCTAGTGTCTGCTAGTGTCTGCTAGTGTCTAGTCATGACACATTACTGACCCTACACCAACAAAACATACACAGTTAGCTGGGGTCTCCATCACAGCTGGGGTCTCCTGTCACTGACAGCTGTCTCCTTAATTACTCTCAGCTAATTAGTCTGATTATGAGACAGCCACCAGAAGCCAGACATGTTTCCTCAGGCTTCCTGTAACCTTATGCAAGCAGGCAATGCTTGATATTACAGGGGAAAGGACTAAAAATAGGATTGGAACATAAATATAGGTTCCTTGTGGTCTTCAAGGGATACCACTGTAGTGCCCCAGGTTACAGAGCTTTACAACTACAGCCTGTGTGTGCAGGCACGCATGCATCGAGTAGGTAACAACCATAGCATTCCCCAGTTGCACTGAACAATTTCCACATTTTGTGTTCATCTCAAATGAACCATACAATTTGCAACAGACCAGTTCCAGCCTGTGTAAAAATAACAATGGAAAATGACATCTGAAGGGGATTGTTTTGGGCTTTTTGGCTATGCAGTTGTACATGTTCGTAGTGGCTTATGAGTTATGACTAGTGTGTATGGATGGACCCCTGCATATAGCGTGTACTGCCTCTTCTGAAACGTAGAAGGCTAGTATGATTAGCATTGATTTTCCCAAAAATAATAGACCAAGTTGATTAGGACTCCCAGCAGGCCAGTGATAGGATAACTCACAACGTACACAGCCATACCATGACATGTTGGTCCACACAGGCCACAGTAGGACTGGACTACTGGGCAAGACTGTCAACAGAAAGCAGGTCTGGCCCCACTATAATTACACAGTGTAGATCAATCATAATTACATGACTGTAGCTGAAACGCTCCTGTCAAATAATGATACTTTCTCACGAGTAATTTGTTCAGCATTCTCTGCTGATTACTCGTTACCAAGTGTAAGGTTTTACATCTCTACTTCTAAAGAAACATGTACCACTCACTATCTGACACCATGCTCAACAGCAGTTACAAGGCTAAAAACAAGCATCCCATTAAAACACCAGCTTTATCACTGCTGTTGGTTTTTTGAGACTTGAGGAAGGGATTATCTGTTTGGTGTACGCAGCCTCAAATCTTGAGTACCGACAGAACGCAATGCTGTCAACTCAGATTTCAGAAGTAGAAAAAATATTCAACAGAGAAAATCTGAGCCCCACGCCACATTAATTTTCACCAGGATAACAGGAAACTGCATTCTCTACTTTGTCTCAAATGGTTTAACATGTTTAACGGATCTCTAACGCAGAACAGCCTAGATGAACCATATATTTTGTTTCATGACACAAATTCTTTCAGTGCAGTGTGGTGTACCATACCACTATCTATCTGACTTACAAACATACAGTTCCTCCTGGCAGAGTTGGCTCTGACAGGAAATGTATCAAGACATCTTCAGTGAGAAAGATTGCTGTGGTAGTGGAAATTGAATTACTAGAACCAGAAGTCCTGGCTAAAAAGAACAGAGATTCAACAAATCACATCTATTGCTGAGAGCCACATGAGTGTAGACATAACTTGGAGGTGGGGGTCAGGTGAGCCACACAAACAATTTTTAATTGAATGTAGGCCAGGAACAACTGTTAAATTAAAGTGAGTGTGCATCCTGTTTTGATATTTTTATGCAGTTATGTTATACAGTATAAATTTGTTCTATTATAAGATACTAAAAACCCAAATATATTCTAATGAAGAACCAACTTTAGAATGTAACCTTTTTCAATGTTTATAATAATCGCAGCGCTGCCATTCAAATCACTGGGTTGTCACTCAAATTCCCAAATACCAAGCTCTGGTGATTGCCAGGAAGGTTGTTACCCAATGCGGCTACACCTGTACAGCAAGCAACTAAACTATTTGTTACTCCACACTATAAAATAACCAAAAACAATAAACCAACATTCGTTGATGATTACATATAAACCTATGTTGATTGTGAGGAGACTTAAACATGGTGGTCCCCAGGCAGTGGAACCTGGCACAGCCACTGCCGGTTGGTTGAGTCACAGCCTGGCACCAACTAATCTGCCACAAAAGGTGTGTCTGTGCTCACTCAGGTGCCAAGAGCTTTGGCCATCACATGCAGTTGTTTTAGCATGTCCCCTGCATCGCTATCAGTTGTAAATCTGTCCAGTTTGATGTTATTACTCTGCCAACTTATCTCAGTGCACCAAACTCACTAAGAGTGTGACCAAGGGCTTGAAACCTGAGCCTAACATAACAATACCCATCAGTCACTAAGGTAAAAACTGCAAATTCTCCATGCAACATCTTGGGACCATGTGATCAGTGCCTAATAGTAGTACCAACACGGCCTTCGCTGAAAGTGTAGGTGTGTATTCCTGGAAAAACAATGCTTATAAATGGAAACCTTCCATGAACCTAACTGTATAATTACTTATTTCAAAGAAACATCAAAGGTCAACTTTATATGATATTAAAATGGAGGTGACATCAATATGAACCTATCGGTTAGCAGATAACTGGAACACCTGTCACATGACAATGTCAGGCACAATAAAAATCAGTCCTTTAAACCCATGGGGTATTCAGCTCAACTTGGGGCAACTTATTTGAAATTCTCGTGGCGCTGTTTTACAAGATCAAATACCTGCTGATAGAGTTTACTTAAAAAACAAGTGCCACAAAGATGAACCTGTCAAATGAATTATTCACTGGTGGCATGGTTGCTTTTGGAAAACAATAACATAGGGATGTTGCCCGCTGTCTAGAGGGGCACCCAGTACCTACTCCATCTGTTTACAGTGATTAGTGGCAACACTGCCTGTGGCATCTGTAAGTTGAGCAGCTCTGTACCAAGGCTGCTTAGCATACTAAGTTATGATTAACCACTGAGGCTAGAAGGATTTAATGATGCAGAATATCACGTAAAACCTCATGCTCAGAAAGCGGAAAGAAATAGCTAGCGTTGGTGTAAACCAACTCCGTGCCAGGCCCTTTGATGTCTAACGCAAGGTGAGAGTCACTGCGATGCAGTTTTCACACAATCCAAACCAGGGTTGTAGATGTGAGTGGGCGGTGCGGTGCGGTGCGGTGCGGTGCGGTGCGGTGGAGTGTCTTGGTGGACACTGCGGACAGGTGGTGTAGGGTCCTGTCTTTGTGTTTGACATCTCCTATGTACATGTAATTAACTAGGGCCCAGACTGGACTTAGTGGTGTCTGTGTCTACAGATCAATGTCTAAGGCACACATCTCCCCGTCCTGCTCATGGCACTTGTCCACTGGCACCCAGCAGAGGCTGCAAGACACCAGCCAGCTTTATCTGGTTCTCTCCATCACATATGTGAAATATATCATCGAAATGGCGAATTAGCCAGAAATATCAATACACATGACTGATCTTAAGCGCACACGCACAACATGGGAACACAAGCTGGACTGGTGGATGTGAAAGAGGCCTAGTTAGTTAGCTCAAGTGGCACATTAATGTTTATGATGACACAGCCAAGGTTCAGCTGAGCCTTCAGCAGCCTGTGGTAAGGGGCTTTCTCCCAATCCAATGGAGGGCAGTAATCAGCATCTTGTAGACACAGCCTTCTTATGTCATGGCCGGCAGTAAATAAACCCTGCCTTGCCTTAGTGAGACTTGCATAAGCCGCCCTGAAGGGCAAGGGTTTAGTCTCAACCTGTGGGGTAGAATGTCTGTGGTCTGGGAAATAAGGGCGAGGGCAGATCTGTACAAGGAGCTGGGATAAATCACTTAGCAATGAAGGAACCAAAGTCTGCAGCTGTCTGACAATGGCACGTCAATTCATTTCCACAATGCTCATTCAAAGACAATGTTAGACACAATGCATTACCTAGCATTGATTCAGAAAGTGCCCCATTGACTGTCATGTAGTCAGACAGAATAGCAAGTTCACATCGGTCAATATCATTAGGCATTTTGCACGTCTTTGCTAAAGACTGTTGCAGGGCCTTTCTGTTTCACTGTATCCAACTGGCTAAATGAAATCATTAACTAAATATGTGTAATTTGGAAGAAAAGGGTCCTATTGTATACAAATATCCAGTTTTGGATTAACTTAAACATAACTTATCTTTCTAGTACGTGTTATAAAACTATCCAGTTGTGCGAATACACTGGAAATGAATTATGGTTCGTATCTCCAGGTGTCACGAGGTGTACTGACTTCTGAACTTCCTATACAAGATCCAGTTATCGTGTGTCTATTCCTACAGACTCACTCGGCATGTCACTTCATCACCTACATCTTTGAGACTTCTTTTCACACATGACCTAATTCTGGTTGCCTAGCAACATAGGAAACGAACAAATTATCTCCAGATGTCCCAACATAGGAACCAATGACTTGCTCTAGGCATGTATCAAAAGAAGTTGTGTTATATATAAACAGTCACCCAGGCTTAGTTTAAGTATACACATCCAACAAGGGGCATGCATACATATGTGCATGCATCCGTGCATGCTTAGTAATGCCTGTCTACCTATTACCTAATTAGCTGGTTTGTAGGATGATAAGAATTTATTTTCTTGTAAATGAAATTGTATGATCTGACATGGACTACTACGAAGTGATAACAGGATTGTTGTTAGTTGCTTACACAATGATACCATGTGACTGTCACTGGTGGTTATATATAACCCACACTTGTCACACACACGTATGACAACAACCATCCTGGATGTGCAATCATTCATAAAATCAATACTGTGGCTATGTGCGAGGTTACATGCACAAGGCATATAAAATCCACTCCAAAACTACCAAGGTGGATTTGTTTAGTATTTTTTCAAGTACATGTACCGGGTAGTCATTTAACTCTCACTCTTGGTACCACTTAAGACTAATACTGGTAGTACCTATAAAAACACATCATGTTATCTGTGTACTGGGAGAACCCCAGGACACTGGCCCTTCCCAATTCTACTCTAAGTAACAGAAAGTAAAATATATATTATTCATACCCTAAATCTCTAACATATTTAATCAAATTTGTACAAACAAAATGAAATGAAACAGAATGCCCCTAAATGCCTACAGTGAAAGAGCCATGAGACAGTGCCACCAGTCAATACCTGGTACCTACCTAAACTTCATCACGGTCCACTTGTCTTGACACACAAACTTGAAACGTGTGTGAACACAATGAAACCATTTGCAGAAATGAGCACCTCAACAGTTAGACAGCACTTAACGCATGTCATTCTTATTTAACCACATAATCATATAACCACCATACCTGGGAAATTACACAAACCAATTATACACAGTGACACATCGGGTAGTGACATTTGTTCCTTGTTCTGTTCACTGTTGACAGCTGCGCTTACGTCAGCACCACTAGACTGACCGTCTTGTCCTGTCGTGTGCCCTGGAGGCTCTCACAGCAGACAACTCCTGGACCTATCAGCAGTTACTGCGCCTCATGAATGACAACATCCCATTGGACAATGTGCACAACAGACTGGATCTTTTACCTGTGATTAAAATGACATCATAATGCAGGCCCATGTTTATTTTCATGATATTCCCAGAATATTCACCAATAAACATTTGATAAATAGTAGACAAACAGTGCGGGAACTCTCCTGATGTCTTGGTTAATGTCCTGTGTTCCTGTGCTGTTTCAAAGTTCATATTCATGATCAGTACAGAAATACACAGACTTTATACCAGTGTTTTCTAATGTTGGTCTCATTATGGTCCACAAGTACTATCTGTCTTCCTAGACTGTAGTCATTCAACAACTAAAAACAAATTACAATAACCACAAAGTCAGTGTATGCCAGACAACATCAGATTCTGTAAATAGCTCAGTGACAATTTTCAGAACCAAGAAGATAATGTGTAATACAATAATAAAATTATACACAACCTTAGACAGACATTGCCGCTGGAAACTGATACTCGTGATTTTAAAACATGCAGATAATTAACTTTTTAGAAAAAAAATGCAATAACCTATTTTAATTATGGGTAAATGTAAAAAAGTCTGTGACTTCAGATTTACCCACTCCAAACATCATTTATAATATTATGTGGACATAGTGAAACTGTTGTTGCAAATGTTTGAATTAAATCTTTCATCCATTTGTTTGTTCAATCATTAAAAAAACTTTACAGTCTCCAATCATTTACCAACAGACATCACATATCTCAACATAGATATATACTTTGTTCAAGTTTCACCGTGGACATAACAACAAATTATCATAGTTAATGAATATCAATCAATCATTTTGTGTGAAACAGTAAGTGAGTGAGGTCAGTACCTACTGGTACTTCATCACACCCAGGACCTACTAGCAAATGTCCAATGTGACGGCAATGAAACTCAATACACAAATGAAGACCTCAAACATGTGACCCCATGTAAACCCAGATCATCACAAAACCACTCTGTCATAACCACAGGAACAGACACTCGTAAACCTGGGAAAATACAATAAACGGTTACACACAAAGAAAAAAGTTTATTTATAAAACTGCAGACAGGAAATGCATTCTTTTCACTGCTGATAGCAAGGTACAGATCTGGACATAGTGACAGTGCTAGCTGTACATCAGTACAATGGAATCATTGTGGGTATCGTGCGAATTTGTAAACAGCCACACTACACTTTGATGTATGGTGATAGTCGTGATACTATAAATTGTAAGGTCAGTGCAACTGAAATGCCTCTTGAACCCAGTTTGTTCTGCCACTCCATACAATACACCTAGATGTCACATGAATCTAGGCAGTCAGCGGCTCTTCATACATTACACAGGTGTAATATAAAAAGAAAGTTCTGTTTAATCTTGCAAAAAGTAATATACCTGTCACTTGTATCTGCCAATCTCACTCATGCATAGTTTTGATAAATGTACATAATAATCCATCTTGCTTCAAATGTTCCATTTATGCACAGATACCAAACATTTGCTTACACAGCTATGGTAGTGCAATGCCTTTAGCTTTCATTCACCTAGCTACCAGTAGGTGCTGCTTGCAGTATTAAGGGAATTGCTCAAGTTTATTTTATCCCATTTGTTTTGATGTCAATACACGACACATTATTGTCTACCCAGGGAAAGCAATATGTTGGATATTTTCAGGTAATCACCATTCATGTGCACACACCTGCAAAAACATATTCATACAGTAAAACATGTATGGTCGATACATTGTGCATAGATACCAGACAGACATAAAACAGTTCTAGGATGTATTAGTACCTCTAGTAACTTGGTATGTCTACACTTCACAAGTTACTGCTCTTCTTACAGTGACACTTGCAATCAGGTACAACTTATGGGGTTATATTCCAAACAGACATAAAACAGTGCTAGGATGTATTAGTACCTCTAGTGACTTGGTGCGTCTACACTTCACAAGTTACTGCTCTTCTTACAGTGACACTTGCAATCAGGTACAACTTATGGGGTTATATTCCAAACAGCTATGTCTGGGGTAAACACAGCAATGTTTCATTCTCACACCTTCTCTTCACATTACCACTGAGAATATGTAAATTAGACACACTGTATCCTTCACTACATTGTGAATCACACCATTGTACACAATGCAAGAAAGCTCAAAAAATCTATACTGTCATTAAATAAATATCTGATTCTCTTAACGTGAAGCTCAACATGAAAAGTCACCAACAAAATAATGTTACAACAGACATAAATTCATTTCATTTTTAAGTTCAGGATGCTACGCCAACTTGTGCAAGAGGAAAGGCATGAGATAAGGGACAGGTGAAGATCATTAGCCACCCTAATTATGCCAAAATCCTGCTGAGTGGGAATGTATTACTGTAAAAGCTACTAAAGACCATCTGCCACAACCCTGTCTCTCTACACATCACTCACTACCAGACAGTGTTGTTTCTAGCCCTGATAACCTCAAATCAGCTGAATAAACATTGCCACATACTACAGAAGCTCATCTGTGAGTACATTTATGTTTCAAAATGTACAATATCCTTTTTATCAAATTGTACAAATCACATGGTGGTAAAGCAACGGATGGCCTAGAATGTCTTGTTTTTATTTCTTTGTCTTGGTTAATGTTGGTCCTCAGAAGAAGTGTTTAGTCTGTAAGTTCTGCAACCACTTTGAATTTGAAGCTCCGTTGGTCCACACCCAGGTTGTGCTGGATAACTGGAGCACTCTACGTAATTACACACCCTGGCACAAAACAACCAAACTCATGCTGTTAAGTTAACAGTGTAAATCATGAGAACAATTCAGTAATTTGTTGTGTTAAAAGTTTGTGTCACTTTACAAAATTGTTACGTTGTTAACGAGTTATTATAAAGGCGTTAAACAGTTATGAAGAATGTCACATTTTGAAATGAAAATTACAAAGTCATGCAGTATCCCTACTAAAGGTGTACATCATTTTATTTAACTGTTAACTAATATTAGGAGTACATAATATGTTTAAAAAAATTAAGTACATTGTACAAGATGTACTTGAACTATAAGCAACACAGTTTCACCTTTTACTTGATCCATGACAATGACCATTCCACTGTACACTGTTCAAATACTGATACCAAAGTACATGTTGAAAGCTACACTTGTATATCTTTATCAATCAAACACTCACAGGATGTGACTGTGATGTAGTATACAGCAAGACACTACTGTGATGTCACACATTAATGGCATACCCCCTATAAACTGGTTGACACAGCAGCTGCTACCCTAGGGTGGGTAGAAGGATGTATATCTGGGGGTAGGGTAGGGTTTCCCACCAGGTGTGGTGATACTTCTACCAATGACTTCTACCATCGACCAACGACATGCTCCACTTCACACGGACACATTCCAGCTGGCTGCATGCATGAGCGACCACAGTAGAGATCAAGCCATCTTTCAACACACCCTCAACCTCCACTTACATTTAACGTCATTAGACTACTTACTTAGAGTTCATCAGTCGGTCATCAAAAACTGATCAGCCCCTAGGCATCACCAACTCCCTATAGCCCTGACGTGACAATAGGGGGTGAGAGACAGAGGGAAAGGAATGTTGCCCTTCTTCCTGTTGTGTCCTATTAAGTACCACAGTATCCATGCCTGGGGCAAACAGGAACTATGATAAGGGTTTGGGGTATTTACAGGAATGATCTGCCCCAGCTGATTGGTATCAGAACTATAATCAGGCCTAGACTTGGCTCGGGATGATAACAGCTATCACATCCCCTCACATCATCTTGCACCAGTTACCAAGATGATAATGTTATCAATGTCATGTATGAACACATATCTCAGTAGCTCTATTCAAAGTAAAAAGGATGACAAATTATCAGGCTAAAAAATAAGCCTTTGTCTCACATATCTCTTTGAATTATATCGAACAAATAGAATAAAGCCATGTTTGGTCACAATCCAAGTGATTTTTTAAGCATGAACATAACTCAAAACGGGCATGATACTATATGGAAAACTTGGTCATGGCTCAAAGATTTTTAACGAGCAGCACACATTATAACTTACTATGGAGCCTCTAGGAGAAACACAGTATGTTTCAACAAAATGCTGCTAAGTAAGTTTTCATTGTTGACAAGTTGGCATGCAAAAAAGGAAGAGTTTAATTATACTCTTGTTCAACTTCTCATATTTGAGTAATATCATACATTGGCTTGATTAAGTTATGCACACTGCACGAAGTATGGACACAACAATATGAACACTGAAGGTATGAATATAACAACCAATACAAACACAACAATATAAACATTGTCACTTTATAGGATACAAACATGATATAAACACACTGATATGAACATGGAAACCATTGTTGACAGAAACTACACACATGAAGATGTCACGGTGGTGGCAGGTATGGACTATAACAATTATATGAACAAAAGTGTATGAATATGATAAAAGGTAACTTCCAAATGAAGATCACCTGGTACATATTGTGAGTTTTGTGACAAACTTTGGCTTGTCACATGTTGTCACCACATACAGAAGTTTTGGTGGGAGAGTTAGCATGTAACTGTCAGAACCAACAGCTGGCATGTCTTCTGTGACAAAGTAGTGTCACATTAAATGTGACAGGAGAAACAGGTGACCTGTGACACAGGGGTTATGACACGGTGACACCTGTAGCCTCACAAGATTTCACACGACAAAACAGGCCAGGGTAAGTAAAAAGCCAATATCCTCAAACTCACTGACTTCCTATGTTAAGACCTGGTGGTGTGCTCTAGTGTGTAGTGTTTGGTGTTTGGTGTGAGGTGTGACTCAACCACACATTACCCATTTCCTTTGTGTAGGATGTCTTACTTCCCCTCAGATACCATGTGCCACCAACCCTCATACCTCGTATGTTGTTGATATCGCCTCCATGACTCAGACTTGAGCCAACTTGAAAGTGTCTGACAATCGACACAAGGGCTGTCACTGCCAATAATATGAGGGCTGTCACAGTCAGTGATAGGAACTGAACACGGATGGCCTCTTGGCCAATAACAAGAACAGTACACAGTCCTGCAAATAACCTTGTAACAATAAACGGTTGTAGAGTAAAAATGTAATATAGCCAGGCACAACTGCATTCACTGGTGCTAGTATTTAACTCAAATGCTGCTGTTTTATAGCTGACTTAAAATACATTTCTTCAAATGTTTAAAATGTTCTACTAATCTAATCATCCGGTAGAGATTTCGCTAATTCTTTAATTGTTTACCCAGTCTAGTGTCTGATATTAAAATACTAGTACATTTAACCTAGTAACCCTATGTTGATAGGCAACAGGTAAACCAGTATTGATTGCAAACACTTGCATGCTTCACTGTGAAAACATAACCCTAGGCCCTTCATCAGAAAGGTAAAGCATATCTAGCATGCTAGGCAAATGCCTTAACATGTATTCTTTATGTGTATTATAATGACAGCTAAATGATGTATGACCACATATCTTGCTGGCAGATTTGGTGGGGTGATGTGAGTACTGTACTTACTGAATGTTTGTCCCCAAGACTGAGCTTTGTGTCCAGTCTGAATGTTGCATGCAAGTTCTTCACGGTAACTGACTTTGAATTGAATAAGTCTTCATAATTAGTAAATGACTTTGCTCGTGTGTAAATGATAACACAACTTATCAAAATTTCTCATGATCAGTTTCTGATAACAATATCAATAACAAGTAAAAATACTGTTGCCGGCTCCAAGCTTGACACACAGGTGATGGCGAGGCCTGCACTGAAATGTCACACGTAAGTAATATCATTCTTAAAATTATATGCACAGTTACATTTTGGCATCTGACAAAGTGACAGTAAATTCACCAAGATGATTCACTTTGTAAAACACCTCTGCTGAACTCATGTTTCTGACAGATATGATAAAACTTATTTCCATAAGTAGGGCTAGCAAGGTTTCATCATTCAAGCCCAGACATCCTGTAACATTTTTGGTGAAAGTTAGACGCATGGTTACCAACCCTGCACTGCTGTTGCCAGGGGTAACACCTGGCCAAGGGGTGAGAATGTCCCATCTGCCTGACCAGGGTGACAAGGACCTTTGTATGTGCTCGCGATGTCAAGACCAATTTCCCCCAATTCCATTGCCAAGTGTCCTTTAAGATGAAACATTCACAACTTGGCAACTAGTCATTTTATTTTATAATCTGATTGTTTTAGCCATTATTTATTATACACAATAATGTTCTATTAAACAAGGAAGCCTAGCTAATCAATTGTATATGTGCTACAAATAACAATACAAATATCTAAGCAAGTAGCCTTTTAAAAAAGCATCAAAAGACAATATTATTTAAATACTTCTTAAGATCCCCTAATGCTCCCAAAATGTTTTGAATGAATGCATATTAGCATTATCGACTGCTCCCAAAATGTTGACATCTAGATGAAACATACTTATTATTATTATCATGTTTAAACAAATTATGTGTTTCATAGTACTCCAGATTATGCACATAAATATGATATTAGATTGTGATGGAATACAGCTTAGCCTATTATATTAGATTGTGATGGAATACAGCTTAGCCTATTATATTAGATTGTGATGGAATGCAGCTTAGCCTTTGAATGTGCTTGAATGAGTAGGCACAAGAAATAAATTTATAATGGTACCTATTAAGTAATCAGATCCGATGGCTGGCAAAGTATCATAAATAATTATTTATGATAGTACTCTGCACGCTCACTCTGAAAAACCTCATCACACCTGATTCAGATTGGTAATTTAAATACTCCAAGCCAATCATTTTGTTTCTCTTCCGAAAGTGTTACTATTGGGTAATCTTTTCACAGTGTCTTTGATCTGTAACCCATACTATTAATACTTTGCATTTCTGCTCAGTAATCGATATTAGAAATGCAACCTAGTACTATGTATAACCATTAATCACTATCACTGTAGATTTTATGGTCAATAACCATTGTGATTACCACTTTAATGGCCAAAGACACTTTGTACAAGGTAGATGACTAATGTAGCACTACTTCACCATGACTTCAACAATTACCAGCTCTAGTCAAGTAAACCTGAAGTGAAGCCAACTCAAACGTGAATCTGATACAGTAATCAATCATGCATGACTACTGCACACTGCCAGACAAGTGAGGACCTGCAGAAACCTCAATGTCATCACTTCAGGTTATGGAATATCATAATAACAGATCATGATGATCACAATCCCATGCCATCCCAAATGAAGACTTGGTCTTTACTGATCCTGCATATATAAAGGAACAGTACCATGTTTTCTTGTTTTGTATACCACAAAAAGTAATGAGTAGATAAATAAAATGGCCATGCAGCACAACGTGGTTGCTGTGCTTGTATGTCGCCAATTGAGATACAGAAGGGCCCATTTATCAATAGGCAAAACTGTCTTTGTTCATAGATAGTAACATCACTAACATGTGGTAGGAACATTTCCAGTGTTGGTTTTCATAACAAAACCATACTATTTAAAAACTTGTGCATATTGGCTTAATGCAATTAACACATGGTTAACAACACAGACACATCCCTCGTGACAACTGCTCCAGGTGAGCTCTACATGTTGACACCAACTGCTCCAGGTGAGCTCTACATGTTGACACCAACTGCTCCAGGTAAGTTCTACATGTTGACACCAACTGCTCCAAGTGAGCTCTACATGTTGACACCAACTGCTCCAGGTGAGTTCTACATGTTGACACCAACTGCTCCAGGTGAGCTCTACATGTTGACACCAACTGCTCCAGGTGAGCTCTACATGTTGTCACCAACTGCTCCAGGTGAGCTCTACATGTTGACACCAACTGCTCCAGGTGAGTTCTACATGTTGACACCAACTGCTCCAGGTGAGCTCTACATGTTGACACCAACTGCTCCAGGTGAGCTCTACATGTTGACACCAACTGCTCCAGGTGAGCTCTACATGTTGTCACCAACTGCTCCAGGTGAGCTCTACATGTTGACACCAACTGCTCCAGGTGAGTTCTACATGTTGACACCAACTGCTCCAGGTGAGTTCTAC
This sequence comes from Ridgeia piscesae, assembly GCA_025642075.2. Classification (NCBI taxonomy): domain Eukaryota; kingdom Metazoa; phylum Annelida; class Polychaeta; order Sabellida; family Siboglinidae; genus Ridgeia; species Ridgeia piscesae. The sequence goes on from JAODUO010000596.1 coordinate 184,615, forward strand.
ATGTTGTCACCAACTGCTCCAGGTGAGCTCTACATGTTGTCACCAACTGCTCCAGGTGAGTTCTACATGTTGACACCAACTGCTCCAGGTGAGTTCTACATGTTGTCACCAACTGCTCCAGGTGAGTTCTACATGTTGTCACCAACTGCTCCAGGTGAGTTCTACATGTTGACACCAACTGCTCCAGGTGAGTTCTACATGTTGACACCAACTGCTCCAGGTGAGTTCTACATGTTGACACCAACTGCTCCAGGTGAGTTCTACATGTTGACACCAACTGCTCCAGGTGAGTTCTACATGTTGACACCAACTGCTCCAGGTGAGTTCTACATGTTGACACCAACTGCTCCAGGTGAGCTCTACATGTTGTCACCAACTGCTCCAGGTGAGTTCTACATGTTGACACCAACTGCTCCAGGTGAGCTCTACATGTTGTCACCAACTGCTCCAGGTGAGCTCTACATGTTGTCACCAACTGCTCCAACTGCACAGAGCAACTCAGTGACCCTTGTAACCTGGGCACAGTGAGAGGATGTGATTCAAGTGGGCACCACACCCTTGCCACCAACAGGTGTAACCACCTTTACACCTCCCTGACACCACTGATGCCACCCTGACACCACTGATGCCACCAGCAACTGACGCTGACTGTCTCACCCTTCATGCCAAAGTTTCAACATGTGATGTTATTTTTATTCATACCGTTGCTAACTTCAATGCTATCTCCATGAGTCGGCCAACTGAAGCAATACGTAGACGTGGATGATGAGGGGTATGCTTAGAGGCGGTGGTGCTTCCTTCCTCTAACCTTTAGGAAACAGTGTAGCACATCAAAGCATAGGTATAAATGTGTGCTTTTTAAAATGTGCTGACTGTTCAGTAACTATGATTAGTCAGCAGCCCCCCCCCTACCTTTTAGAATACATTGCACAAAGAACACCAAAGAACTGACTTAGACCGACATGCCACATATTGCTATTGATACCACTCTGATGACACCAGATATATGTGTGTGTCAATATGTAAACAAAGATTTAAGACTGATGTATGTATAGGTGAACCAGCTGACAGCGACAGCAACAAAGTCACTCTCAAATAAATCATAACATCAGCATGCAAACAACTGTAACTCTTGATAAAGAAATGTGTAAAAATCAAAACGGTTACATTTTTCTTTCTGGGAACTCCACATTATAGCAACAAGCCAACAACATATCAGATCAAAAGACTTGGAGATGCAGAGATTACATTAATACATTTTAATATCCCAATACACCCTGAGACCTGGTAAATTCCCCGGGGCTGACAAGATATACAGGGAGGGGGGTGGTGTCTGGAGCGGATCAAAGCAAACTTAATTAATAAAATCTGCCTTCCCATGATTAAATTAAGTTAGTGGACTGAATCTGGGAAATGTCTTTTCCCAAGTGAGTAGACCCACTTTGAGTATGGGAAAATATACAGTTCTGTGGGTCTCCTTGCCAACAGAATACAACTGAAGTTAGAACACGGTGCACTGTCTCCATTGGGGCACACCCTTTCTATGTATAATATTTCTGTATTTTAGATGATTTAAAAAAAATTATATACTAAACATTACACTTTCTAGATTATTCAATTAGATTAACCAATACAGCCTTTAATAAACGCTATCCATTTTTTAGAGATCTACACACAGATCTTTGTGTAAATAAGTTGTGAAGAAATATTTACTGCAGTGTACTGACATTGATCCACTCACAATATGCGTGCAACACTGCTGGTAGTGTCACTATAAATACCACATGTCATCATGCTCGTTTTTATTTCTCTATGACCAAACTGAAATGGCTATAGTGTCACGTACCAGTCATAGGACAGTCATTCAAGACTGCCGAGAAGTCAGTGAATAAAACTGTTATTTAAATAAAGAACATTAGTATAATTAGTATATACAATAATTAGCATCAGACAACTGCTTGTCATTAATAGGGGCAACATAATGATAATACTTATCTTCTCTGACATGTTTACAATAATTAATAAATTATGTTAAAAATGGCCCTGATACATTACTGAACCCAAATTTGAGTTGGCAAATCATAACAACACAAATGAAATATACTTCCAATATACACAATGACATTTTTCATTAGAATAAGGAAGCAAAATGTGGGTCGATCTCCTCTGAAATTTTAATATATGCCAACCTCTGTTTGTGGGTTGGAGAAAAACCTGCAATGAAGAGCCCGATGAAACAAGACAGATGTTTCCAGCCACTGCGGAAGGTACAAAGGTAAAATCCAGGGTCAGAAGTCACCCACATATGCTCCTGTGGTCTGTAATGGAACTATATATAGATATAAACAATGGTAACCATCCATTTTTGTGCTAACCCCATATATAAACTTTCAAACCAGTACTTATGTGATTCTGAGGAAGGAGAGAGATGTCACAGTACGCACGGGCAACCATCTGTGAAATCGGCGAAGTTGCCTGTGAAAAAAGATCTGCCCAAGAACAATATTGTCTGTGTTGACACTGTGGGTGACAGGTGCTTCTGATTCTGTCTCCTGCCCTCCCACTAGGTGGCTCTGACCTGTCTTGCCTGGTGCCCTGTCTGTGTGTGTGTGGTGGGTGGTCTGGGGCTGGTTACTAAACAGCAGGCAGCTCCCTCTACACAGCCCACCAGCAGGGTATCATCTGAATGTCAGCACGGGCATAAACTTCTTGGATCAATTTGGGGTATGCATCCTACATCCTTCAGAGCAAAGATTAAGTTGTACGTTACACAAAAAATATTTGAAGTTTACATAAATAATTTTGTTATCAAGAAGACACAATGGTTTATGTAAAACTGTCAAGTGTACATAACAGTACTATACAATGTTGGTTATTAGTACGTCCTTGTAAACATTGTGCAATATGTATACATATACATCCATGCACACATATTTATTTTTAAAACCTGTGAATCATGACCACAACAATTGTCTTGTGTAAAATTGTCGTTACATGGCAGGCATAAATTTATTGGACAAGCCATCTAACTGTTACTGTACACTCTGTACAAGCTATAACATGTAGCAGGCATCCACAACAGATTTGTATTATAAATGTATACAAATACAACATGTTAATGTGTGTAGTTGTCCCAGATCTTGGATGGTCAGTCAAACTGCATTATATATCTGTCTTATTCACCCACCATTGATACCCCCCAAGGCCATATGAACTGACACTGGATATGCAACACTGACTCCTCAAACTATGACAGCAAAAAACAGGTCAGGTCTACTAAGTGTGAAATTATATCTACAGATTAGTCACTGCTGTAGTGGCCATTGTTTAGTTGCCAGTTACATCACATCTGATGACGACAGAGTGAAGGCGATGCCAGGCCAGGTCTGGTGGGAGAGTCATGAAGCAGCCTGCCCCAGTGCTGCGGTGTGAATAAACATAAGGCCATCATCAGATGAGATCGATAGGGAACTCTGTACCAGGACCCATGAATGGGCCAACATGCCATCTGCACAAACGGCTGATCAAGAGCCGATAAACGGATCAATGAAGAGTCGCTTTCAAAAATAGCTGGTCATGGCATGTATAGCCACAGATGGACAAGACATTCTGCAGAACATATGTGTCATGGGCTGTCAGGGATACTTCACACTCACTCCAGCTGTGACTGTCAGGACTGTCAGCATTATTGATGAGTACTAATTACTAATGACAGGCTAACTGCACTACTAACAATGTGTCAATGACCCTCCCTCCCTCCACACCCACTCCCAGGTGATAGCAGGGAAAGCAGGAAGCCAGAATAAATGTATAGTGTTTTTAGACAAATATCGGCAATTTATATTGTTTACATACTTTAATAATGTTTTATCAAGTGGAATATTATCATATTATACAAATCTTCTGAGTCAAAACCTTCAAGGAGTTATTTTTTCTTTCACTTCACTCTTAAAAAAGACCCAACAATTCATACTTTATAACAGGCATTTGTTAAATTGTAAAAAGTAATGTGCACCGTACAGTGTCTTTGATTTTTCATTCAGCTTATTTTCCACATTAAAGCTAATTTATCACAAAGTGTGTAGTTGTCAGTATACAACCAAAGCTGCAACCTTCCTTTTTTCAAACGACGGTGTCTGCCTTTATTTATTTTTTTTACAAAAAAACACATCAGAAAATCAATAAGACATGAAGGCCACAGCACTTGTACAAAAACACAACAGTGCTCTCTAGTGCAAACTAATTAGGGGACTCTTTATTTAGGCCAACAGAAAAAGGGTGGCAGTTGTGGTTGTGCTAACAGCATGTTGTAGAGAAATTCAGATTCACACAGGTTCCAAATTCGTGCATCCAGATTGTAAACAAATACTGCTAAGAGTGGCTAGCTATGTAGGTCTACCAATCCTCAGTAAACTGGTCAATTTGACTGGTAACATAACTATGCATATTGCAAATAAAAAGTTGCTAGATAAACCATTTTATTTGTTTTGCTCTTTGTCCATGAAAGTCCTGTTTTGGGTTGATGTTACTCTATGATTTGTTTTCTTCCTGTATTTCACATATCTATTTTCTCTGCTCCTCGTATATCTCACTCTCTGTCCATTCTGACCAAACCTTTCTTCTGTCTTCTCTTAGTCCCCGTTATATTGTGGTCTTATTCCTCTTCTTCGTCTTCTTCTAGCCTCCACTCTCGATGCCCTCTCTGTTCTGTTCCCTGTGTTCACGAGCCCAATATGGGTGACTAATAACTCTAAACTGTTGTTTGTACAATCCCATCAAAACCTATCTTGAACTTCTGTACTAGGTTTTGTTTCAGTTCTTGGAAGCTCAAGTTTAGTGTGAACAACTGTGCACATGTGTAGACACTAGACCCTGGCAGGGCAAGCACTACATCTAACTACTTCCAGCAGGCAATGATGCCCTTGGCTTGAGGCCTCCTGCTGTATGACAGATCATCAGCCTGGCGTGTGACCACCTGTCTTAGATGGGACAGGGTGTCTGTCCTAGGAGGTGTCTCACCCCTCAGGGCAACAGGGTACTTGATTTAAGACCCCAAATCTACATTTGGGTGTTCAATTGAGTAAAAATCATCAACTGTTGATAAAACTATCCTGGACACACTACTATACTTTTGTTTTAGCCATGATGCAAATTATCTTTAGTATTTGATGGTTGTCTGTGAACAACATGCATTACAGCCATTTTAATTTTGAATAAGTGCAATTTTGTTAAATAAACTCTATTGAGTTTTAAATCACAAACAAAACAAGTATAGTTAGAAGATATATCAACCTGAGATTCAAACTGAAACAATGACAGTGAACCTCCATTAGTCTTTGAGAAATGTGTGATTTGTTCAGTGCGAGGGAGCTGGTGTTGCCTGAGACAGCACTGGGCTGTATCTACATCCAGTCTCACATGCCAAGCCCAACACCAGCTGCCATCAAAATTACCATCTGTCAAAAAAATTACTTCAAACAGTTGCCCTAGTTTTGAAAGTGTAATCGAGAGCATCACACCTTAAGTACTCAATCTCACATTGAGCGGGGGTCAAAGTACAACCACGCAGAGACAACAGAACGGCTATAAAATGCAAAAAACAAACCTAGTAAGAGGCGCAACCTGAACTGACACTTAGCGACTCAAGTCAAATGACAACCCACTAACTCGCACCAAGGCCAGTTCTGAGAAACATTTCTAAATTATTCAATACTGTCCAAAGAGCCAGCCTATCTGCTGTGACTCAACTAACGGATTCGCGGGAAACCCATAAATAAGTTACTTGGTTTTTAATGGGAAGAGTTAATCTGTTAGTGAAACGTAAGACGATATGGATCCAAGTGCTTCAAGTTGATGCTGCACACTACACTATACACCGAGGACAGCACACAGAAACAACTTGATGCCTGGCATTTTAACGTCTGCATACAACTGATCTTTCACATGTGACACAAGCACAAGAGTTCAAACTCCCTAAACAATCAAGCAATCAATCAGCTTTTTTCCTAAGATTTTTTAAAATTTATATGACATATTCACACCAAACTCAAATGATGGATTCAATCCGATCCATTATGCTAATATAACCTTTTACCTACAACTTAGATGAGCAAGCTTATCAAAACAGCCACTGTGAATACACACGCATCCAATATACATGTACTACCATTTCTGTGTGAAATCGTAGTCCATTCTTTTTACAACAAGAAGTCATATACACACTGTAATGTGAGCAGTTCACATGGTTGATTTGTGGCTGTTCTATGCCATCCTAGTAACACAATGTAAACAAGATTGCAAAGGCAAAATTTGGCAAAAGTCAAATGTAACAGCGAAGCCTGGAAAAGGTCATGCTCATAATTACAACTGTGGAGTGAGGCTCTGGATCTGTCAATTAGATGAGGTTATTTTCAAAGTATGTAGTTTGATGGAGGTCACAAGAGAGATGTTGCTCCACACTAGATCAACCACACCTTCTCATGGCATAAATGCCAAGCAAATCCACATGCCACGCTAAGGCTAGAAACAGCACATCCATCACAAGATGAAAGCTAAATTTCCTAGACAAATGCACCCATCATCATACACATCCGCTGCCAGTGAATGTGTATAGTTATGTACCGCTTTTCTAAGGCTTCCTAGTATGTCCAATTGTGGGGGCTAATGATTAATGTAGTCTAAATTAGTCTGGGGAGATAGCTCTAGTCCCATGTCTGGTGCTGGAACTGTCAACTGGCACTTATTACTTTAATCACATGTATCATATATGTTTATTCCAGTGGTAACTGATAATGGTCTAGAGTTCAGAGATTTTAACAACAGTTATTCATGCATGTACGGGCCAGTATTCAATGCTCAAGTTCTATGTTCAAATAGTAGATAGCATTCAATATTGACACACTTTGCTGAAGCGGCCTACAAGTACTAACGCTGTCGACCTGTCACTTACCTGCTGTACTTATACAGTAACATAAAAACGAAATAATAAATAAAAGTGTGAAAATCTAACATAATATATAGAAAACACAGTTTGACATGACACACAAAGCCAGATCAGTGGCAAGTTAACGACTTCCAACAAAGCCGTGATACAATACAAAAGATTGTACTTACATTCGAACACCTGGTGGCGGGTCCCAAACACACTCTCCGGTGGCGAGGTTCGCATACATGTGCTCCTTTGTCCGGGGCTCGATAATCTCCACCCATTCCCATCTGTAGACGGGAGCGAGAAAGCAAAACATGATTGTACAGACTGACACACACTGTGTTTTAGGGGAGACTGCCACTTACTCCTCATAGCACCACACATAGCCCAGCATTATGCTTGGCATCGAGATTTATTACAGCCATAAATCCCTCGGATCCATGAGCGGTTCATGAAATAAAAAAGGCGATAGCTTGTCTATTTGTATACATCAAATTATCAGAGTTTTTGCGCGGTTCGAGTCAAGTGGAACACGCTGACGCCAGCCTGTATGTTTACACCGCAATAGTGAGAGTGTGTGTGCCATTCACACAGTATCCAGTGGTGGTGGCCTGTGTGCCTCTACGACTGCCTCCATGGTATCAACGTGGCTGTGCTCAGTGACACTCGCACAGTGTAGTCCTCTGTACCACAACACTAGAGACTATTAGTTCCTGGTTGTTAGCTGACCAGCCATGCTAACACAAATGCTGTGAGAAGCAGCCACAGTGAGCCAGTGGAAGCATGACTAATGTGCTAATGGAGCCCCAGCAAGTAGTGTATGTGTATGTGTGTCTGCTGCCTACTGGACTCTGGCAGTGTGCTTGTTCCACCACACCAGAGCCAACAGCCAATGGAGTGGACAGACACACCCTGACTGCATGGCACTGACAGCCTGCCACTGCCAATCGCACTAGTCTAACTAGACGTGTTAACCAAATTAATGTAGTGTATAAAACATTACACAGCTAACTACACAACCATAATTATTTATTTATAATAAAATTATAAGAAATAATAATTATGATTTTGTATTTCACAGTCGCAGCTAGCTATGTGACTGAGTGAAAATATATTCTTTCATAAGTTACTGCTACAAATACATATGTTATATTTGTAGCGGTAGGGTCAATTGTAATTGTTGTCAATTACAAATGTTGATAAAAAATCAGGTGTACACTTCAAATACAATTGCATTTAACAGTATCATAACTACCGGTACCTTGTTTAAAAATAAATCACTACTGCACTGCTAAAAAAACAATAACACTACCTAACATTAAAAACCAGTTATAATAACTTTATACATAAAGGAATGATGTGCTGCTACATTCTACAGGTTGCTATTGTATTAATAAATGAAGATTTACAAGTATTACTGTTTGTCTACGAGAAGGTCTGTAGGTTAATTCATACATTCTTCCTATAAGGGTTTGATTCTGGTCAATTGCAAATTATTCTTTAATAAATGCCATTGTAATTATTTATAATTTGTTTGTATACAACTTAAATAATGAACACAGATTTGCTCTTGTACTATGCATCCGTAAATGTTTTCCACTACATTTTGGAAAAGAATTCTACCTGTTAGTTTGTTATAATTCTGACAGTAATCCGATAGACTCTATTTGTGCATGAGTTGACACATCAAGAAAAGGTAAACACATCTTAGAGCATTCGAGTACAATGGTGAATGTCAATATGAAATCAACAGAGCACAATGTTCATATAAGTGGTGGTGACAGTCTCACAGGTACTGGTCATTTTATTTTTAAGCGGTAACAATGTTTACATAATTAACTTTCTTATAGCGTAGAACAAGTTTGGAAACAAATAGGCTACATGCAGCGTCTTCCAAAATATACAATAAACACAAACACTAGCCAGTTTCACCCATCCAATTGTTTACCATACTAAATGGCATACAGCATTGGTAACTACACTCCCATGTTACTAGGCAGTGCAGATGACTTGGGATGTAGTTAGGTTACGTGACAACTGACAATACCTATTTATATGATAATGAACCAAGGAAAGATTAGCCTCTGGGGCTTACTATCAAATAGCAAAAATCCAACATGGTCACACTACTAAATAAGAACAGCCCAATTAGTATCATGTTATCTTACTGCCAATAAATGTCATAGTGTGTCTGACAATGCCAGTTGAGAAACATGGGTGAGTGGGTAGGCCCTATTCATAAAATGACAAGTACTTCACCCAATTAAAGTGCAGAACTTATCCAAGTCAAACTAGTTGAATGATTTTGCTAATCGTGCTTGCATAACCTATGAGAACAGTGCAAATACCCACCCCAATTTTAAGATGGAGAATCAATTTATGGGAATTCCAGTATAACAACTTGTCTGTCCAACTGCATGAGTGGCTGAATGATTGTGTTTACAAATATACATATAAACATTGTCTGTAATTTGAGCAGCATGTCACTGAAATCACCCTAAATTATATCACATGACTGGAGGTTAACCACACTCCTTGTGAATGATTTCATTTGATGAGCTTATATTCAGCAGCATCAAACCTGCCACACAAGGATGAATCAACAATTGCACGGTTCCACTTCTTGCCTATGACCATGTTTCCAAATTTAGGAAAATGTTAAACAATGTGTGTTATCATTCAGGTGACACTAAGGAAATGATATGAAACATTAGGTGTATGAGTACTAGAGCTATAGAATATTCTCTGCTTTGGATTTCAGAAATTCTGTTTATATGTGTGTGATTCAATCTATGTTATACACAGAGCTTTTGGAAAATGTTCTTGTGGGGTGAATGATGTCAGGAGGGTTTAAACTAGGATACTGTTAGCTATCCTATGTCTTTCAATGGTGATTTTATTCCAAGATGCCTTATGGAAGTTACCATTGTAGCTTTGATGGGTTCAGGAACATTAAATACATAAAATTTAGGCCAAAATATAGTTATCATGGCAAAACAAAATCAAGATGGGTCCAGGTTCAACAAATTACCAATAACAAATCTGGTGTATATTTTAATGTTCGCTATATTTAGCTGAGCCATCTTGAATAAATATATTATATCATCATTATTACACAACATAACATATGAGAATGAAACATGCTTTCTCATTGGATATCAGGGCTCTGCAGTGAAAGGTATCTCCTGATTGGGACTCTGTAATTACTGGACCAAGCACTAGAACATGTTCGAACACACTTAAAACATATCTATGTGCTTTTAGTGAAATGTATACTTTGTGCATCATAGAATAGTGGTATAATATAACTATTATGTCAGTATGACAACATAATATGTACAAAACGGTATATCTATGAGCGATGGAGTGGTGATAGAACATCGAAGAATGACGACGGAATGTCAATCCTAAGTTGGTGGCTTTGTTATGGCTGTGCCATGTATCGAACATACCCTCATTCTTTCATCATCCAGTTTCTCATAAAGATACCTTATTCTGTATGTTGTCATACTAACAGACGAGCTACATCATACCGCTATTAAAAAAGTACACGAAGCTCAAACGTATTTTTTAAATCCCAACTCTTCCCAGTGCTCGTTCTGACAATTAGAGAGATCCTCCTGCTTGGCTGATCTCAGGCTCTGCAAATAAGACTTGATTTCTCATTTGCACAGGCAAGCACTGCAAATAGCCAGTGGCATGCCAATAACAAAAAGTAATGCAAGCCAATACTACCACTTGACACACTATCACTTGACATTTGTTTAGTAACTCTAGATGAAAATGAAGATGTGATCATGTGTGGTGATATATATGACAGGTGGTTGGAATAGCATCTTTCTTTATTTACCATAATGTAGGACGCCGGATCCTGACAGCTGCGAGGGATCCAGGTGTTAAGCAGGGTGGAGAAGTAATTTATGTCATAATGTTGCCTAATTATCGAAAGGTTTGATAACAATTTTGCTTATTGTTCCAACACAAGAACAATTAATAAAACGTGGTATGTCAAAATAACTATCTCAGAAAAGGGGTATACCAAAGGATTTTTTACTAGTATATCCCTACCGGGAAACGGGCCTACGCTTACGATACGTCGATAGTTAGTATGAATTATCGGTTACCGAATTATCTGCTTACATCTACATTAATGGTACACTATTATCACTTACAATTCCTTTGTGTGCACAAGACCATTTTTCAAACCATAGCATATCCAAACTACCCCCGACTATGTTGCAGTAAATGTGCACGACAATTTGCACTGACTGACGGGTTGAATGAATTCGGCGAATTCCTGCATTTCGATTCGGCCGACCAATAATTGACGTTTGCAGTCAGTGTCAAAATTAGCGAACACATTAAATGCAATATGTACAGTTTTCAGCTGGTTTTGTATGCTGTGATTCATATACACACCTCTCTGTCATCGTGAAGGGTCCAGTAGTGTTAAACCGAATCCCAGAGAGACCTAAAAGTCGCTAAATTGTAAATTACAACGCCAGTACATGTCTACGAGCTCCGCCATTTTGCTGTTTTCATTGCACCGTTGTCGCGACGAGTTCCGAAGAAAGCCGAAAGCTTTATACTCTCCAACCTACCAAATACAGGTTTACTCAATATAACAAATACTTACATAATTGTATTTACTATTGTACATGTAGAATATATATATAGTTAAACTGCAAACAGAGCATCATAAATATTTGTATTATGTGCTTTTAATATTTTTTAATATTTTGGTTAAAGAGTATAGAAATTTGCTGAATATTTACTTCCGGTAGGAAGTACGCCTGCCTTTGCGTTGTGAGTTTTGTAAGTTTTTAATAACTGTGCTCTAAAATGTTAGATGCGCTAGTGAAAGACCTGTACACGTTACGAACCATAGCTGTTTTCGTGTTCTTACGTTTTAGCCAGTTCAACACTATACTTGTTACGTACTGGTTTGTGAAATGTGTGAAGTATTTTTCATTCTTCTGAATCTGTCTATCTAGTTATCTACCCAACACAAAGTCAACTCACAAGACTACTAACTAAGTACTAGTACTACTACTACTAGTAGTAGTAGTAATAGTACTGTTAGTAGTAGTAGTAAAATATATTTCTTCTCTCTAATTCTATATTTCTAGTATAATGGTCACTTAGTCCTAGCTTATATTATATAGGTATACCTGCGAATACTTGTTTCTCAGAAGACGTCTCCCAGATTTGTGTGAATCTTCCACACTCCCAGAATAGAAGCTAATCTTGATAACCGCCCAGTGGTTTTCGCTCCAGATCTCCATTTTTGTTTTACATTTCTAAACCAGCACCCCCACCCTCCTACCTTGTCTTCCGAAATGCTCAACCTTGTTCAATGTACCCCGTAGTTGTTTCCAGTTGTATTAACTAACCAGCTCCATGTATCTTGGTTACAATTACATCTCATGAGATTTCATTCAACTAGTAGGCCTCAGCCTTTTTCAAGTCATTATCACAAAATCGACCCGAGTGCGGCGACCCTGCACTGAAGCAGTACAGGTGGTCACTGCCAGGGTGCAAGTCACCTTTCGTATTCTCCTATATCCCTAAGCCATAAGCATACCGATACTACACCCATTCCGACAAACCCTCAGTATCATCCTCCTTGTTGCTCCAGCCCACTTCACCAGACTCTAGCTTAGAATTATTATACTTGTTTACACAGTTACTCATACGTTTCAGTTTTATTACCTTTATTCTAAATTCCCTTTCATGTTCATACACCCTTAGCTTTGCCCACCGCACTGCACAAATCTTATGTTAGCTCCAGAAGGTGTTGTGTGGAGTTCACATACCAAAGGATCCCAAATTGACATGGGACTGACATTTAACGTGATCTCTGAGTCACGACGATATACATTTCCCAATGTTAAAAGCAAGGTTTTTACACCAAAGTTCAAAGACCAGATATTGAACTTGGGGCACCAGCATGCCAGGTTGATATGCTAACCACTAAACTATAATCCACCCCCTCTTTAGTCAAACACTGCAAAAGGATGGAAGTGTTTAACTGACAATAAAGAGGGCCAAACATAAAATATTGAATCTAAAAAACTAAGAAGTTGGCAGGCATACATGCAATGGATATACATATATATAATATATATATATATATATATATATATATATATATATATATATATGACTGTCAGTCATGAGACTTGAGTTGGAATCTAAACTAGGTTTACAAAGTCAATATTGCTAATCCATTATGACACTTATATACAACTTGGGCCCCTGTTGATTTTTCTATGCTGTAATTCTGTCATTCAACATCACTGGCATATTCATATCATTCATGCTGAAGGCATGGCAATTGCTGCATACTGCAGCAAAACCTGTACCACATAGCACTTTTCAATACATTATATATTTGATAACTATTCCTTTAATGTTCACAGTATCAAAAAAAATGTGGCACAGTGGAATACTACACTGGTATAAAAAAAATGGTTATAATATTTATATGACAATAAGCATCGTACATCCAATATCATGAAAGGTGATAAGTTAGTAGAGAAGGTACTCATGTGAGCAAATAGTGCTAAACCATTGTTATTCGACATGTTCTAGAAGACGGTGGAAGTTGAAGAATGAGCCAACAGGACAAACACGAAGAGATGAGCAAGGAACGCTGGATGGACCAGATCCAGGCATTTCACATCACGCGTGCCGACATGAACAGACTTATTATGAACTATCTTGTTACAGGTAACATTGGCATTGATACAGGGAACATGTAGCGTCATGTACATGGTTAAATTGTTTAATTGTTGGCTGCTGTGTATAAGTTCAAAGTACTGTGTAGAATTAAAAAAATTAATGTAACTTTTATAAAGTAATTGCAGCATTGATGATCAATGATACCAGTACATATGGAAGTTGAGCTGGTGTGCATAAGAGAGAACACATACTGGAATAAGATATACTTGTAATTTACCTTATTGAGTACCCTCTGTGTACTTCATGAATCAATGCACAGGGCATCACTAAGGATGTGGTGTACCTTCTCCAGTTTGTTGTATGTGTGTGTGGCCACTGGTTTGACAGCTTTCCTTCTTGTGCCACAGCTGTTGTCTCTCAGTGCACTGTACCCAGTCTCCAATGATGTGGTAGTAGAGTGTACTTATAAAGCATGTACACCTGTATAATTGACTATGTTATCTTCATGCATAACATTTAGCAGCACATGTAGCCTAAATTAATATCATAAGGCATAGATATATTCATTAAATAAAAAAAACATGTGTGATGTATGTATGTATGTATGTATGTATGTATGTATGTATGTATGTATATATATATATATATATATATATATATATATATATATATATATTGTAATATATTGTTCAGGTTTCAAATGTAAAAGTTAGGTCAGCTAAACTAGTTGGATAAAATTTGCATGCAAAATCAATCCTTGTTCTTGTGGTTTTAGGGTGTTATATTCTGGATTGATTCTTCTGTCAACATTATCCCTCATGGGGCAGACCTGAAGCATATTAGTCATTGCCACTTGTTCCCATCCAGCACGTCTTCTTAATTCAGCTCCCTCAATGACATGTCCTTCTTCTCATTGTCTGTCCATCGTTTAGCTGATCTCCCTCTTTTCCCACGTCAAGATAGTGCACTTCCTCTTCTCAGAACATATTCTTACCTACAAGGCAGACGTCTCTCAACTTTTCTGTGCTCTCAACTCCTGCCAGCTGTCACACATCTTCATTGTTTGTTGTTCTCTTAGCAACAAGTTCATCACCCATCTTATCATCATCTCAGTTTCCACGAGGAGGGCTCTTCTTTTCTCTTCAGGACCCATGTCTCCACTCCACACATGAGGACTGGCTGAGTCACTCTGCTGTAGTTGTTGGTCTTTAGCTTCTATGGTAACCTGTGGCCACACATAACTCCACTGGTGCCAGACTGCCTTGATCCATGCATTGACAACCATTTCACAGCCTCCGTCCTCCCATTTCACACATCCTAGGTACTTGGTTGTGGTCACTTGGTTTAACGTCTCTGGCTAAATCCATTCACAATTCTACCCAAACCCCCAACAAATCATACTTGTCACAAAACTTAATGCATTCTGATATAGCATCATAATAAGAAACTCCAGTGTTCAAACAGCCACTTTAGATGGGATATCTACATATCTTTATTACTAACTCTTCTGTCTGCAGGTTTTACCATCCATTTTATCTTGGTGACATATATATCATGTCAGTATGTTCAAGCAGTTTGTTATGTGTCCTGCATTTAGACTGGTCCAAAGTCAGTGTGGCTGAACTCATCTGTATGAAACACACTCATTGCTAAACCATACTGCAATATAAAATTAACTTTGATTTTCACAGAATTGCTCATTGGTCCAATTCACCACTAACTCTGCCATCAAGCACCATTTCCTAGAGCCTATGTGTCACATGGAGAGTGCAAACTAAGCAGGAACAGTCAAACAAGTGGTGTGTTTTATAACATTACTACTAAAGGGCAAAGTTCATTTCTCCTTTTGTAGAGGGCTTCAAAGAAGCAGCAGAGAAATTCAAAATCGAATCCGGAATCCAGCCATGCATAGACCTGGATACACTGGACGAGCGGATCCGCATTCGGGAAGCCATACAGAATGGACAGATCCGGGAGGCAATCGCACTCGTTAATAATCTTCATCCAGAATTACTTGATAACGACAGATACATATACTTCCACTTACAAGTGAGTCAGCAGGGCTGGTGTCACACCCTTTAATATTGCTTCCACTTAAATTAAATGAATAGTTACACTAAGCTTGGAATTAACCTAGATTGTATAAGTTGAAACTTAGTTTTGTTGGTCTAAGGAGTATATTAAACAGTGTTATTCCCCAGATGTTTTCTAGCCTCTGGGTTATTATAGCATTAAATAAAATGAATTGAAAAAATGGCGGATAAAATAAGATGAGATTATGAGAGGTGAGACATGTTGAGAAATGGTAAATGAGGCATATTGGTGAAATAAAATATGAAAAGTAAATTATATATAGCAAGTGAAACATGTTAAGGATAAGCCAAATGTGACATGCTTTAGATATGACAAATGAGACATTTTTTACAGAGTTCATGGAAAATAAGACATGTTAAGTGGAGATGTGGGGAAGTGTCTTTTTTCACAGCTACCAATTCACGCACGCGCGCACATACACACACACACACACTAAGAAATTGAGGGTATGGCAAGTGAGACGTGTCGAGAGTATGGCAAGTGAGACGTGTCGAGAGTATGGCAAGTGAGACGTGTCGAGAGTATGGCAACTGAGACGTGACGAGAGTATGGCAAGTGAGACGTGTCGAGGGTATGGCAAGTGAGACGTGTCGAGGGTATGGCAAGTTAGACGTGTCGAGAGTGTGGCAAGTGAGACGTGTCGAGAGTATGGCAAGTGAGACGTGTTGAGAGTATGGCAAGTGAGACGTGTTGAGAGTATGGCAAGTGAGACGTGTCGAGGGTAGGATAAGTGAGACGTGACGAGGGTATGGCAAGTGAGACGTGTCGAGTATGGCCGTGGACATCAACATCGAGGTATGGCAAGTAGGAGCACGTGTAGAGAGTATATGGCAGAAGTGAGACGTGTATCGAGAGTATAGCAAACGAGACGTGGCAGTATGGCAAGTGAGGCGTGTCGAAGATGGCAAGTAGTGAGACGTGTAGAGAGTATGGCAAGTGAGACGTGTAGAGAGTATGGCATGTGAGACGTGTCGAGAGTATGGCAAGTGAGACGTGTCGAGAGTATGGCAAGTGAGACGTGTAGAGAGTATGGCAAGTGAGACGTGTCGAGAGTATGGCAAGTGAGACGTGACGAGTATGGCAAGTGAGACGTGACGAGAGTATGGCAAGTGAGACGTGTCGAGTATGGCAAAGTGAGACGTGTCGAGTATGGCAGAGTGAGACGATATGAGGGGTATGGCAAAGTGAAGGGCGTGTCGAGGGTATGGCAAGTGAGGCGTGAGTATGGAAGTGAGACGTGTTGAGAGTATGGCAAGTGAGACGTGTCGAGAGTATGGCAAGTGAGACGTGTCGAGAGTATGGCAAGTGAGACGTGCCGAGGGTATGGCAAGTGAGACGTGACGAGAGTATGGCAAGTGAGACGTGTCGAGGGTATGGCAAGTGAGACGTGAGGTATGGCAAGTGAGAAGTGACGAGGGTATGGCAAGTGAGACGTGAGCGAGAGTATAGCCGTGGGGACGTGTCGAGTATGGCAAGTGAGGCATTGACGAGAGTATGGCAAGTGAGACGTGTCGAGGTATAGCCAAGTGAGGGCATTGACCTTGAGGGTATGGCAAGTGAGACATGCGAGAGTATGGCAAGTGAGACGTGTCAAGAGTATGGCAAGTGAGACGTGTCGAGAGTATGGCAAGTGAGACGTGTCGAGAGTATGGCAAGTGAGACGTGTCGAGAGTATGGCAAGTGAGACGTGACGAGAGTATGGCAAGTGAGACGTGTCGAGAGTATGGCAAGTGAGACGTGACGAGGGTATGGCAAGTGAGACGATGTGAGTATGGCAAGTGAGACGTGTCGAGAGTATGGCAAGTGAGACGTGCCGAGAGTATGGCAAGTGAGACGTGTCAAAGTATGGCAAATTGAGGACGTGTGAGAGAGTGGCAGGGAAATGCATGTAGAGAGTATGGCAGGTGAGGCTGAGAGTATGTAAGTGGGGACGTGCCGAGTATGGCAAGTGGGCAGTAATGAGTATAGCAAGTGAGGCGTGCGAGAGTATAACAAGGGCGTGGCGGTATGGCAAGTGAGGCGTGCCGAGAGTCATGGAAGTGAGACGTGTGTGAGAGTATGGCAAGTGAGGCGTGTGAGGAGGTATGGCAAGTGAGACGACTCTGTCGAGTACTAACTGATGAGACGTGTCAGCGAAGTGTGGCAAGTGAGGCAGCGTCAGAGAGGTAGCAACGAAGTGAGGCGATATGCGAAGATGAGGAGCAAGTGAGCGTGCAAAGGTGTAGCAGTGAGGCGATGCGAGGCGCGGCAAGTGAGGCGTGCGAGGTATGGCAAAGTGAGGCGTGCGGTATAGCAGAAGTGAGCGTGCCGAGGTATGGCAAGTGAGGCATTATGGGTAGCAAGCAGTGGGGCGTGTCAAAGTATGGCAAGTGAGGCGTGTGGTGATAACCCAGCTATGAGGCGTGCGAGGAGTATGTTAAGTGAGGCGTGTCAGTATGGCAAGTGAGGCATTGACGGTATGGCAAGTGAAGAGGCGTGGCGAGGGTGATGCAAGCAGATGAGGCGTGTCGGGTATGGCAGAGTGAGGCGATGACGGTATGGCAAGTGAGGCGTGGCGACGGTATGGCAAGTGAGACGTGACAAGAGTATGGTGAGACGTGTCGAAAGTATGGCAAGTGAGACGTGAGTATGGCAAGGGGCAGTGTCAGTATGGCAAGCGAGGCGTGTGGGAGCCTGTAAGCGAGGGCGTGGCAGTATAGCAGAGTAGAGGCGTGGCATGGGGGTATGGCAAGTGAGGCGTGGCGAGGGTATGGCAAGTGAGGCGTGCGGTATAGCCGTGAGGCGTGCTCAAGAGTATAGCCCAAGTGAGGCGTGCCGAGAGTATGCTTAAGTGGGCGTGTCGAAGTACCAGCAAGTGAGCGTGCGAGGTATGGCAAGTGGGCGATGTCGAGGAGGTATGGCAAGTGAGGCGTGTGAGAGTATAGCAAGTGAGGCGTGTGGCGAGTATAGCCAAGTGAGGCGTGTCCGAGTATGGCAAGTGAGGCGATGCCGAGGTATGGCAAGTGAGGCGATGTCGAGTATAGCAAGTGGGCGATGCCGAGTATAGCAAGTGGACGTGTCGAGGGTATGGCAAGTGGACGTGTGGAGTATGGCAAGTCAGACGTGTCGAGAGTATGGCAAGTGAGACGTGTGGCAGAGAGTATGGCAAGTGAGGCGTGTCGAGAGTATGGCCAGTGAGACGTGTCGAGGGTATGGCAAGTGAGGCGATGTGGCAAAGTGTGGCAACTGGGAGCGTGATGGCAGGTAGCAAGTGAGACGTGTCGAGAGTATGGCAAGTGAGACGTGTCGAGAGTATGGCAAGTAGGTGTCGAGAGTATGGCAAGTGAGACGTGTCGAGAGTATGGCAAGTGAGACGTGTCGAGAGTATGGCAAGTGAGGCAGTGTCGAGTATGGCAAGTGAAGGGCGTGTGGAGAGTGGGAACGCGCTGTCTTCGGTTGGCATGCGAAGTATAGCAAGTGAAGACGTGCTGGCTGAGCAAGTTAGACGTGTTGAGAGTATGGCAAGTGAGACGTGGCAAGAGTAAAGTTAGGCGTGTCGAGAGTATGGCAAAGTGAGACGTGACGAGAGTATGGCAAGTGAGGCGTGAGCGAGAGTATAGCAGAGTGAAGGACGTGCCGAGGGGTATGGCAAGTGAGCGTGACGAGTATGGCAAGTGAGGCGTGTCGAGGGTGGCAAGTGAGACGTGCCGATGGTATGGCAAGTGAGACGTGTCCAGGTATGACAGTGAGACGTGTCGAGTATGGCAAGTGAAGCGTGTCGAGACTATGGCAGAGTGAGACGTGCCGAGGGTATGGCAAGTGAGAAGTGCGATGGCAAGTGAGACGTGCCGAGGGTATGGCAAGTGAGACGTGTCGAGAGTATGGCAAGTGAGACGTGCCGAGAGTATGGCAAGTGAGACGTGTCGAGAGTATGGCAAGTGAGACGTGTCGAGAGTATGGCAAGTGAGACGTGTCGAGGGTATGGCAAGTGAGACGTGTCGAGAGTATGGCAAGTGAGACGTGTCGAGAGGGTATGGCAAGTGAGACGTGACGAGAGTATGGCAAGTGAGACGTGTCGAGAGTATGGCAAGTGAGACGTGTCGAGAGTATGGCAAGTGAGACGTGTCAAAGTATGGCAAGTGAGACGTGTCGAGAGTATGGCAAGTGAGACGTGCCGAGAGTATGGCAAGTGAGACGTGTCGAGTATGGCAAGTGAGACGTGCGAGTATGGCAAGTGAGACGTGTCGAGAGTATGGCAAGTGAGACGTGTCGAGAGTATGGCAAGTGAGACGTGTCGAGTATGGCAAGTGAGACGTGCCGAGAGTATGGCAAGTGAGACGTGTCGAGAGTATGGCAAGTGAGACGTGTCGAGAGTATGGCAAGTGAGACGTGTCGAGAGTATGGCAAGTGAGACGTGTCGAGGGTATGGCAAGTGAGACGTGTAGAGGGTATGGCAAGTGAGACGTGCCGAGAGTATGGCAAGTGAGACGTGTCGAGAGTATGGCAAGTGAGACGTGTCGAGAGTATGGCAAGTGAGACGTGTAGAGAGTATGGCAAGTGAGACGTGTCGAGAGTATGGCAAGTGAGACGGTAGAGAGTATGGCAAGTGAGACGTGTCGAGAGTATGGCAAGTGAGACGTGCCGAGAGTATGGCAAGTGAGACGTGTCGAGAGTATGGCAAGTGAGACGTGTCGAGAGTATGGCAAGTGAGACGTGCCGAGGGTATGGCAAGTGAGACGTGTCGAGAGTATGGCAAGTGAGACGTGTCGAGAGTATGGCAAGTGAGACGTGTCGAGAGTATGGCAAGTGAGACGTGACGAGAGTATGGCAAGTGAGACGTGTCGAGAGTATGGCAAGTGAGACGTGACGAGAGTATGGCAAGTGAGACGTGACGAGAGTATGGCAAGTGAGACGTGACGAGAGTATGGCAAGTGAGACGTGTCGAGAGTATGGCAAGTGAGACGTGAGTATGGCAAGTGAGACGTGTCGAGTATGGCAAGTGAGACGTGTCGAGGGTATGGCAAGTGAGACGTGCCGAGAGTATGGCAAGTGAGACGTGTCAAGAGTATGGCAAGTGAGACGTGTCGAGTATGGCAAGTGAGACGTGTCGAGAGTATGGCAAGTGAGACGTGTCGAGGGTATGGCAAGTGAGACTCGAGTATGGCAAGTGAGACGATACGAGAGTATGGCAAGTGAGGCGTGTCGAGTATGGCAAGTGAGGCGTGAGAGTATGGCAAGTGAGACGTGCCGAGGGTATGGCAAGTGAGACGTGCCGAGGGTATGGCAAGTGAGACGTGTAGAGGGTATGGCAAGTGAGACGTGTCGAGTATGGCAAGTGAGACGTGTCGAGCGTATGGCAAGTGAGACGTGCCGAGGTATGGTAAGTGAGACGTGTCGAGAGTATGGCAAGTGAGACGTGACGAGGGTATGGCAAGTGAGACGTGACGAGGTATGGCAAGTGAGACGTGTCGGGTATGGCAAGTGAGACGTGACGAGGGTATGGCAAGTGAGACGTGACGAGGGTATGGCAAGTGAGACGTGCCGAGGGTATGGCAAGTGAGACGTGTCGAGTATGGCAAGTGAGACGTGCCGAGAGTATGGCAAGTGGCAGGACGTGAGAGTATGCCAAGTGAGACGTGTCGAGAGTATGGCAAGTAGAGACGTGTGAGTATAGCAAGTGAGACGTGCGCGGGTATGGCAAAGTGAGCGTGTCGAGGGTATAGCAAGTAGAGGCGTGTGAGAGTATGCCAAGTGGGCGTGCGGTATGGCCGTGGGGCGTGTGGTATGGCAAGTGAGGCGTGTGAGGGTATGGCAAGTGAGGCGTGTAGAAGTATGGCAAGTGAGGCGTGCGAAGTATGGCAAGTTAGGCGTGTCGAGGGTATGGCAAAGTGAGGCGATGTCTAGAGTATAGCAAGTGAGGCGTGTAGAGTATGGCAAGTGCAGGGCGTGTCCGAGTATGGCAAGTGAGGCGTGTAGAGTAATGCAAGTGAGGCGTGTCAGTATAGCAAGTGAGGCGATGCGAGAGTATAGCAAGTGAGGCGTGTGAGTATGGCAAGTGAGGCGTGCCGAGGGTATGGCAAGTGAGGCGTGTAGAGGGTATGGCAAATTGGTGTGGCGAGGTATGGCAAGTGAGGCGTGGCGAGACATAGCCAAAGTGGGGGCGTGTCGAGGTATGGCAAGTGAGGCGTGTGAGGGTATGGCAAATGAAGACGTGGCGAGGTATGGCAAGTGAGCGTGGCCCAGGGTATGGCAAGTGGGGCGTGGCGAGAGTATGACGGTAAGGAGCGTGTCGAGAGTATGGCAAGGGAGACGTGTCGAGAGTATGGCAAGTGAGACGTGTCGAGAGTATGGCAAGCGAGACGTGTCGAGAGTATGGCAAGCGAGACGTGACGAGAGTATGGCAAGTGAGACGTGACGAGGGTATGGCAAGTGAGACGTGACGAGGGTATGGCAAGTGAGACGTGAGAGTATGGCAAGTGAGGCGTGGCGAGGTATGGCAAGAGTGAGGCGTGGCAGTATGGCAAGTGAGGCGTGTGAGTATGGCAAGTGAGGGCATTAGTATGGCAAGTGAGGCATTGGCCAGTATGGCAAGTGAGACGTGTCGAGAGTATGGCAAGTGAGACGTGTCGAGAGTATGGCAAGTGAGACGTGTCGAGAGTATGGCAAGTGAGACGTGTCGAGAGTATGGCAAGTGAGACGTGTCGAGAGTATGGCAAGTGAGACGTGTCGAGAGTATGGCAAGTGAGACGTGTCGAGAGTATGGCAAGTGAGACGTGTCGAGAGTATGGCAAGTGAGACGTGTCGAGAGTATGGCAAGTGAGACGTGTAGAGAGTATGGCAAGTGAGACGTGTGAGTATGGCAAGTGAGACGTGCCAAGAGTATGGCAAGTGAGACGTGTCAAGAGTATGGCAAGTGAGACGTGCCGGTATGGCAAGTGAGACGTGTCGAGGGTATGGCAAGTGAGACGTGACGAGGGTATGGCAAGTGAGACGTGACGAGGTATGGCAAGTGAGACGTGTCGAGGGTATGGCAAGTGAGGAGCGTGTCGAGGTATGGCAAGTGACGAGGTATGGCAAGTGAGACGTGACGAGAGTATGGCAAGTGAGACGTGACGAGGGTATGGCAAGTGAGACGTGTCGAGAGTATGGCAAGTGAGACGTGTCGAGAGTATGGCAAGTGAGACGTGTCGAGTATGGCAAGTGAGACGTGCCGGAAATGTGGCAAGTGAGGCATTGCGCGAGAGGTAATGCAAGTGAAAGACGTGTCGAGGAGGTATGGCAAATGAGACGTGCCGAGAGTATGGCAAGTGAGAGGTGTAGAGAGTATGGCAAGTGAGACGTGTCGAGAGTATGGCAAGTGAGACGTGTCGAGAGTATGGCAAGTGAGACGTGTCGAGGGTATGGCAAGTGAGGCGTGGCGAGGGGTATGGCAAGTGAGGGAGCGTGAGGTATGGCAAGTGAGGCGTGTGAGGTATGGCAAGTGAGACGTGGTATGGCAAGTGAGGCGTGAGCGGTATAGCAAGTGAGGCGTGGCGAGAGTGGCAAGGGTGGGGAGCGTGTGAGGTATGGCAAGGGAGGCGTGTGAGAGTATGGCAAGCGGGCGTGTCGAGAGTATAGCAAGCGAGACGTGTCGAGTATGGCAGCGAGGCGTGTCGAGTGGCAAGCGAGACGTGGCAGTATGGCAAGTGAGACGTGACGAGAGTATGGCAAGTGAGACGTGTCGAGAGTATGGCAAGTGAGACGTGTCGAGAGTATGGCAAGTGAGACGTGACGAGAGTATGGCAAGTGAGGCATTGCCAGTATAGCAAGTGAAGGGCGTGACGAGGTATGGCAAGTGAGACATTGAGAGAGTATGGCAAGTGAGACGTGCCGAGGTATGGCAAGTGAGACGTGTCAAGAGTATGGCAAGTGAGACGTGTCAAGAGTATGGCAAGTGAGACATGTCGAGAGTATGGCAAGTGAGACGTGCGAGTATGGCAAGTGAGACGTGTCCGAGAGTATGGCAAGTGAGACGTGTGAGTATGGCAAGTGAGACGTGTCGAGAGTATGGCAAGTGAGACGCCTCGAGTATGGCAAGTGAGACGTGTCGAGAGTATGGCAAGTGAGACGTGCCGAGTATGGCAAGTGGTGGGAACGTGTCGAGGGTATGGCAAATTGAGACG
Source organism: Ridgeia piscesae (assembly GCA_025642075.2). Classification (NCBI taxonomy): domain Eukaryota; kingdom Metazoa; phylum Annelida; class Polychaeta; order Sabellida; family Siboglinidae; genus Ridgeia; species Ridgeia piscesae. The sequence continues at coordinate 208,462 of JAODUO010000596.1, forward strand.
TGAGCGAGTGGCAAGTGAGACGTGTGAGAGTATGACAGTGAGACGTGACGAGGTATGGCAAGTGAGACGTGACGAGGGTATGGCAAGTGAGACGTGCCGAGAGTATGGCAAGTGAGACGTGTCAAGAGTATGGCAAGTGAGACGTGTCGAGTATGGCAAGTGAGACGTGTCGAGAGTATGGCAAGTGAGACGATGCCGGGTATAGCCCAAGTGAGACGTGCTCCCGAGTATGGCAAAGTGAGCCGTGTCGAGTATGGCAAGTGAGACGTGTCGAGAGTATGGCAAGTGAGACGTGTCGGGGTATGGCAAGTGGGGACGTGTCGAGAGCATGCGCAAGTGAGACGTGCCGAGTATAGCAAGTGAGTGAGACGTGTCGAGGGTATGGCAAGTGAGACGTGTCGGGAGTATGGCAAGAGACGTGACGACGGTATGGCAAGTGAGACGTGTCGAGTATGGCAACTGAGACGTGACGAGAGTATGGCAAGTGAGTCTAGTATGGCAACAGACGTGTCGAGTATGGCAACTGAGACGTGACGAGAGTATGGCTGAGACGTGCCTCGAGTATGGCAAGTGAGACGTGTCGAGAGTATGGCAAATGAGACTCGAGTATGGCAAGTGAGACGTGTCGAGTATGGCAAGTGAGACGTGTGAGTATGGCAAGTGAGACGTGGCAGGGTATGGCAAGTGAGACGTGTCAGTATGGCAAGTGAGACGTGTCGAGAGTATGGCAAGTGAGACGTGTCAAGAGTATGGCAAGTGAGACGTGTCGAGTGAGGAAGTGAGACGTGTCGAGAGTATGGCAAGTGAGACGTGTCGAGAGTATGGCAAGTGAGACGTGTCGAGAGTATGGCAAGTGAGACGTGTCGAGAGTATGGCAAGTGAGACGTGTCGAGAGTATGGCAAGTGAGACGTGACGAGAGTATGGCAAGTGAGACGTGACGAGGGTATGAGCAAGTGAGGGCGTGACGAGGGTATGGCAGAATTGAGGGCGTGACGAGTATAGCAGAGTGAGGCGTGAAAGCGAGTATGGCAAGTGAGGAGCGTGTCGAGTATGGCAAGTGAGACGTGTCGAGAGTATGGCAAGTGAGACGTGTCGAGAGTATGGCAAGTGAGACGTGTCGAGAGTATGGCAAGTGAGACGTGACGAGAGTATGGCAAGTGAGACGTGTCGAGTGTAGCAAAGTGAGACGTGCACCAAAGGTATGGCAAGAGTGAGACGTGTCGAGAGTATGGCAAGTGAGACGTGCCGAGAGTATGGCAAGTGAGACGTGTCGAGAGTATGGCAAGTGAGACGTGTCGAGAGTATGGCAAGTGAGACGTGTCGAGAGTATGGCAAGTGAGACGTGCGTGGCAAGTGAGACGTGTCGGGTATGGCAAGTGAGACGTGTCGAGAGTATGGCAAGTGAGACGTGTCGAGAGTATGGCAAGTGAGACGTGTCGAGAGTATGGCAAGTGAGACGTGTCGAGAGTATGGCAAGTGAGACGTGTCGAGAGTATGGCAAGTGAGACGTGTCAAGAGTATGGCAAGTGAGACGTGTCAAGAGTATGGCAAGTGAGACGTGTCGAGAGTATGGCAAGTGAGACATGTCAAGAGTATGGCAAGTGAGACGTGCCGAGAGTATGGCAAGTGAGACGTGCCGAGGTATGGCAAGTGAGACGTGTCGAGAGTATGGCAAGTGAGACGTGTCGAGAGTATGGCAAGTGAGACGTGTCGAGAGTATGGCAAGTGAGACGTGTCGAGAGTATGGCAAGTGAGACGTGTCGAGTATGGCAAGTGAGACGTGTCGAGAGTATGGCAAGTGAGACGTGCCTCGAGTATGGCAAGTGAGACGTGTCGTGGGTATGGAGACGTGCCGAGGGTATGGCAAGTGAGACGTGTCGAGAGTATGGCAAGTGAGACGTGTCGAGGGTATGGCAAGTGAGACGTGTCGAGAGTATGGCAAGTGAGACGTGTCGAGGGTATGGCAAGTGAGACGTGCCGAGAGTATGGCAAGTGAGACGTGGCGGGAGGTATGGCAAAGTGAGACGTGGCCAGTATGGCAAGTGAGGCATTGGCGAGTATGGCAAGTGAGGGCAGTGCCGAGGGTATGGCAAATTAGGACGTGTCGAGGTATGGCAAGTGAGACGTGTCGAGAGTATGGCAAGTGAGACGTGTCGAGAGTATGGCAAGTGAGACGTGCCAGGGTATAGCAAGTGAGGCGTGCGAGGAGGTGTCTTGAAGTAGAGGCGTGCGAGAGAGTATGGCAAATTGAGGCGTGCGGTATAGCAAGTGGGAGCGTGTCAAGGGTATGGCAAATTGAGGCGTGTGAGGGTATGGCAAGTGAGGCGTGTCGAAGGGTATGGCAAGTGAGGCGTGCGAGAGTATGGCAAGTGAGGCGTGGGGTATGGCAAGTGAGGCGTGCGAGTATGGCAAGTGAGGCGATGTAGTATATGAAGTGAGGCGTGTCAGTATGGCAAGTGAGACGTGTCGAGAGTATGGCAAGTGAGACATGTCGAGGGTATGGCAAGTGAGACGTGCAGTATGGCAAGTGAGACGTGTCGAGAGTATGGCAAGTGAGACGTGTCAAGAGTATGGCAAGTGAGACGTGTAGAGAGTATGGCAAGTGAGACGTGTCGAGAGTATGGCAAGTGAGACGTGTCGAGAGTATGGCAAGTGAGACGTGTCAAGAGTATGGCAAGTGAGACGTGTCGGGTATGGCAAGTGAGACGTGCCGAGAGTATGGCAAGTGAGACGTGTCGAGGGTATGGCAAGTGAGACGTGTCGAGAGTATGGCAAGTGAGACGTGACGAGAGTATGGCAAGTGAGACGTGCCGAGAGTATGGCAAGTGAGACGTGTCGAGGGTATGGCAAGTGAGACGTGTCGAGTATGGCAAGTGAGACGTGTCAAGAGTATGGCAAGTGAGACGTGCGGTATGGCAAGTGAGACGTGCCGAGGGTATGGCAAGTGAGACGTGCCGAGAGTATGGCAAGTGAGACGTGCCGAGAGTATGGCAAGTGAGACGTGCCGAGGGTATGGCAAGTGAGACGTGTCGAGAGTATGGCAAGTGAGACGTGTCGAGAGTATGGCAAGTGAGACGTGTCGAGAGTATGGCAAGTGAGACGTGTCGAGAGTATGGCAAGTGAGACGTGTCGAGAGTATGGCAAGTGAGACGTGTCGAGAGTATGGCAAGTGAGGCATTGAGTGGCAGAGTGAGGCATTAATGAGTTTGGCAAGTGAGGCATTGACGGTATGGCAGAGTGAGACGTGACGGTATGGCAAGTGAGGCGTGTCGAGAGTATGGCAAGTGAGACGTGTCAAGAGTATGGCAAGTGAGACGTGCCGAGGGTATGGCAAGTGACGTGTCGAGAGTATGGCAAGTGAGACGTGTCGAGTATGGCAAGTGAGACATGTAGAGAGTATGGCAAGTGAGACGTGTCGAGAGTATGGCAAGTGAGACGTGTCAAGAGTATGGCAAGTGAGACGTGTCAAGAGTATGGCAAGTGAGACGTGACGAGAGTATGGCAAGCGAGTCGTGACGAGAGTATGGCGAGACGTGACGAGGGTATGGCAAGCGAGACGTGACGAGGGTATGGCAAGTGAGTCATGTGACAAAGACCAATTATTATGTGTTCACACAATGTTTTTACTGTGACATTTCAGCAACAACATCTGATTGAGTTGATTCGGGAGAAGAAGATTGAGGAGGCACTGGACTTTGCCCAGACCCACCTGGCAGAGAGAGGGGAGGAGAACCGCGAGATCCTCTCCGAGCTGGAGCACACCCTTGCCCTGCTGGCCTTCGAGAACCCAGAACTATCCCCATTTGGCGAATTGCTGCACCCCTCCCAGAGGCAGAAGGTGGGACACTGTTAGTGTGTCATCAAAATTGTAATTTCTTTGTTCACAGGTGTGTTTGATTTGTTGGTGTTGTAAATATGCAACAATATTATATACATGCGTGTGTGCGTATGTGTACACAGCTATTCTTGCCACTTACATGTTTTCAAATTAATTTAGCTTGGTATGAAAGGTCAACTTAGGTTTCAGATTTCGTGTTGTCCAAGTTTCGATGGTTGACCAATTTTAGCTGAATGCTGCTGGAAATTTTGTTTGACCGTTCTACTACCAATACTGGACTCTTGAAACAACACTTGACAAATCATGCTCTCTTCCATTGTGCTATTAACAAACAGCACTATTACAATTTAAATATTTTAATTAACTTTAATTGTAATTTTATTATTAGTCCTATCTAAATATGTAATACCCGCTAGTACTGTTAATTAATATTCTGTTATAATTTGCATTTAAAACATCAATGTGAACAATAATAGGTATTACAATTATATTCACAGCAGTCACTGTTACCTTAGTGATTTATGTTTCTGCAATTTAATTGTTGATACATTCACATGCCTTTGAATTAACAAGTCGTCAGTGTTCTCCTGTTGCTGCAGGTTGCCAGTGAACTCAATGCAGCCATCCTTGAAATGGAGAACCGTGAATCGACGCCAAACCTAGCAAACTTGCTCAAACTACTGATGTGGTCACAAAAAGAGCTTGACGACAAGAAAGTGAAATATCACAAGATGACAGACATTGCCAAAGGCATTATTGAGTCGCCATAACAGAGGAAACTGCAGATGATAAGACAATTGTTCAAGTTGTGACAAGTACCTGCAATGCTCTGGTATAATATGCAAGGGCCGAGGCTCAGCCAAACACTCTGGCCCATGACCTAGGTGATTGTGAAGTTACCCAGGGGTTGTTTCACACCCCCTGGAACAGGTGTTATGTAATTGCTTGTCTACTGTGTATGTAAATGTGATGTGTTTAGCTAATATGTGTAGTTGCCATCTTTCCAGGAATTACAAGCGTCGTATATTTATAACGTCAATGCTTTTCTGGCATGTACAGATATACTCCTAGGTTGTAATGTTGTTGGTAATTGTGCATAAGTCTTGCGTAGCTAATAGAGGCTAGAAATGGCTACCAAAAAACTGCTAATTGCCAAAAACTTAGCCCATGATATTTGCAAGTCCAGACCAACTGTGCTGAAGTTTGCTATGTTTGAGGCCTGCATCTAAGATTTTTCATGTCACAATACACCATTATAGATATCATGAATAAAGCTCACTGCTGGTTAATTTACATTAGTTTTGTATTTACCTGCATAATATTCAACATAGTACCATCGATTCTAGTAGGTACTGGTTGTGGTTTCTAAAGACATTTTGGACCACTCCACAAACGTGAACAAACCCCTAATTCAGGTGCTGTTATATCACCATTCACCATGAACAATCTTGTCTGTGATACCAACTAATCAAATGAGAACTATTGTTGAATGTGCTAAATGCAGTCTCTTCACGTTTGAGAAATGTGCAGTCTAAAACATTCATAAAAAGCAATATTCTTTATAATTGTCATGATTCTCTTGGTATGTCAAAAAAACTGCAAAAAGTAAAATAAATCTGTCATGCAGAAACGGATGCTATGAAGAGTCGTCTATTCATGGCCTATTTTAAATTACCATCACGTCAATTTGCCAGTTTTTATAAAAAGTGTCTTGGTTTTATTGGTATAATTAACAGAGCCGTGGGAACTTGTAAGTTCCCTGTTGTAACAAGTACCTGCAATGCTCTGGTTTAATATGCAAGGGCTGTCAGTGTCGCACCAAATTTGATGTGTGAAATGTGAACTTGCAAAATGCTTGATGATGTATGAATGGTTATGTTGTTACGTTATGTCAGAACAAAAGGATATTAACATGTCATCTTGATAAACATGTACATGTATATCGATTCTAGGTAATTACAATGTGGGTTTATTCCATGTCGTATGAACAAATGGCTTCCACCACACCGTCTTAGAATGGACTGATGTTTTATATACCAAATTATACATACAAACTAACTTATCCTAAAAATATGAGCCTTATTTTACGATTTTCCAAATTTTAGTGTAGGTGTGTAACTTTTTAAAGATCTGTCGCTAAATAGCATTTTCAGGAATTCATAAGTCTGAGTAGTTAACACAGATCCTTGCAATTTGGCACGTGTTGGGAACCCAAATCTGCCGTACTGTTTAGTGTCTGGTGATACCTGCAAGTTGGGTATTTGTTTATTTGGGTTCATAGTTGCAGGCCATAATTTACATGAAAACATGACATCTAACAATGCCTCAAGTTTATTTTCAGTTCCCATAGAGCTGGCTGGTATTCTAAAATAAATCATCAAGTCTCTTGTACTGTGCATTTGCATATACAGCCATATCATTGTTAGCAAATGAAAGACCACAATAAAAAAAACAAATTCTGATATTACAATTAAGTATGTATTATTGACAAGAAAAACATTAGAGCAATATTCCAATTACATACAACATAACATTTAATTAAAATAACCTATAAAAGGTAATGGACATTAGTCAGGTTCATACTAAAATAGCTTTACTATGTATGTAATAATATTTAATTACATGCATATCTATATAAATATAATATGTACACCAACATCACCAGTTTGCCAGAACAAACTGCAAGTTCCTCACTGTAGACAATCAAATTAAATTCTCTGTCAAATAGAGCCCACTGGAATTGTGACAGCCCATAAGTGACTTCATAGTTATCTCTACATCACAGACAAAACTCCTTCGTAAGCATGAAATGTAATGTAACTATACAAATAACATTTTCCGGATATAAACTTTACTGTGCCAAATGATCTTGCAGTGATCTTCATTCTATCACTGAAATAAGCAAATTTGTCCTTCGTCACATATATAAACACCATAAACATCACAACTTGTGTAGAGCATCACCTTTGTCAAATGTGTTCTTAAGGAGAACACAGAAATATGATGGCAATATAGTGATGCCTGTCTGAATGTGTCATAAAATATGTCGATATCCAGTTATTTATTTTTCCTAGTCACATGATGTCTGTCACCAGCCAAACAATGCATCGAAGGCCTTCATAAGGACGTTCTGACTCTTCTGTGGCGTGTTGCTCTTTGGCACCACCTGGTGGGCAAAAGAGGAATATTTTTTAATGGTTTTGCCAAAGTAGTTATACCGACAGTCAATATATATATATATATATAATTATATAAAGCCATCCATCAACCATGCAACACTAAGTTGGCATATCTATGGTTATTTTGAATCAATGGAAATTATTAAGATAATTTAATCTTTTCTCAGGGGTTGTGTAAAACTCCATAAAACAGGTTTATGCAGCTCAAAACTATCACATGTGTACCTTATAAACAACTGAATTACAATCATCTAATGTCCAATACAAACCACAAAACCAGTAAAAACCTTATCAGGTAACCAGCAAGTGTTTCTGTCCAAAAATGTAGACCACCCAGGAGGAAACTGAACCAATACACACAGGCACAAGCTGAGTTACAGTTAATGGAACAACACATATAAACTTCAGACCCACAAAGGCTGGCAGTCAATGTTAAACATAAAACTGTGTGAGAGAGGACACGTGTGAGTACTGACCGAGAAGTCACTGCTGACCGCCCTGTAGGCTGCTGTCAGTGGTCGAATGGGAGTTGTGGTAGTGGTGCCCTGGGTCGGAGTGCCAAGGTCTGTCACATTGAAACCAGTGGCACCAACAGTACCAGCCATCACCTTCTGTCAACAGACACAACAAATACGTGTTCATTCTTTAGTGCCTTACACTCGTGTCAGTCTGTGATCATCTGAAAAGCTCCACAGTCACAGGAGACAGTATTTATACGTCATGTTTATTATGACGTAAGTGTTGAAACACACATTAAACTGGCACAACAGTAACTGTTACAAGAAGGCCAACTAAGAAATGTGTGAAGGTAACAAAACACATCGCCTGCCACAGCTAAGTGAGAATTAAAGTTGAAAAATTGAGTGTTGCGCCATTTTCAATTCTATAAATCATAATCTTTAAAATACCTTACTTCCTGAAATATCCTCAGCATTTTTTATTTATTGCTAAAATTGATGCAAAGTAACACTGTATATTTATATAATATACAAATGCACATATTTTATTAGTTTGGGATTTGTAGACAATAATAAATGTCCCAACACCAAGTTCTCTGTGGTGGCCCAACACCTGTGTTGTTCTTACCTTGTCAATGCACTGCTGTACACCAACCATGACGCCCGCCCCAAACACCTTGCCATTCTTACTGAGGGCTTTCTTCGCCTGGATCTTTGACTGGTAGTGGATGTGCATCCAGTTGCCATCTGTGGCCACCTGGAGCAGCACCGCAGCATACACTTGTTACATCGAAACATTACACTCAGGTGTCATACTGTCTCATTTGTGTGGCCTACACCTTGGATTAAAAGTATCCATTTTTATCATTTATCCTTATGTTGAAACTAACTAAGAATAGATAATTATTTGTTATATATCGGCAATTGCCATGCCACACAGTTCAACATATTTCTGTAGTTCTGGCCCCAAACCCAGACATAGCCCTCTGGTTTTTGTTATGGTAACGTGTAGCTGAAGTACACAAGTAACACAACACAGAGAATGTTTACAGTGACAGCCTCATTCCAGACATAATTATAAATGTTATGTGAAATTGAAGAATGTATACTAGCATGGTGACAGACATAAAAATAGAATGAACAAATTTATAATGTCAAAACTATGTCAGATTCTTGACGTACCACATGTTTCAAAATACTGCCATACTGTGCAAACTGTTGTAGGACAAACGAAGTGGCCGCTGGTGGGAAACTAAAACAGAAACACATGTCTGACTCAGCTCAATATAGCAGACACCAGAAGAGGTAATTTGTGAAACTGTGAGCAACACCAGTAGCCTTATACATGTGGTACTAGGCCAGTTCTATATGATCATGTCGCATATTTATACTTATTCATTTAAAATTGTGGTGGTTTCACCAAACCTATATGACAAGTTTATTAAATTGTGCTAACACATTACCACATCATTGTTGATACAAAACATGTTCGTGTCTTTGCAAAATTAGTACCACATGAGGGCAAAGCAAACAAAAATTGTAACTGAGAAGGAACCATTTGTAATGCTCTACATAAGTTTGGACAATGCAACGTGCTGTTCACTAAACTAAACAACACATATTGACTGAATTTTACACTTGAAAACATTGCAACTATTTGTGAAACATGACACATTACACAGGTACTTGCTAAAATGCCAAACAAGAGGACAACCATGTCTACACATATACATTACGTTTGGTCATTAGTGCAGATAACAACACAGTAAGATATGCTATTTATAATTGCCATAAATTCTATACTTACCCAAATACAGTTACCCATGTTTCGTCTAATTCATCATCTGCCTTTAACGTCTCACTAGAAGGAACACAGCGCAGTGTAATTGATAAGCTCACATGTTCTGTTTGTGACGTGAACAGACTAGCAACACAGGATGTTTTAGTGACAATTACATGTTTTTAAAACAATTGTTTTGACACACCTTTCAAACAAGTGGAGTGTCTTTACAAGTACAGAAACACATGCTAATTACTAATTCATACAACATATGCAGTCATTCGTATATAACTAATCATTTAAGTATTAAGCATGTCCATGACGGTTGTATCATCACTGTACTTGATTCCATTCATCAATACCACAACCGTAGGTTTCTATTTTCTATTACCTCCACAATATATATAAAGTATATACATAGTATATATAAAGTATATAATATATATAAAGTATATATATATATATAAAGTAAATATATATATATATATATATATATATATATATATATATATATACATACCAGTCAGATATACATTGCAATAACTTAGTGACACCATTCTGTTTTACTGTTTTGTAAAACAATTATTACAGGATGCATGTCTTGTCTGCATGCCAGAAGCAAGTTGCTAACATAGTTTTATTGCTTAATTCCAATGACTCTTGATATGAAAATATACCCAAGAACATGTACAGAAATATCCTATGTTTACATTTAACAAGCCGTAGACCCTACCCCTGTGTGTAGAAGGGATCCATCTGTGCGGGGGACGGTGGAGTTTTTGCCGACTGGCCAATCACGTGACTCATGGTACTGTGGTTCATGCTGCTCATTGTTTGATTGGCTGTATAGATGAACACAAACAATGTCACAGCATTTAATGTTCCTTCCCAAACTCACTTTTCATTTATCCTGTATGAAACAAAAGTTGCAAAAAATTAATCCAGCCATTGTAAAGAAACAATCAACTATGAAAGTAAGGCAAAATAGACAAAGAACTGTCATCCCAGCAGAATAATTAAGTCAATGTTATATTTCAGATGCATAACGTTCCCCTTCAACGACAGCGTTCATGATAAACTCAATCCAAACATTCCATCAAAGTCTGAATTACTGAAGTTAGAAATAACGACAACGTCAATAATTACAATGGAGCTAAAAAAACACCACCCACATCACCATGCAGTGCATTAATATTTGTTTATAACAAAACAGACCAATCAAAAGTTAGCATTTAATCGTAGAAATCGCCACATTGTTTTAGACAATTCATATGTACTTCCATGTTTTTCATCTCCATAGCAAATGTTAGAATTTAATCTTATTGGCTGAAAATATATTCACTGTGCGACGACCATGACAAAAAGTACCGGAGTTCAACTACAAAACCGCATGGCAATTGACGCTATTTAACCATGGAAATCGTCTGCATTTCGAAATGTTGACACTTGCCAGTAAAACTTCAATATTATTACGTGCGAACTGCCAAAATAAATTACCATTATTTGATGACACTGTTTTGCAGTATGCCGTTTAAATGGGCCTCTGTACTCTGGCATATTCAGGCGTTCTGGCCACAAAAGGGACTCGTGTTGATTCAGGCATTCTGACAACAAGAGGGATAAACCACACATGCGATACCTAACTTCTAAAATCATGTTACGGCAGTGGAAATGAGGATGAGAGACGAGTAGACCATCCACTCACCTTGTGTGTAGGGTGTATACTGGGCAGAGGACGGGGTGCCAAGGAATGACCCTGCTCCTCCCATATGTCCACCGACTCGCAAACTGCCGTCAAGCTGCACAAAGACAGCTGTGTTTAAGGTAAATATAAATGTTGGGCATTAGGTAAATAAATTGGAAAAATACCCACATAAATACATCGATATATGTGCTATGTTGTGTATTTCTCTACCGTATTTCAAATATTTTATCCTGCATGTGTGCATATGTTTTTATAAATTATTTTATATCCACAGGTCAATAAATTTATATTTTAATGGGCAGGATATTGTGTGTTAAGTTAGGTTTACATTTTATTCAACATACACAATACGATGTATTCACTAACCAATCAGTACAAGAACAGTCTAAACTGAAACATGACCCAAGTAAGCTATATCTTAAGTGCCAGTCTGGTTTGTTAGTGTGTCCATAAACATAATTTTCCTGCTAACCCACCTTGCTGATGTCTGTCATGGGACTAGGACTTGCTATTGTCTCCAGGAGCCCTTGCACTGGAGGAGCCCCCACCTTCTCCTTTGCTCGACCCCCTAGGAGATCTCTGAAATACACAATGCTTCTTGTAACGTGACAAACACTTGTCATTGATATAAAAGACAGATGGTTATGAACGCTTTTTCATTCCAACATGACAACTGAATATATCACAAATGCAAACAGTTATCCAGTAATTTGATAACAAATTCTGAGTGTCACTGCAAAATTGTGTAACAACATTAATGGCCTAGTGGGTCATATCATAAATAAGGTTTTCTTACTGCGTAAGTGTTAACAGGCCTAGTCAGTCTCTTAGTTCATTAGTTACATTTCAACTGGCAACAGAAAGATGACACGTGTCCATGAGTTGGATCCTCAAGTCCACCATGAGTGGAAGCCCAGGATAAATCAGCCATACATAAGTGTGCACCACTGTCTAGTGAAAGTGTAGTTACAAAAGACAGTTGTACCTGTTTCTTGCTTCAAACCGCACCCCTGGGAATGCTGGGATGCCTCCCTGGCACATGGGTGAGGACAAAGATCCACTCCGATTGAGAGACTTCTGTGGGCTGCCTGACCCCGGTGATGCTGACCAGAGCCTTGATCCACCAGGCTGCAGACAACACGAACATATATTGTTAAAATGGGTGGTACTGTACTAAATACTACCTTAAAGGAAAAGGACTTAGGGTTAACTATTAACATGAAGGTATCAGAACAGTGTGGAATTGCAGCAGCGAAGGGAAACCAAATTCTTGGATTAATTAGACGAAATATAGTGTACAAAGAAAAAGAACTAATAATACCGCTGTATAAAACAATAGTTAGGCCTCACTTAGAATATTGTATACAAGCATGGAGGCCATATCGCAAGAAGGATATTGATATGCTAGAAAGAGTACAAAGGAGAGCAACCAAAATGATACCAAAACTCAGGAATATTAGTTATGAAATGCGTCTAAAAGAATGTGGTTTAACAACACTAGAAACCAGAAGATTGAGGAGATTAGATGGTGTTTAAAATATTGAATGGGTATGAAAATATTGACAGAAATATTTTTTTCAGTCAAGGAAGAGAGAAGGACTAGAGGACATGGAGTTACATTAGCAAAGAAGCAGTGTAGACTGGATATTAGAAAATTTACATTTTCACAAACGAATGGAACAGATTATCAGCTGATTGTGTAGGTGCTAGTAGTGTTAATATATTTAAAAATAAACTCGACACATACCTAAGACGGGCGGGGTATACTTAGATAGGTTGGACTCTCGATAAGCCAAATGGCTTCCATCTTGTTAAAATGGTGAGCTATGAAATTCTCATAAATTGTAAATACGGTAGAAAAACAAAAATATCTCTCCCAAAGTACGTTATATTCCTAAATATATGTGCATCTCACCGACTGAGTGAGTGGGGCTGGTTCCCCCATCAGGTAGGCCGGCAGAAAGGGGCTCTGACTGCTGGACATGTTCGTGTTAACAGGACTGGTTGGTGACCCCAACAACATTGGCTCCGCGTTCGCCATGACGTCTGACCTGTATAGAAACACAACCAATCTGAACACACACACGCCATCATATTAAATTAATCATGATTACATTCTAAAGTAATCGTACTCATACTCGAATACAGTAGTTTAATGAAGTTTTCTTAAGTTTGGCTAGTCGTTAGATGAATATAAATTTATTAAGAAGACCCTGAAAATGTCATACAAATCAAATGTAGCACTTTGCAGTAAGTCGTTTTGAATTTACCGCCCATTTATTATTTCAGGAAGCTATTTAAATGTGAGTGGATATCTATTATAATTTATATATATATAAACTTTCTAATGAGGTTAATATTTTTAATGTTATTTGAGCATCTTATCAACAACTAAATTGGCACAGAAAGCTTCCCCTTTTCATTATGCTGCTTATAGTGACTGGTACTTTTTAATGTTATTTACAGAGAAACACCGCCAAGAGACATGTCAAGGTTGACAAACAGATCTGCTATCTATAGAAATATTTACTACATGTATATGTCATACTGCTAATAAAGCATATGTCAAGGTTATTGATGCCTGTCACAAAACGGTTTTTATATTGAGTCAGTTAGCTTGTATGTATAAATAAATACATAAAACATAAGTCACTGAAACGTCTCACAAGAAAATAGTAAATGTTAAGGGCAGGCCTACATTTCCATCGTGGGTACAGAACAATTTACTGGGCCTCAAAAACAGTTGAATAGAAAAAAGTAGCTAAAAGTCCAATAAATAATCCTGTAAGTAGACCAAATATTGAGGTAATATTAGATGTAAAATGCATCTCATCTCAAGGTCACGCTATATTGATGTCAAAAAATTGTTTTTACAAATACATTTTGACAAGCCTTTATATTATAGTTTTCAACTGTCAATTTTTTTTTTTATCTAAATGTAACCGGTCGGTTACTGACTAATTTATTAAATATTTCATCAAACTATAACTACCTGGGTAATATTGTTTCCTTTTTTACTTTATTTAAGTAAGGCCAATAAACCCCATTAGCATCTATTGGGCTGGGGATTTCTTCCCCTGTGACACTTTAATATCTACTATTTATCAACTATTTTATTATTTATTTATAACATGTAATATAATTAAATATTATTTATCAGTATTAGTATTATTAATATTATTGATATTGATTACTGATTTACATATTTTACAACAACATCTCTATTTTTTATTTTAAGGTAGTCGGTATATTCCGGTAAAGTTTTTATTTGTGTTCGATCTTCATAATAAATAACCTGACTACATAAAATTGCCATGATTCTGGACTGCATGCATAGCTTTATGCAGAGACCATCTGTCATTTGGATGGGTAAAAACCACTGTGGACGGATAAACAAGTGAAGGAGCAAAAAAGGTCTTCCAAAAACCATAGATGTGGTCAGTTATGCCTTAGAAGTGAGTGTAAATGGTGTTACAGTACATGTGTGTTTGTAGTCCATTTCAGGTCATCAAACACATTTTAAAAGTTTGTAAACTGGCTTAACAGTTAACATCCTGTGTCCACCAAAACATGTGTGACTGGCAAAAATTTGGTCCTGCATAAAGCCCTGACTGCATGAAGATATTTAAATTATGTAAATGATATCTTCTTACCTATTATACATACAATTGATGTGCACCATCATAGACATGGTAAAGTTACTACCGTTGCAGATATGGTTGATCTGGCCCATACGGGCATAAGCAGGTTATCTTCCAGTTAACTGGCCTAAATTACTAGGGTCTTTTCAAAACGTCTTAACCACCTTTTTTCAATGTGTACGTGTTCGGAATATCATTCTACATCACTTCCAATACAAAGAAGTCAGATATAATTTTTTTAATGATGTACGTAAATAAGCTGATGTCACAATGTGTGAGCATTTAGCACATCACCGGTTGTGTGGGTGTGTTTTTAGCATCATTTGTCTAAAGGCAGTCAGTTATAAAAGTATGTAAGTCCCCCCATGCATGCATGTTTATATAGTATACGTAAGCTCTAATGTTGTATCTTTAGCACTCTCATCTAAAAGTAGGCCCATTTTCATATCTTTAGCAAATAAATCTAAAAGTATGCAAATTTTTCTGCGCATGCATGTTGATGTACGTATGAACAAAAGCTCTTTTGGCATTTCTTTTTTCCACATTTTGACCTATGGCTATCTGTAAAGCTACCAATAACGAAAACATCGCTCCCACGTGTAACTCCGCTGTATCGTTGCGATGAGATGGACATAACATACGTGCGCAAATTGAAAAACAGATGCACACACATCCTCATGTACAGTTAGGCCAGAGGTCTAAAGATACGGCTCACGTGTGCATAGACACTTGTTTTTTTCTACATTTCGACTTGAAATGCACATTCAAGACATCGCCTTTGCGGTCCTGGTGCGTCTGTGATGCACTAACTAAGGATGGGACAAATATTCGATTCATATTCGAAATTCTAACTTTTTCTCGTTATTCGATATTTGCAGCTATATAAACGAATATCACTCGAATATTTTCCTTCATGTTCTCCGCCTCATAATCGGTCCCAGACGATCTTTTACTTTTTGACTTAACTATGAAAAAGGCTACAACTGCCAAACTACTCCCCACATATCTTATATGTATGCGTATACACACAATTAGGTTACAAAATAAAATCACTAACATTACTTAAACACATAAACTTCACAAAATAAACTCGCATTTAACTCGCTGGCAACGTGGCGTCATCGCCGTTGTGGCGGCTACGCGTAGCGTGCCATAATATTGGTATTGTGTAAAGGTTCTTTTTAGCAGTGTTGGGTTAAGGTTAGGATTTTGGGTAAGTTTAGGATTACCAGTTAGTTAAAGTTAGCTTAGGCAAGGTTACTGTTACTTTAGGGTTAGCATAACCGGAATTTGTGAAGGCCATTTAATTAGCGACCCCCGCAATAAATTACCAATGTTATGGTAAGCGCTGAGCTGCGCATAGCCGCCGTAGATCATTTCTTAATGTTATTCTTTACAGGAATGTAAACAATTTTATTTTGTACATATCATAGTACTAGCGAGTGTGTATGTACATAAGATATGTGAGGATAAGTTTGGTGGCTGTATGAAGTCGTTTTTATAGTTAAGTCAGAAAGTAAACAAAAAGATAACAGCCGACGACTCCGGCACGGTCTTGTGCCCATGGCAACGGGATGACGTCACGTCCTGGCAAGACATCTTTCAGTATTCTAATTGAATTTGAAGCCACTGAATATTCATATTCAAAATTATTTTGATATTCAATTCGAATGAAATTCCAGATTCGTCCCATCCTTACGCTTAGCACTAACCGCTCATGGCAGTCATGCCCTGTGACATCGGTATACTTACGTTGATGGCGTAGATCTGATAACAAACACAATTTTTTTAAATAATATCCGACTTCTTGGCTTTGTACCGGAAGTGATGTAGAAGAATGACATTCTGAACATAATTATATATGATAATACTAGATATACAAAAAAGATGGGGTACAAACGCTTTGAAAAGGCCCTAATAATTTAGGCCAGTTAACTGGTTACTGGAAGATTACCTGGCTGCAATCTGTTTTGGGCCGAATCATCCAACTCCCATGTAGACTTATAGTTGCTTTTTGATTGCCCACAGTATGGTGAATGGGCGATATTGTGGCAGTCTTTAGTTTAATTTGACCATGCTGGGCAAAATACAACGTAACGCGGGCTTCTAGCCTTATATTTATACTGATTTAATATAAATTATATGGGTTAATCACGGATACCAGTAGGTAGTGAAGATCATGTCTTACCGGTACATCAGAGCATGAAATGTCTTCCAAACATACACAAATTTATCCACTCTATGAGTCTATCACCAGAATGAAAATCTCGATTTTGAAATCGCAGCGCGCGTTAGGAAGTTCCTCATTCCCCCGCTAGACATAGCCTTTGATTACACAGCTGCCGTGAGGTGGCAGCACATTTTCTTGAGATGAACGCTAAAAACCATTGCGTGTGTTTAACACTTTGTTTGCGTATGTAGACCTAATAGTAGTTTACAAGAATTCATTAATCGTCTATAAGGGTCCACTGATGTATTTTTGAGCTTCTGGAATGGCAGTAGAATCCAAGATAAAGCGAAATAACCTTATTTAATAGTAAACATAGACATTATGAATGGTTTCTCACAATTGTAGGCCTATTGAACATGCGTGTTTCCTCATCAAGCCGAGTAAGTCACCTTGGCAACGTGTTGTCTATCTTTTTTTAATTTAACCGTTCCACGTTGCAAATTATAATCGTCCGTGATATTGTGGCAGTTTAGTTTCAAAGTGAAGTTTTGCGACACGGACATTTCGGCGATTTTCAAGTTTCAGCTTCCTCCGCAAATCGAACAAAACTTAGTATACACATTGCCTAACATATTATCGAACAGACAAGCAGCATCAGTCCTGTCCACAAACCAAGCACCAGGTCTGGATACACAACAGGCGAATCCAATAAACAGCGCGAACTTTTCAGGACACTCAGTTGTTTGTGTCTGGATCTCATCCGGGAATTGCAACGGTCCCCCGTAACAATCACCTCGTCACAAAACTAAACAACACAGAACATTATTATAATCGGGCGTTGACACAATGACAAGTTGAGCAGTTATGGTAGAGCCAGTGGAAGTGTTTGCGACATGTTCGGTCCGTGTTTCGTCGTGACGCGGTGTTCCAGGCCGCTTGGTTCCGTGGGCGTGGCGTGGTGTAGAACGCAATAAGTGCGGCCGTGCCCTGCTTTAGAAGCATTTCAGTCTATTTTCGTACAACTTTTAATTTCCTTCTGTAGTCAGCTTTGGTTCTTCGACTATGTTTAAATTTGTAACTGTGGCTTTGTTTTAGGGAGTAGGGAATTGTGACGCACTGGTCAGCATTAGCAGGTCGTCTTCCTCTATGAGTCAACGCAACTTGCTGAGGAAGACGAACGGGAATGATGTCAGAGTCCTCGTGCACATGGAAAACGAAACCATACAATGTGTGAATTAAATACGTACATGCAGATAAACAAATATTACCTGTAATAGAGATGTATGTACAAGGTGTGGTGTATGTGTAGTGCGATGCAAGTCGAAGAAGGCTGTCGTGTTGTTATACAATCTGACTTGAACGGTAGAGCGTATTGTCCTTCTGGTTGTTCAGAAATGTCTCGAGAATTAAAACCATCCTTCTTTGCCCTAAAATGCCCACAAGGCTACCTGGAGCACCACTGATGACTTGTATGTCCTTGTCCTATAATGCCCACAAGGCTACCTGGAACACCACTGATGGCTTGTTTGTCCTTGTCCTATAATGCCCACAAGGCTACCTGGAGCACCACTGAAGGCTTCTTGTCCTTGTCCTATAATGCCCACAAGGCTACCTGGAGCACCACTGATGGCTTCTTTGTCCTTGTCCTATAATGCCCACAAGGCTACCTGGAGCACCACTGATGGCTTCTTTGTCCTTGTCCTATAATGCCCACAAGGCTACCTGGAGCACCACTGATGGCTTCTTTGTCCTTGTCCTATAATGCCCACAAGGGTACCTGGAGCACCACTGATGGCTTCTTTGTCCTTGTCCTATAATGCCCCCAATACCTGGGAAAACCACTGATGGCTTCTTTGTCCTTGTCCTATAATGCCCACAAGGCTACCTGGAGCACCACTGATGGCTTCTTTGTCCTTGTCCTATAATGCCCACAAGGGTCCTGGGGCACCACTGATGGCTTCTTTGCCTTGCCCTTAAAAAATGTGGAGCACCACTGATGGTTTTTTTGGCCTTGTCCTATAATGCCCACAAGGCTACCTGGAGCACCACTGATGGCTTCTTTGCCCCTTTTCCTATAATGCCCACAAGGCTACCTGGAACCACTGATGGCTTCTTTGGGCCTTGTCCTATAATGCCCACAAGGCTACCTGGAGCACCACTGATGGCTTCTTTGTCCTTGTCCTATAATGCCCACAAGGCTCCTGGGGACCACTAAAGGCTTCTTTGTCCTTGTCCTATAATGCCCAAAGGCTCCCGAGCACCACTGATGGCTTCTTTGACCTTGTCCTATAATGTCCACAAGGCTACCCGGGGCACCACTGATGGCTTCTTTGACCTTGTCCTATAATGTCCACCAAAGGGTACCTGGAGCCCACTGGTGGCTTCTTTTTCCTTTTCCTATAAAAACCCCCAAAGGCCCCGGGGCCCCCTGATGGCTTTTTTGCCCTTTATTCCCGAAGGCCACATGGGCCCCCTGATCTTCTTTTTTCCTTGTCTTATAAACCCTAACACCTAGACCTTTATGGCTTCTTTGTCCCTTTTCCCCATAATGCCCAAAAGGCTACCTGGAGCACCACTGATGGCTTCTTTGACCTTGCCCTATAATGCCCATAATGGCCCTGGAGCACCACTGATGGCTTCTTTGTCCTTGTCCTATAATGCCCAGAAGGCTACCTGAGCACCACTGATGGCTTGTTTGACCTTGCCCTTGCCTTATAATGCCCACAAGGCTACCTGGAGCACCACTGATGACTTCTTTGACCTTGCCCTATAATGCCCACAAGGCCACCTGGAGCACCACTGATGGCTTCTTTGTCCTTGCCCCATAATGCCCCAAGGCCACCCGGGGCACCCCTGATGGCTTCTTTGTCCTTGTCCTATAATGCCCAGAAGGCTACCTGAGCACCACTGATGGCTTCTTTGTCCTTGTCCTATAATGCCCAGAAGGCCGCCTGGAGCACCACTGATGGCTTCTTTGTCCTTGTCCTATAATGCACACAAGGCTACATGGAGCACCACTGATGGTTTCTTTGTCCTTGTCCTATAATGCCCACAAGGCTACCTGGATCACCACTGGTGGCTTCTTTGAACTTGTCCTATAATGCCCACAAGGCTACCTGGAGCACCACTGATGGCTTCTTTGACCTTGTCCTATAATGTCTACAAGGCTACCTGGAGCACCACTGATGGCTTCTTTGCCTTGTCCTATAATGCCCCCCCAAAGGGTACCTGGAGCACCACTGATGGCTTTTTTGACCTTGTCCTATAATGGGGCCCACCCCAAGGCTTCTTTGACCTTGTCCTATAATGCCCACAAGGCTACCTGGAGCACCACTGATGGCTTCTTTGTCCTTGTCCTATAATGCCCACAAGGCTACCTGGAGCACCACTGATGGCTTCTTTGACCTTGTCCTATAATGTTCCACAAGGCTACCTGGAGCACCACTGATGGCTTCTTTGACCTTGTCCTATAATGCCCACAAGGCTACCTGGAGCACCACTGATGGCTTCTTTGACCTTGTCCTATAATGCCCACAAGGCTACCTGGAGCACCACTGATGGCTTCTTTGACCTTGCCCTATAATGCCCACAAGGCTACCTGGAGCACCACTGATGGCTTCTTTGACCTTGTCCTATAATGCCCACAAGGCTACCTGGAGCACCACTGATGGCTTCTTTGACCTTGTCCTATAATGTCCACAAGGCTACCTGGAGCACCACTGATGGCTTCCCTTTTACCTTGTCCTATAATGCCCACAAGGCTACCTGGGGAGGGGCCTTGTCCTATAATGCCCACAAGGCTACCTGGGGCACCACTGATGGCTTCTTTGACCTTGTCCTATAATGCCCACAAGGCTACCTGGGGCAAACCCCTGATGGCTTCTTTGACCTTGTCCTATAATGACAAGGCTACCTGGGGCACCACTGATGGTTCTTTGTCCTTTCCCCCAAGGCTACCTGGAGCACCACTGGGTGGCTTCTTTGACCTTGTCCTATAATGCCCCAATTGGGGCACCACTGATGGCTTCTTTGCCTTGTCCTATAATGCCCCCAAAAGGGTACCTGGGGCACCACTGATGGCTTTTTGACCTTGCCCCATTAAAGCCCACAAGGCTACCTGGGGCACCACTTATGGCTTCTTTGACCTTGTCCTATAATGTCCACAAGGCTACCTGGAGCACCACTGATGGCTTCTTTGTCCTTGTCCTATAATGCCCACAAGGCTACCTGGAGCACCACTGATGGCTTCTTTGTCCTTGTCCTATAATGCCCACAAGGCTACCTGGAGCACCACTGATGGCTTCTTTGTCCTTGTCCTATAATGCCCACAAGGCTACCTGGAGCACCAACTGATGGCTTCTTTGTCCTTGTCCTATAATGCCCAGAAGGCCACCTGGAGCACCACGGATGGCTTCTTTGTCCTTGTCCTATAATGCCCACAAGGCCACCCGGAACACCACGGATGGTTTTTTTGTCCTTGTCCTATAATGCCCACAAGGCTACCTGGGGCACCACTGATGGCTTCTTTGCCTTGTCCAAATGCCCAAAGGGACCTGGAGCACCACTGATGGCTTTTTTGTCCTTGTCCTATAATGCCCACAAGGCTACCTGGAGCACCACTGATGGCTTCTTTGACCTTGTCCTATAATGCCCACAAGGCTACCTGGAGCACCACTGATGGCTTCTTTGTCCTTGGCCTATAATGCCCACAAGGCTACCTGGAGCACCACTGATGGCTTCTTTTTACCTTGTCCTATAATGCCCACAAGGCTACCTGGAGCACCACTGATGGCTTCTTTGACCTTGTCCTATAATGCCCACAAGGCTACCTGGAGCACCACTGATGGCTTCTTTGACCTTGCCCTATAATGCCCACAAGGCTACCTGGAGCACCACTGATGGCTTCTTTGACCTTGCCCTATAATGCCCACAAGGCTACCTGGAGCACCACTGATGGCTTCTTTGACCTTGCCCCATAATGCCCACAAAGGGTACCCGGGCCCCGTCTTTTTTTCCCTTTCCTTTTAATGGAAAGGCTACCTGAGCACCACAGGTTTTTACCCCCCTTTCCCAAACACCCCAACCCTGATGGTTCTTTGTCCTTGTCCTATAATGCCCACAAGGCTACCTGAGCACCACTGATGGCTTCTTTGACCTTGTCCTATAATGCCCACAAGGCTACCTGGAGTACCACTGATGGCTTCTTTGTCCTTGTCCTATAATGCCCAGAAGGCTACCTGAGCACCACTGATGGCTTCTTTGACCTTGCCCTATAATGCCCTCAAGGCTACCTGAGCACCACTGATGGCTTCTTTGACCTTGTCCTATTATGCACACAAGGCTACCTGAGCACCACTGATGGCTTCTTTGACCTTGTCCTATAATGCCCACAAAGGCCCCACCTTTTTTGGAAAACCCCCCACCCGGGAAAGGCTTCTTTGACCTTGTCCTATAATGCCCACAAGGCTACCTGGAGCACCACTGATGGCTTCTTTGACCTTGTCCTATAATGCCCACAAGGCTACCTGGAGCACCACTGATGGCTTCTTTGACCTTGTCCTATAATGCCCACAAGGCTACCTGAGCACCACTGATGGCTTCTTTGACCTTGTCCTATAATGTCCACAAGGCTACCTGGAGCACCACTGATGGCTTCTTTGACCTTGTCCTATAATGCCCACAAGGCTACCTGGAGCACCACTGATGGCTTCTTTGACCTTGTCCTATAATGCCCAAAAGGCTACCTGGAGCACCACTGATGGCTTCTTTGACCTTGTCCTATAATGCCCACAAGGCTACCTGGAGCACCACTGATGGCTTCTTTGACCTTGTCCTATAATGCCCACAAGGCTACCTGAGCACCACTGATGGCTTCTTTGACCTTGTCCTATAATGCCCACAAGGCTACCTGGAGCACCACTGATGGCTTCTTTGACCTTGTCCTATAATGCCCACAAGGCTACCTGGAGCACCACTGATGGCTTCTTTGACCTTGTCCTATAATGTCCACAAGGCTACCTGGAGCACCACTGATGGCTTCTTTGTCCCTTTCCTATAATCCCCCCAAAATACCTGGAGCCCCCACTGATGGCTTCTTTGTCCTTGTCCTATAATGCCCACAAGGCTACCCTGGGGCACCACTGGTGGGTTTTTGTCCTTGTCCCATAAAGGGCCCAAAACTACCTGGAGCACAACCCAGGCTTCTTTGTCCCTTTTCCTATAATGCCCCGAAAGGCCCCCGGAGCAAAAAAACCCGGGTGGCTTCTTTGTCCTTGTCCTATAATGCCCACAAGGCCACCTGGAGCACCACGGATGGCTTCTTTGTCCTTGTCCTATAATGCCCACAAGGCTACCTGGAGCACCACTGATGGCTTCTTTGTCCTTGTCCTATAATGCCCAGAAGGCTACCTGAGCACCACTGATGGCTTCTTTGACCTAGCCCTATAATGCCCATAATGCACCTGGAGCACCACTGATGGCTTCTTTGTCCTTGTCCTATAATGCCCAGAAGGCTACCTGAGCACCACTGATGGCTTCTTTGACCTTGTCCTATAATGCCCACAAGGCTACCTGGAGTACCACTGATGGCTTCTTTGTCCTTGTCCTATAATGCCCAGAAGGCTACCTGAGCACCACTGATGGCTTCTTTGACCTTGCCCTATAATGCCCTCAAGGCTACCTGAGCACCACTGATGGCTTCTTTGACCTTGTCCTATTATGCCCACAAGGCTACCTGAGCACCACTGATGGCTTCTTTGACCTTGTCCTATAATGCCCACAAGGCTACCTGAGCACCACTGATGGCTTCTTTGACCTTGTCCTATAATGCCCACAAGGCTACCTGGAGCACCACTGATGGCTTCTTTGACCTTGCCCTATAATGCCCACAAGGCTACCTGAGCACCACTGATGGCTTCTTTGACCTTGTCCTATAATGCCCACAAGGCTACCTGGAGCACCACTGATGGCTTCTTTGACCTTGTCCTATAATGCCCACAAGGCTACCTGAACACCACTGATGGCTTCTTTGACCTTGTCCTATAATGCCCACAATGCTACTTGGAGCACCACTGAAGGCTTCTTTGACCTTGTCCTATAATGCCCACAAGGCTACCTGGAGCACCACTGATGGCTTCTTTGACCTTGTCCTATAATGCCCACAAGGCTACCTGGAGCACCACTGATGGCTTCTTTGACCTTGTCCTATAATGCCCACAAGGCTACCTGGAGCACCACTGATGGCTTCTTTGACCTTGCCCTATAATGCCCACAAGGCTACCTGAGCACCACTGATGGCTTCTTTGACCTTGTCCTATAATGCCCATAAGGCTACCTGAGCACCACTGATGGCTTCTTTGACCTTGTCCTATAATGCCCACAAGGCTACCTGAACACCACTGATGGCTTCTTTGACCTTGTCCTATAATGCCCACAAGGCCACCTGGAGCACCACGGATGGCTTCTTTGTCCTTGTCCTATAATGCCCACAAGGCTACCTGGAGCACCACTGATGGCTTCTTTGTCCTTGTCCTATAATGCCCAGAAGGCTACCTGAGCACCACTGATGGCTTCTTTGACCTAGCCCTATAATGCCCATAATGCACCTGGAGCACCACTGATGGCTTCTTTGTCCTTGTCCTATAATGCCCAGAAGGCTACCTGAGCACCACTGATGGCTTCTTTGACCTTGTCCTATAATGCCCACAAGGCTACCTGGAGTACCACTGATGGCTTCTTTGACCTTGCCCTATAATGCCCCCAAGGCTACCTGAGCACCACTGATGGCTTCTTTGACCTTGCCCTATTAATGCCCACAAGGCTACCTGAGCACCACTGATGGCTTCTTTGACCTTGTCCTATAATGCCCACAAGGCTACCTGAGCACCACTGATGGCTTCTTTGACCTTGTCCTATAATGCCCACAAGGCTACCTGGAGCACCAACTGATGGCTTCTTTGACCCTTTTCCCCATAATGCCCACAAGGCTACCTGGGGCACCACTGATGGGCCCTTCCCCTTAAAGCCCACAAGGCTACCTGAGCACCACTGATGGCTTCTTTGACCTTGTCCTATAATGCCCATGGCTACCTGAGCACCACTGATGGCTTCTTTGACCTTGTCCTATAATGCCCACAAGGCTACCTGAACACCACTGATGGCTTCTTTGACCTTGTCCTATAATGCCCACAAGGCCACCTGGAGCACCACGGATGGCTTCTTTGTCCTTGTCCTATAATGCCCACAAGGCTACCTGGAGCACCACTGATGGCTTCTTTGTCCTTGTCCTATAATGCCCAGAAGGCTACCTGAGCACCACTGATGGCTTCTTTGACCTTGTCCTATAATGCCCACAAGGCTACCTGGAGCACCACTGATGGCTTCTTTGACCTTGTCCTATTGCCCAGAAGGCTACCTGAGCACCACTGATGGCTTCTTTGACCTTGCCCTATAATGCCCTCAAGGCTACCTGAGCACCACTGATGGCTTCTTTGACCTTGTCCTATTATGCCCACAAGGCTACCTGAGCACCACTGATGGCTTCTTTGACCTTGTCCTATAATGCCCACAAGGCTACCTGAGCACCACTGATGGCTTCTTTGGGCCCTTTTCCTATAATGCCCAAAGGCTACCTGGGGCACCACTGCTGGCTTCTTTGACCTTGTCCTATAATGCCCACAAGGCTACCCGGAGCACCACTGATGGCTTCTTTGACCTTGTCCTATAATGCCCACAAGGCTACCTGAGCACCACTGATGGCTTCTTTGACCTTGTCCTATAATGCCCACAAGGCTACCTGAACACCACTGATGGCTTCTTTGACCTTGTCCTATAAAAAACCTTTGGGGCACCACTGAAGGCTTCTTTTTCCTTGGGGCCTATAATCCCACAAGGGGTACCGAACACCAGAAAGGGTTTTTTGCCTTTCATTTACAAACTATTTAAAACACCACTAGGCCTTTTCTTTGCCCTATAATGCCCCGAAGGCCACCCGGTGCACCATTGGCTTTTTTGTCCTTTTCCTATAACCCATAAGGCACCTAGAGCACCACCATGGCTTCTTTGTCCCTTTTCCTATAAACCCATAAAACACCTGGAGCACCACTGATGGCTTCTTTGTCCTTGTCCTATAATGCCCATAAGGCTACCTGGAGCACCACTGATGGCTTCTTTGTCCTTGCCCTATAATTCCCTTAAGGCTACCTGGAGCACCACGGATGGCTTCTTTGTCCTTGTCCTATAATGCCCACAAGGCTACCTGGAGCACCACTGATGGCTTCTTTGTCCTTGCCCTATAATTCCCTTAAGGCTACCTGGA
The DNA here is from genome assembly GCA_025642075.2 of Ridgeia piscesae. Taxonomy (NCBI): domain Eukaryota; kingdom Metazoa; phylum Annelida; class Polychaeta; order Sabellida; family Siboglinidae; genus Ridgeia; species Ridgeia piscesae. Next base: position 234,550 of record JAODUO010000596.1, read on the forward strand.
GCACCACTGATGGCTTCTTTGTCCTTGCCCTATAATGTCCACAAGGCCACCTGGATCACCACTGATGGCTTCTTTGTCCTTGTCCTATAATGCCAAGAAGGCTACCTGAGCACCACTGATGGCTTCTTTGACCTTGCCCTATAATGCCCATAATGCACCTGGAGCACCACTGATGGCTTCTTTGTCCTTGTCCTATAATGCCCAGAAGGCTACCTGAGCACCACTGATGGCTTATTTGACCTTGCCCTATTATGCCCACAAGGCTACCTGAGCACCACTGATGGCTTATTTGACCTTGTCCTATAATGCCCACAAGGCTACCTGAGCACCACGGGTGGCTTCTTTCCCTTTTCCTATTAAAGCCCACAAGGCTACCTGGAGCACCACTGATGGCTTCTTTGACCTTGTCCTATAATGCCCACAAGGCTACCTGAGCACCACTGATGGCTCCTTTGACCTTGTCCTATAATGCCCACAAGGCTACCTGAGCACCACTGATGGCTTCTTTGACCTTGTCCTATAATGCCCACAATGCTACTTGGAGCACCACTGAAGGCTTCTTTGACCTTGTCCTATAATGCCCACAAGGCTACCTGGAGCACCACTGAAGGCTTCTTTGACCTTTTCCCTATAATGCCCAGAAGGCTACCTGGAGCACCACTGATGGCTTCTTCGTCCTTGTCCTATAATGCCCATAAGGCTACCTGGAGCACCACTGATGGCTCCTTTGTCCTTGTCCTATAATGCCCATAAGGCTACCTGGAGCACCACTGATGGCTTCTTTGTCCTTGCCCCTATTTCCCTTAAGGCTACCTGGAGCACCACGGATGGCTTCTTTGTCCTTGTCCTATAATGCCCATAAGGCTACCTGGAGCACCACTGATGGCTTCTTTGTCCTTGCCCTATAATTCCCTTAAGGCTACCTGGAGCACCACTGATGGCTTCTTTGTCCTTGCCCTATAATGTCCACAAGGCCACCTGGAGCACCACTGATGGCTTCTTTGACCTTGCCCTATAATGTCCACAAGGCCACCTGGAGCACCACTGATGGCCTCTTTGACCTGTTATTGCCACATTTCCCTCTTCTTCACATCCCTCTGGGAATCGACGAAGTCCAGTCCTGTGGACTCTGGTGTTGTCTTCCATCTTTCTTCTGACTACCTATTCTTCTCCCTCCCATCACTGTGCCTGGAAAGATGGTCTGCAAGACTCCATGGTCATGAGATGTGGCCGCACTAAGTTTGTGCTTTCTGACCGTTGTTAGGTGTCCGTGGGGTCCAATGACTTAGTTGTTCTTGTTGCGAACGTCTTCTGCCGAGAGAGTCCATGTTTCAGAAAGATACAGAAATGGAACATGTCAACGCGCATCAATTGTATTTGTAATTATTCCATGTGATTTTCCACCTTGTAAGTGATGCTGTTGTGTGAATCATGATACTCAGTAGAAAAACAACATTAGGGTGTGTGCCAAACTTATAACGGTTTCGTTTCATGATAGTAGTCAAATTAACGTAGCAAAGAATGCAATTATTACCCTCCAGTTGTAACACCGACAGCTTTGTGGTTGTTACAGCTATCTCGGTCTGCGGCGCTGTTGTGGAATAACTAGAGTGGGATTGGTAGGCACGCACTGATCCTCACTTTAAATTGACATAGTGCAGGCAGGAAGAAAAGTCGTATGATGATGGAGAAGGGATGAAATGACATATGCCAATAGGCTCTCATCAGCGGTTAGTCGAAACGAGGATGACGACTTCTAAAGGTGACCCAAGAGCCTTATTATTGATCTGCAGATATTATTGCAGTGTGGGGAGGGGTGCCAGGTGGGGGGGGGGTCTCTCTCTCCTTTCTCCTCTGCCATTTCTCTGCCTCGTGAATTAAACGGTTTGTTCCAAATTTGGCCATTACCTGGTATGCTACGATGCCACAGCGGATGGTCTGCAGTCATATCATACCAGGTATAAATGCCAATTTGGCCTTTCTACATGTAATGTTTAGCAGTGTCTTTGAATTGTTTTCTCTGGCCACCACATGTTCTCATACCATGTGTTAGTTATCATGGACAAGAAAGAGTATGGCACATAGACAGATAGTGAAGAGTTGCTGCGATAACGCATCCTTGCTTCACCCCAGTTGCCGACATCTTGTGGTGAAGAAATCTCAGAACCATGATGAAGTTGGCAGGGTAACCAAATCTGGAGATTTTCCAAAGAGCTTCACAATTGATGCAATCAAAGGCTGGTTCCTCAGCATGATCTAAAGCCACACTGGCTTTCTGTATATTTCTTTTGTCAGCAGGAGTTGGTCTGAGACAGCATCATTTGGCAACTTTTGAGTGACAATGTAATCGTCTTCAGTAGCAGCCCAAGACTTGAGCAAACCACAAGAAAAACACCACTGATCTTTACAAGGGAAGAACCAGCCAACACACCCACTATACATCATTATATTATATTTATATAGATATACATACCGGTATATACCGGTATATACATGTATATATATATATATATATATATATATATATATATGAAGTTGGTTAGCAATGCAGTCTTTCATGTATTCAAAACCCTTTATTAACAAGAAGACTCACTTCACTCACTCACCTAGCCATCCATCACCCACCTATCCACTCACCCACCTATCCACTAACCTACCTACTCACCCACCCACCCACTTACTCATTGACAAGGTGACAAGTGTGTTATGTCTAGTTGTATGGTCAAACCCTTCTTATTTGCATCAGAAGTAGTTCTTGATGGCCTGCAGTTTCAGGTGCTTGCATTACCATCATAGTTGTAGTCTTATCTCATTTAGCCAGTCTTTATTAATTGATTCTTTTGTGATCCATGTGTTTTATGGGAACCATCTTTACACCATGTATAACAAGGTGTCTCACTAATCTACACTTTTATTTATTTGACCAAAAACTTGTGGGAACACGCGCGTAGACATAACTGTAATAGTTATGGTCTCTGTATGAAATATTCACAATTTGAAAATGTACGTTTTGAAAGTGGATATTTTAGTCACTTCAAGCCCATTATAACCTGCTTTATACAGTGGCCTCCTGCAACAAGAAACATCTGCATTAAAGGGAAATAAATTGCATATTTGTCACCTCCCAATTAAGTTCATCCGGTACTCCCAACTTTGTATAATACGGTTAGGTACAAGAAATGAGTCCCACTAATATGGTCACCTCACTAATCAGGTAATTTTCCCCAGGTCTTGAGGACAACTTATAATAGTGCGGTTCCACTGTAGTTACAAAAGAAGGTCTCACAGGTCTTCAAAACACACTTTTTATTTTGTAGATGTAAAGCTACATAAACTGAAACCTCGTTGCAGCATCCTGACCATCATAGGCTGCACAGTGGATGTGTGTAATGACATTCAAACAACAGCACTAGCCACTAAGGGACAGATCTTGTCACACCAACCAATTTGCAACTACTTCTCTAGGCATGTTAATTTTTCTGAGTTGTTGACAGAATATTTGTCTCAGAATAAAACATTCCTGTTCTAGTCAGCAAAGTATATTATTTCAGCTAGCAAACAAAATACCTAAACAATTTGCATATTCTATTTTTCAATTCCAACATGGATAAAACAATGTTAATATTTATGTTATACAAACACTGGTAATTTTCAAAAAAATATCCACAACTATGTCAAACCAAAAGTACATAATTATTGATTACACTATAAATCAATACATTAAAACTTGCCTTCTGAAGCAGCTTGAGATTGATATAATTCAAATATATTTAGCTAATCAAATTTCAATCTGAAACTGAATAAAAATTATTGAGATTTCTGTGTGCCTTTCAATTTTATAATCAAATCCATATTATAATGTTTGATAGCAATTACACCATCATACCTCTCAACATGAGATGGGAAACTATCTGTCATTAAACTTAAAAGGAGAAAAAATAAGCTGTAATCTTTACACAATTCCAAAATAATACCCCAGTCATACCCTATGGGCAAATCTCCGAGGAAGTATTAGGCACAGAAAGTCAATGTAGCACAAAACCAGGTCCTTTTAAGTCCACAGGGACATATGTCCATGCATACTATTTCAGTGACAGTAAGTTTGTGTTAAGAACATGTTTTGACTTTTGCATCACAGAACTTTCCAAAAGCTAACTGCACATGTGAGTTTTAACAACAGAGAAAATACAAATACTTAAAAAATTGTTCCCCTACTGGGTAGTTGGTAATGTGAGAAAGGGTAAAAAATAGTCATGCAGTTCTAATTTCACACATGTACACAGCAGAAGAATAATATGCAATTTTAAACAGTAGAAAATACTCCAACTCGAATCAATGCCCTTCACAAGGTCATGGGATTTCTAAATCTGAGTCATAAATATCTACTCATTGTTTTCACTAAACAACATTGTATCTTATACAAACACAATACCAGCTTCAACTAACACACATTTATTTCAACAATGCAAAAATAAGTGGACAATATATAATTGTTCCTTATATGGACAAGACCATCTAAGGCGTCCAAGAACTAGTTATATGTCTACGATTACAAATACTTACATGGCAATACTCATATAATGTATTACATGATTCAATGATGCAGCTTTATATACAAGGTCACAAATGCAAGGTCACCTGTAAATTTGCTGCTGAATACAAAGATGGTCGCTGCAGTACAAGCAAGCATAGGACGCCATTGTTGCCTTACTTCTCAGTGTTACTGGAGATTCGTACACAGCAATAGGTGTTTGCTGACTGTGTTTATAGGTACAATATTTGAACCAAGATTTTTTATGAAGATTTGTACAGATAACATTTTTCAAATTTATAGTATATTAATTATTACCAACATTGTAGTGCTACATACCCAAATTTAAGTAGAATCCAAACTTTTGCTGTCAAAACAAAATTTAAGTTCACAAGAAAAAGATTCCACTTTTCACTAATGAAACTGTGTGTAATTTTAAAAGTACATAAAGCTAAATGTTTGCATCATAAGAGGTGTGAAATATGCTAACAAATATTGTTGCATGACGTTTGCCGATGTTTGTAAAATGTTACTACATTTCACTGGGAAACTAAACACATGACCACTACCATTTGGTTTCTACATCTCTGAAACGACACTTGATGCCCACAGATTGACTGGTCACTCACTCACTGGGCTGAGCCAGGGATGCCACACAAACAACAGTAGTCTCAACTCTGAACCCGTTTGTTTCTTCACGACACTTCACAATGCAGCTAGTTTGTAAATATAATTTGCCAAAATATAATTGTAAAAAATCACCTACGCTATGCGTATAGAATAAAACTTTAGCTACTATAGCATGACTTATAAACCCATATTTCATACATACGATGACGTCTGATCACCGATATGAATTTGTAAAAGTCATACATAATATTCATTATCATTAGCTTGATAGCCCCAACCCAAAACCGGGCCACGCAAAACATTACAGCAGAGATGTGATTTACAACATTAGGGGCTTAATACTCCCCTCCACAAACACAGAAAATATGACTCAACATGTAAAGCAGCTACCAGTAAACACGAAGCATCTGGTCAGAAAGTTAACCTGGCCTGTACGTCCAAGACTGACTGCTTTGAACGCAATACTTTCTGCTTGTCAAAATTGTCAACAACACCTCCTGCAGAATCGTTGTCAGTTACTTGCAGACGTCTTCGGTTAACCATCACAGATCCCGGTTAACCACCACTGCAGCATCAACGGGATGAAGATGCAGCACTGAGAGGGTTAACCGGTGCTGTATACTGACCAACATATTAACCCTTGGTCGCCACACCCATGTAGGCGGTGCCACGGAATATCGCACAGCACAGGTACATGGCAAAGTACATTCCGAAAAGCTGAAACAAAAAGAGACCAACAATTACAAACAACCACAAATTATTTCAAAACAGCGCCATTCTAAAAATCAAACAGAGGCCTACATAATGTTGTTTGTGGCAACGGTCTTTTTATCATATGCATAGTCATAGCCCTTAAATATTTCTGACACCAGATACTACAGACGTCTGTTATTCCATCAACTAAACATACAAATGTTCAGTGACAGTAACTACCATTATCAAAACTGATCTTTACCAATGATCGTACGTCTGTTTCACAAGATAAAAAATTCATCCAAAACAAACCCTGGGACTGGACAGGAAAGTCTACTAAGTCTCGGGTTATGAGAGTCCAGTGTTGAACATAATATTCAATTCAGAAACATATAAAAGTAACATTTAATTAAAACAGCTAACACAACAATTGATGCTTAATTTCTTAACCAAAATATCACTACAAAATACACAACTTATTCAAGCAAACTGGAATAGCACATTCTTCAAGCACATGCTGTTTTAGTACAAAGCAATTCGCCAGATGGCAGCACATGTGACCACATAGTCCAGTTTATCAACAGTCGCTACAAGAACCGGTCTCACTCTGGTATCTACACATGCCTTGCATCATTTCAAAGTCAAATACACTGTATATGACTTAGATAGATGAAGCACAAAGCTAAAAGCAAATAAAAACAAACACTGTAAGTTTGGATTTAGTTTAATAAAAAATAGGCCACTTGGCTCAGACACACAGTAGTGTACCTGGTAATTCAAGTTCAGCTTGGGTTATTTAGGCCAGCATAGCAGAATCCTTTATGAAAACAACTGTGTGGATAGTGCCAAGATAAAAGGGTAACCTCCTATATAAATTCCAATCATGTCAATATTGTTCAACATCATATCTCCATGATGTTGTTATCTCTTACATTAGTGATCAAAGCATGCCATGTGTATCCTGTGGGTACACCAGGTGTATCTCGTATATCTGTTGTGTGTTAATGTGTACACCATGTAATGTATTTTGTGTATCTGTTGTGTGTATACCACATATATGCTGTGCATTTGCCATGTGTATGCCGGATGTTTGCTGTGTGCATCTGTATTCCATAGACTGAGTGTATGTAATGTATATGCATTGTGTATGACGTGTGTATGATGTGTGTATGACGTGACAGACAGGAGCAAAGTAACACCATTAGCTAGACACACACTTTTTATATGTCATCCATTCCAGTAAATGGGTAGTAATTTAAGAATGATATATATAAAAACTGGGGAACAAATGAAGTCTTGTAAAGTTACATGAAATATCTCAAGGGAAACGTTCAACTAGATTTAAAGCAGCTTGCCATTCCCAGGAACAGGTGAGGGGGGTGCAGGGGGGAGTGGACAACACCAGTTGGTCAGTAGTGCTAGGACCTTCAACCACCCACTCCCTGTGTGTGGCCCTCCCAGGACCATTTCAATGGCCAGCAGAAACTGGACACTGGATAGTTGGTTAATGATGCTGGTCAGGCTGTCTTCATTTGTGGCAATCAAACCGTGGAGAGGGACAAAACAGGTTTACAGCCAGGCCATATTAGTGCTGCTGTAGAGCACTGGCACTGTGAAGTCTACTGTTTATGCACGGGCTGACGTGACTTGACTCACCAAATGTAGCACTTAGGTTCAGAGAGGTTAAGATGAAACAGAGCAATATCCAGGTCAGGGATTCACCAGAAAGTGTTTAAACCAGAGCTACTGCCACACAGTGAACACAGTGAACACAGTGAACACAAAGTGAACACAAAGTGAACACAAAGTGAACACAAAGTGAACACAAAGTGAACACAAAGTGAACACAAAGTGAACACAAAGTGAACACAGTGAACACAGTGAACACAAAGTGAACACAGGGCACTTGTACATGGACCAGCTTACACCTGTAGCTCACTGACACAACACTAGGTAGTCCAATTCACACAAAGCAGTCATTACTCTGTCATTTATTATAATAAAAATGAGCAGACTTCAAACGTGCATATGGAGAGTGACAGGACAGACTATACTCAGTCCAGTTAGGTGAGATTCATGTCAAGTAGCTCATTTCAGCATAACAAGTGCCAACAGGCCATACAAGCCAGTATAAGCTCTTTACAAACTGAGTTTTTTATTCACACAGTGACCATTTGTTAAGGCTTTTTTTAGGCTTATTAAATGTACTGCAATTTGGTGGGAAGTGAATGTTCAATGTATTGTATGTATTCTAGTTTTATGAGCAAGATTTTTAAATAAATGTTAATAAAAAGGAATGCACACTGTGCACTTAACTGCATGTGTAATTGAGTCTGAGACTAATCAATTAGTGCTGTGTACAGGAATAAAATGACCACACAAGTGCCATGGTCAGACAGACATGTGGCCAATCACACACACCCAAGTAAAGGTCAAACACACTGGTCATCTGAGTATGTGACCACCATGTATTGTCAGTGGCCACACTAGGTGACAAGATATCCCATCAGTGTGGATACATGAGCCTCTGAGGACAATGCACCCATATCACTGCGTTCTGTTAACACCACTGCTGTAGCAAGTCTCTTGCTGTGCAGCTGACACATACAAGTGAAAGCCAAATAAAATAATCAATGACTTTCTGGTTATATTTTCTTCTACAATCTACAACAGCTCTCTCCAGATGCATAGTTACATTCAAACTTACACTTTCCTCTGCAATTGAGTGTAACTATATTTATATTTTGTTTAAGTATAGTAACACCAGTGTGCATGGTTAAACTAAAAACAAATCACGCTAGTTGACATAATAGAAAGAAAATTATGGTTTTGATGGTAAAATGTGGCCATTTGTCTGTAAAAATGTTAATGGCTGATATCTCAGTTTGTAGATTTATTGTCATATTAAAAATAAACTTATTTCACTAAATTAAATATTTTTTATTTAAAGTTTAAATAATCATTTAAATTTTTAGAACAACTGGCAGTCAGTGGCACTGGACAAGGTTTTAATTTTGTGGACACTGGACAGTCAGTGTCTGGTCAAGTTATTGTGGACACTGGACAGTCAGTGTGTCTGGTCAAGTTGAGCTGATTCTTAAAACAAGAGAGGTAGACAACTCAAGTGTTTTCATATTAATTCTGTCAGCTCAATAAAGATACGTTTAGACCCTAAAACCACCTGTTTGAGAACTGGTGGTTTTAGGGTCTACATGGGAAGTGGTTACAAAACCAGCATCAACATCAGCTTGACACTGAGTAACACCTGTGTCACAGCAGGGCTTGAAAAATCAATCAACCACACAGGTGAGAAACTTGCCGGGAGCATCTCAAAGTGTAGAGAGAACATTCTATATTCACCGGGCATTAAACATTATGTACTGGATCCATATGTTTGATTCACATTTAGAACAAACAATATATTGAGCGACTGGTGAACCTGGAGACTACACAAGTGTGGAGTTAACTGCAGTGTGAGTGAGCTGATGTCATCTGTGACATGAATAGCACAACTTATTTAACAAGATTTAACAAGATTGCCACCTAGAGATTCAACTCTAGATGGCAGGTGGACTAGGGAAGCCATTTGGCTTATCGAGAGTCCAACCTATCTATCTAAGTATACCCCACCCGTCTTAGGTATATGTCGAGTTTATTTTTAAATATATTAACCCTACTAGCACCTACACAATCAGCTGATAATCTGTTCCATTCGTTTACTGTTCTTTGTGAAAATGAAAATTTTCTAATATCTAGTCTACACTGCTTCTTTGCTAATGTAACTCCATGTCCTCTAGTCCTTCTCTCTTCCTTGACTGTGAAAAAAATATTTCTGTCAATATTTTCATACCCATTCAATATTTTAAACACCTCAATCTAATCTCCTCTCAATCTTCTGGTTTCTAGTGTTGTTAAACCACATTCTTTTAGACGCATTTCATAACTAATATTCCTGAGTTTTTGTATCATTTTGGTTGCTCTCCTTTGTACTCTTTCTAGCATATCAATATCCTTCTTGCGATATGGCCTCCATGCTTGTATACAATATTCTAAGTGAGGCCTAACTATTGTTTTATACAGCGGTATTATTAGTTCTTTTTCTTTGTACACTATATTTCGCCTAATTAATCCAAGAATTTGGTTTCCCTTCGCTGCTGCAATTCCACACTGCTCTGATACCTTCATGTCAGCACTAATAGTTAACCCTAAGTCCTTTTCCTTTAAGGTAGTATTTAGTACAGTATCACCCATTGTATATTGTGCATCTTCATTCCCATGTCCTGTGTGAAGGCACTTACACTTTCCAAAATTAAACAGCATTTGCCACTTCTCAGACCATTCTATCAACTTATTAAGATCATCTTATTGACAGGTAAGTTTTATGCACAGAGCTAGATCATCAATCTGATCTTTCCCCTATAGACTGGCGTGTTCTATTTATGTCTGGTATTACTACCAAGAACAGAGAATTTTAATTAATTCAAGAAAAAAACACAGATTTGATACAGGTTGTGAAGAAGGGGATTAGCTACATGGAATGATTACTGTGGGAAGAGAGAATGCAAGGGTGGTGAAAGCAGATGGCAGGAAGGAAGGATGAATATGAATGTTCAGTAGGTTGATACTCTCAACTTCAGATATACATAAAGATCTGGCCAAGGAAGGAAGAACTAGATGATTGATCAGTCAACACGATGGACCCTTAAAAGTGTAAGTTACATGTCCTAACAAACTCAAATGTGTCAACAGTACACAGCTAACTAACACAGTTATTATTGTATAATGAACAATTTATCAAATGTGAAACAGATCTTTACTGGAAATGATAACATTGTTAGTTGAAAATGTAATTATTCACAATTTTCTCCACAAATAGAACGTCTGTGCAGCCACCAGTGAGAGGACATGACTCACATCCTGGGTAGTTATTAAATACTATCTTGGCTATTTTTAGAAACGACCAATGTGGGTTTCCCTCATGCTCCCACGCACATATGCCCCCCCCCACACATAACACTGGAGTGAGACATCCCACGAGTGACAACAGGACGAGTGACAACAGGACTGTCACAGGACGAGTGACAACAGGACAATTGACAACAGGACGAGTGACAACAGGACGAGTGACAACAGGACGAGTGACAACAGGACGAGTGACAACAGGACGAGTGACAACTGGACGAGTGACAACAGGACGAGTGACAACAGGACGAGTGACAACAGGACGAGTGACAACAGGACGAGTGACAACAGGACTGTCACAGGACGAGTGACAACAGGACGAGTGACAACAGGACGAGTGACAACAGGACGAGTGACAACAAGACGCCTCCCAACACTGGAACAAACTGTGGTGAACTTGCCAAACTAGAACAAATTTGTATTGGTCAAAAATGTGAACTTTGTATTGGACTACATCAAAAACAGTTTTGGACTGACACAATTTAATATGACAATAACTCTATAAACTAAGACATCAGCCATTAACATTTTCACAGACAAATGGCTACATTTTACCATCAAAACCATTTTTGTTTCAATTGTGTCAACTAGTAAGTGATTAACTCCAAACATTCTGAAATATTATAAACAGTTACCTACACACTGTCTTACAGTACCACTTTCTTCTGGTAGCTTCTGTCATGGTATCACTACTACCAATGGGTTATTTTTCTCGTTTGCAAAATTGAAATAAAACACATTCTGATCATCTGCATTGCTTAGAATGGATTACTAACATAATCCCATCTAGACAAAATCTGTCAGTGGGCATTACACAAGCATTACACATAAACAAAACCTTGACTATTAACACATCTGGCTTATGATTGCCAAAACAAATCTGTTGCCGTACTTACAATAAAACTGTAATATACAAAACTTATGATGTAGATCTTTAATATAATCAGCAAAAGATATCAGTAAAATCCTTTTAAAATCCCAATTAGTCTGCAACCAATATTAAAACTTTATTGAAAGTGCACTTATAAATGACTTCATACCTAATAAGAATCTCACAGCTATACATAAGTAATGTCACACATCAAGTTATAACATGAAACCTTGAAATGGACTGAGCACCCTCCCTAGAGCCTAGAGGGCCTCCCCTCCCAGCCTGCTGTAAGAGAGAGGGACCAAAGAGCCAATGACACTCTCCTCCAGGAGTAGCCAGAGCTAGTCTTCAAGGAAGGTTAACATCCTCTAGTTATTTGCTAATTACCTCAGAGCTAGTGGGATGTGTCAGGGTGCATCCTCCTCAAGCTGATACCAGCTCCCCTTATCTCCAACACCCTCCCCTACTCCCCCTAATCCTGGACCCTAGTAGTAGTCTAATTACTTCCATCCCAGTCATCCTAGTAATTAATGCAGGTCAGATGGTGATCTCAGGAACCTGACTGTTGTTGGGTGCACACTGGACACTGGACACTGGACACTGTTACATCTACCACCACATACAGTGCACCAGACTAGAGATCTGGATGAAGCTAACTTTGAATCATCGTAAATGCATTTCCTCCCAGATTCCAAAGTGTTTATCTGTTTCCTTGGGCTGTTGCTGGTGTTGTATTTGAAAACACAACAAAGGTAGTTATTTTGAATTATTTACTTTTCAAGTGGGTAATCTGAGTTGTCTGTAATCCCCCAGGTGGCGCTGCAGTGTTGCCCTGCGGGTGGGTGTACTTTAGTTATGGATGAACACTTGACCCAAAACTAATTTTCCTTATAACTTCCCATTACTCACTGATCAGACAAAAACAATAAACAGACGGCCTGATTTGGCTACTGTTTACTCATCTCCTTACCTCTGTCAGACATGACACTGTAGTCACGTGAGCACCATTACCTGTAGTTCTATAAATACTCCCACCAACAACTGTCATACAATATGTGGAATAACCATCTCAAAATAGCCTTGTTACCATGGACACATTAACCTCCTCTTTACTTAGAATCAAAATAGTCTTGTTACCATGGACACATTAACCTCCTCTTTACTTAGAATCAAAATAGCCTTGTTACCATGGACACATTAACCTCCTCTTTACTTAGAATCAAAATAGCCTTGTTACCATGGACACATTAACCTCCTCTTTACTTAGAATCAAAATAGCCTTGTTACCATGGACACATTAACCTCCTCTTTACTTAGAATCAAAATAGCCTTGTTACCATGGACACATTAACCCCCTCTTTACTTAGAATCAAAATAGCCTTGTTACCATGGACACATTAACCTCCTCTTTACTTAGAATCATGTACTAACTATGTAGCTTCAGCACTCAATAGCAAGTCTGTCTTTGTTGAAAACATTAATAAAATTAGTGGTACAACTTGAAATTATGACCAAGATGGTTACTTTAACTACTTGCACTTCCCTTTAACAAGATCTTAATTTCAGTAAGTTTAAATAAAGGGCATCATATTGTGTCTTTGCATTTTTTAGAGTTAATAAAAACACAGCCTTCACCAACATAATATAGACTGCACCATGATAAAAAGCCAAACACAACCAATTGCTATTCTTTCCAGTTTGTCAGTCACCAGACTGAGAATATTACTCTTTTTGGCATCACCAAATTTGTTTTGGTGATGTAACTAATAAAATATGTGACGTGTTCTAACGAAATGAGTCGTATGTCAGCGAACTTGATTTCGAGAAAACACTGCATAAACATGCAACGATGAATTTCAACGATTTTGACTTTTTGTCACCAAAGAATACTTTGGTATCTTTTTTGTCAATTGGCAATGCTTATTTCTCGTTTATATTATTATTTAGTACATTTTATAGCCTTTTTAGACACACTACATAACATTTCACGCATGAATTTCGTAAAACAGAACCGATAAATCGTACTAGTTCATGTCGCATTCTTTGGGGTTTCCCTCAACGCATGGCGGACTTATTTGGTACTACAGGAAAGCCCTGGACGCCCTCTTTCGGATTCTTGTAGTAGAAATCCCCACTGACGTCAGTGTAAGCCAATAGCAGCGCTTAATGCGAGAGGCCTATCTGTGAATAAACATCACTAGACGCCGTGAGGAGCTGACAGCGGGGCCCTGATTGGCTTAGAGCTGTGCGCGCAGGCGCAGTGTGCTCTCGCTAGCCGTAAACAACGTGGAATTGATCGGGTCGCTGCTACAAAACATTGCTATATGCTCGGATTATGTTGTAATAATTTCAGTAAACAGTTAGCATGATATATCTTCGACAGCGAACATGCCTTGGTAGTTTATTTCAAATGCATCAAATTGAGTAATAGAAGCAAAACGGCCGATTTTGGATCGACAATGTACTCGACTGTTTGCTTATGTGACCGCGAACTTCAAATGCGTTTTTCTCCGTTTGAAACTTTCTACCCTAGGCATGTTCAGCGTCCAAAACTTTGGCTGCGTGTGAGATATCTCCATAATTTTTACACCATTGGAAAGATTAATGCATCTTCTTTCCAATAGTGTGACTAATTCAATTTTTTTTTTTGACATACGACTCATTTCGTTAGAACACGTCACATATTACTTCTGCCTGGTGTACACTGTACACTATGGCACCACAGCAGTTGCCACGAATGCAACATAACAAGCAGCCAGAGCCTATATTTGTATGCGCGTCAGTTACCAGGATTCACCACAGCCTGCAGGTCAGAGAAGCTCTAGGCACAGGCAAAACACAGGGACCATCTCAATATGGCAGCATCAGGAACTGTGGGATGTCATTAGTCGTTCCCCCTGTAAACACCATTCTGAGGAAACCAGTGGCGTCACATGGCTGACTGTAGTTGCAAATGGTTAGATCATATTAACTCTTTTAGGTGTGTCAGGCTGTATGCCCACATAGTTGGTAATCAAATGCCTTATGGATAATTAAACCAACATGCAATTTACAAGAAAGCAACTGATAGTGATCTTAGTAGAAGTATTATCAATAATTATGTATTGGCTATTAGTTAAACTAATAAAATAAACCAAACTATAAACAAGACTTGTAAACCATTTTTTATCAGAGCACTTCCATGATAAAGGGAGGCAGCACTCCTCCCTCCACCCCTCCTTCCCTCTAACCTCCCCTCCCCTCCCTTCACCCACCCCTCCCTTCATGCACCCCTCCCTCCTCCCCTCCCACACCCACCCCTCACTCCACCCCTCCCTCCCTCCACCCTTAGGCTACCCTTCTGTGGGAATACATTAAAATGCTGTGATAGTCTGTACCCCTGCCCTTCCAGTCTTCCCCATATGGTTCCACTCAGGGGAAGGGTGGGTTTGTTAGTTCCCTCTCTCCTAACCAGCCTGATCACCTCATTAAAACAAGTCACAGGCCAGATAGGAATTAACCCCAGGGCAGGGTTGTGGTTTTTGGGAATGAAACTTAAATTATTTCCTCCCAACCCTCACCCCAAGATACAACTTGTGTGGTGACATTCTTCCACCCCAAGTTCTGCACCACTTGTGAATGCAAACATTTGCCAACAGTAAAACAGTAAACAGGCAGGTGGAAGGACACGAATGATGGTGATGAGTAAAACAACCAGTTAGATTATTATCTTTTAACCATTAAGTAATCATTAATTTATCTATTTTGTCATGTGGTAACTTGTGTTAATTAAATAAGATTAAAAAAATTAAATATTACTTCTCATTATTTTCATAAATTATATTTAAAATATATGGATTTTTTTTCTTCAAATCACTGGTACTTGACTTTATGTATTTCAATTACATTGATGTATTTTCTTCTAATAAGAGATATTACGTGCAGCCAATCACACAGGAAGTCAGCGTAACTCCCTCTCCCCACTTCCTTTTATTAGCCTGCACTGTAGTTGCCAGGCGGGACTAGACACTGTGTTGGTAGAGACCTGTGGGAATGAGACCCACACAGACAGGTCTTTATTTAGCCCTTACACTCTCCCAAACCCAATTTCCATCTGTTCCCAGCGCACACAAAAAGTCAAAAGGCTCCCATGTAAACCACATTGTTAACCCCTTTCCACCTGCTGCCTGTCAGTGAAGAGTCAGGTGACTCTACCCTATCTGCACTGGGGAGGAGAGCCCACTTGAACATCTCACCACCCCCAGCAGTGCCATCCATCCCATCCCTTCAGGGAGAAATAGGTGGCAGCACTTTCCACTCTGCCTTCCACAGTGGACAGGATGCTTCTATTATCTGAATACTGGCACTTCTTTTCCAGAAACCCTTTCTGTTCTCAATTAATTAGTTTTGAGATGTGGTTATGGTTAAGTGATATATTTGTCTTCATCTAACATTATGTTGTTATTGCAACAATCAAAGTAAATACGTTCTACTTGGACTGAAACAACTTAAGTAGTCCTGTGTCATCTCTTCAATGGGTTGGACATATCCCCTTTCCCACAACTGCCTCTGTCAAAACATATACAACAAACAAACCCACAAAGTTCATTTGCTTAATATGGCTTGTACCACGCGTGATGACAACAAGATAATTATCATTACTAATTCACAAATAAAATACATGGTTCCCTATTTCCTACGTAACTAAAGCCCCCAACCCTACACTGAACATTCCTCCTCCTCATTTCCCGGCTGGTGCCCCACTCCAACCCCACTGGGCCAATCCCTTTCCCAGAAACAACACATCCAATTTGTTAACCAGCATCCCAGTGATTAGAGGGTATTCACTCCACTCTGCCTTGGGTTACGTCTTCCTAAAAAACGGCTTTTTAACCCTTAATCTGTTGCAGTGGTGACACATCACTGAGTAGGCAAGTACTACACACAACACCCTCACTCAGTTTGACACGCAAGAAAAAAGACAGTCAGCTCAATAACTGTGTGTTCTGATGATTCTATTTCACACATGACTTCATCTGCACTGTCAGGTGGCTCTCCTGCGGTCAGGTTCTGGCTGTAACCAGAGCAGTGGGGGAGACTGAGTGAACATGTAAATAACATACTCTTGCTTCAACTGGCACTACACCGGTCTTCCATTATTTCATTAATTATTCTATCTCACTAGTTACATGCTGTAGGCCTACACACACACACGCACGCACGCACGCACGCACGCACGCACGCACGCACGCACGCACGCACGCACGCACGCACGCACGCACGCACGCACGCACACACACACACACACACTGTATATCATTTTGTAAAAAAACTATTTAGTTTTTGTGTGAAATAATAAGATAAATTATTTAAAATATTTTTTATAGGAACTGGTAAAAATCCAGCAAAAGTAACAAAAGTAATATGGTTGGTTAACTTCTTTTGATGATGTCATTTTGAGCAAACCTAGTGCATATATTAAACTATTCAAACTAGAAATTTAAATAACACCATCACATTGTGCCATCTTTAAAAGATTGCATTAAGCTAATGGTCTAGAGTTTTGTTATTCACCACATCTCCCTACACTAGACCAGACTGTCTAAGACTGACACACTTGTATGACACAATTTATGACACATTTATTCACCAACAAAGACAACATATGGAGACTATTTAAACATGCCCCATTTATGACTGGCTATGTACATTTGATTGAGTATCACTGTCTACTAAGAATGGCATAGTCTGGTCGGGGCAGTAAATCACCCCCTCTCACCCACCCACCCACCCACCTAATACCTCTCACCCACCCACACACCCATCCACCAGTGCAATAAGGTTACAGGTAAATGTCTGCTTTATCTTTCTCACTGCATTCCCAATATTCACGGTTGAGCGACCAGCAAGATGAAATGGCACAGAGTACCATTTCACCTCATGAATAATTCTGACGTGATTCAACCACCACAGCTCTACTCACCAGTCACTGTGTGATGGCACGCAGCAGTTACTGTGTGATGGCACGCAGCAGTTACTGTGTGATGGCACGCAGCAGTTACTGTGTGATGGCACGCAGCAGTCACTGTGTGATGGCACGCACCAGTTACTGTGTGATGGCACGCACCAGTCACTGTGTGATGGCACACACCAGTCACTGTGTGATGGCACGCACCAGTTACTGTGTGATGGCATGCACCAGTCACTGTGTGATGGCACGCACCAGTTACTGTGTGATGGCACGCACCAGTCACTGTGTGATGGCACGCACCAGTTACTGTGTGATGGCACGCACCAGTCACTGTGTGATGGCACGCACCAGTTACTGTGTGATGGCACGCACCAGTCACTGTGTGATGGCACGCACCAGTTACTGTGTGATGGCACACACCAGTCACTGTGTGATGGCACACACCAGTTACTGTGTGATGGCACACACCAGTCACTGTGTGATGGCACACACCAGTTACTGAGTGATGGCACACACCAGTCACTGTGTGATGGCACGCACCAGCAAGTGCTTTGCTGAGACATTTTGCCACAACTTTTGATCATAACAATGCAATTAATAAAGTACCACACACTTTTCTATTTCAAATAAACACTGACATTGTCATAAATGAACTGATGATTAATTAACCTACCACTCAGTGTGACAGACTAAATGATGTATAACAATTTGTTACGTAACTGTTTGCTATGGCTACCACCACCCATGAATGAAATTCACATTAACAGCCAGACACAGAAAAACACATGAAAAGACCCATTCAGCTTGTCAGTGTTAAACACATAAATACTTTTTTGTCCAGATAAACACGTGGAAACATGGGTGGATCAACAATTACACACCAGGTGCTTTATGTGCCTTTAGAATGTACCAGATTCAACAGGGAAAAGTTAAAAATGTGAAATACGATGCAAAACCGTGTCAGGTTTGAATGACAAGTAGCGATTGGCAATAAAATAAAATTTGCCAGAGGTCTCTCATTCATGCAGAGCTGCCTGAGACTGAGACCGACACCAACAGCTCCATCAAGTGAGGGACACATCTTCCCAACTGCAATAAGGCAATTACTTGAGACCTACCATTAACAAAACTGCAATTTTGTCACTGGCAAATTGCTGCATACAGAGTACAGATTACTACAAACTACTACAGATGATATGCAATCACAAATGTGACTCTCCCAAGTAATTTATGACCCTAAGTTGAACCCTGGGCAAGAGTTTTTACTGGACAACATTACATTAATTTCTGCAGAGGCTGAGTTTGATGGACTGAGAAAAACCCAACTGAAATAGATCACATTCTCCTCCATCTGTTGAACTTCATCAGAAATGAAAAGAAACGGAAAGCAGGTTAACTTTCTATGATATTACTCATTTTATTTCTGGGTTACTGAAAATAGCTCCATTTAGTCACAGAAGGAAGTGTTGTTTTTAGGAAAGAAACAGATTGTCTCAGTATATATTTCCAATACTGGAAACAGCTTCCTGACTTGCTAAACCATAATGTCTAATGCCGTTTCATTTTGCCAGATGTCCAAAGTATTTCTCTAACCATTTAGTGTAAGTCTGTCTTTAAAATTAAGCAGAGAGTATTGGCTCTCTTGCCATAGGTCTAGTCCACTCCTCAGTACCTAAAGGTCTACTCCAGCCCCCCACAGTCTTGTGCCCTACAAGTCAGGCACACTTCCAGCAGTCTGACAGAGCTGTCTAAGCCAGTGCTGCAGCCGGTCCAACTAACAAACTAGGTCAACAGTCAAAACACCACGGTTCCTTTTAGCAAAACATCTGCCACATTTTTATGAAACCCACTGTGCAGTGCAGTGTGGTGCAGTAGAGGTTTTATGAATGCTAAGCTGAATCCCTGTGCCATTCACATGTAGGGTAAGGTTAGCATCTGAAGAACAGTTAACACAACATTGCCTCAGGGCACCGAGACTAGAAAACAGAGGACACTGTGTTTGGGTAATATAAAACTAAATGTGTGAGTGACAAATGCCCTGCCCTGGCTGGGTTCAATATGACACCCTGTCACTCATCCTTGCTTTAACAAAGTATCAACTACATAACAACACTGCTTCTGGTTGACCCACCCAGGGGTGTGGAAGGGACCCCCCACCCACTAACGCCCAGAAGGTTAGGATTCAACCTGCAACTACTTCCTGAGCCCAATTATATTAGGTTGAAATTCACAAATCTCACTCAAACAAGGGCCATCTCACAAGATTTCTTAAGCTAACACTCCCACAGTACACACCCATTCTAGGGCTCCCAACTCCCTACAACCCTTTCTGCAACCCTCTCACCCATTCCCCACATCACAGGTATTAATTATCACACCCTCTCAAAAGTGCCAAAGTCACTCCACAGATGGTGCCAATCTGCTATCTTCAACAAATCATAGATATCTTGGTATACCCATATCTCCCCCTGGAGCAAACGTTACCTTCAAGCCAAGAGCTGGAATTTTGTGCAGGTAATTAATAAAACGTGGGAAAGACTGGCAGCAGGCTGCCAAGTATACACCCCTCTCGCTCACCTGACAGGTAGTAGAGATCCTGTCACAATAAACAGACAAACTTAAACCATTTACTGGCTGCTGCCAATTGGAGATCTGTACTATTTTGTCTCTGTCAGTTTCAAAACCAAGTCACCAAGAACTGAACCGCTCTACTGCCCAACATGACACATGGGCCATGGGTAGACATTCAGTAGTTACTTCTCGTGAACTCATCAGATATTTAAGTAACTATTACCTATAGGCAGAAAATGGCAAATGGGGCGTGGCTGCACGTACTATGACATTACAGGTTTAATCATACTTCTGCAAGTTACCTGATTTAATAAATTATTTAAATGCTTTTAACAAACTTGATATGCATTATTATATATATACATTATTTTTAAGCTGTTCACACACTGCAGACTAAATGTATGTCATCAACACTTTTGTATTCACATGAGGCCAAATCAACTGAGGCAGTGGATTCACTTAATGATTAACTGTCAACAACATAATCCTAATTAACACGTACACCATCCATTTGTTCACTCTAACACTCCACCTGCATTCTTCCATCACCCTAGAAGACGGTCACCCCTCCCCAGCTATAAGTTATTCTCACCCCACCCTAAAATGTCTTCCACCCACTCTGTCTTCAACAACTTAAACATCCAAGTAGCAAACCGGCTATATATGTGTAAACTAAGTATAATCAAAGCAACTATACACACTCCTACAATGCAACCACAACTTTTAAATCTGTATTTTGAAGTCAAATTTGACTGTCTTGTTCTGCTTCAGCTGTGTCTGTTATCTACAGCTAGTCTCTAACAAAAACAGAAAAGCTCCCAAAGGTGTTGAAACAAAATGAATATGTCTGTGAAAATAATGATTTAAGACAACCAATTAGATCCTTCCACACTTCAGTGTTCCACAACACAACCAATCAGATCCTTCCACACTTCAGTGTTCCACAACACAACCAATCAGATCCTTCCACACTTCAGTGTTCCACAACACAACTAACTCGTCTTTGCAACGTTAGTCGCTGAATCTGTGCACAATGCAACTGTATCAACGTGCTTAAAAAATGTGAAATTTTAGACCCCCAAACGTGTCACTACACACCAGTGGTGCCTGGAAGAAGCTGGCACAGGATGTTCCCTGCCAGGGAGTGATTTCCCATTAGCCCCTGGGCTAGGAACACATCCATCCTTGTTATGTATTCCCACCCACAGAAATCCAACTGCAGTTTGTAAATTACACATAATTATGACCGAGTGTGTAGTTTGTCACAGGGTGCAACATTTCAGAGCGACACCGCAACACTGGGAAATAATTTATTCTACATCCATGAAATATTAGTAACCACCAACTAATGTTGATTCTTTTACCAATTATTTATGAATAACCATTACATATTAAAATGATCTCTTACTAATTAAAGAAATGTGTCACAAGACTTCATAAGAAGCTTATTAACTGAGAACACTTCTAGTCGGCCACCATATTGGTTTTGTTATTTTACATCAGAAATGCCTACTGGCAGGTGTGCTTGGCTCTGGCAGCACCTCTGGGGGGTTCCCTATGTCTGACGAATATATAAAACTGCAAAACCTAAGTTGATAAAACCACCAAGTGTGTCAGCTGTGGGTGCTTACACTGACAGTAAATCATGCCAAGCATGGTCTTCTGTCGACTGTCAGATCAGTAGCCCAGGCTGCCATCAGAAGCATTCACCTCTGTGAGACATCACCAACAGCTGGGCTTGTGTCTGTGATGTAACGTAACTAATGCTATGTTATTGTTCTTTAATATCCCAGCCCCAGGGGTGAAACGTTTTAACAAACGTGGTTAAACATTAATGATTAAAGAGAGACTCAATCCTGTTGTATTTTTAACAAGCAACAATCAAAAATAGTGATGTACACTTTCAATACAGTTTCATTACCAACTCCAAGCACTGTATACAAGATTGACAGTACTTAAGTACATGGACGAATAAATCATTATATATATATAGTGTTAGCAGCCCGCAGTAAGCATGACAACACGTCTTCTGACGTTTCTTCATCGTAAAGAGACCAACGTCACCACAAACACTTTTATATGTGTAATATTCTATAAGAATCTATGGCAGTTTCCATGACAACACCCCCAGCAATCACATCTTCCACACAGATTCCAGTGTAACTAGGAAACCCAGCACATCTATATTATCAGCTGGTTCCAGCAGAGATATTATCTGAGAATGACACACCCACCCACCCTAAGCTGCCACACCCTCTCCTACTACCCGACACGCCCTCTTCCTAATCCCAAAAACATCCCAACTCCCTTAAACCTACCATAACCTCACTAGCCACAAAGATAAGTGCATCAAGGTGAAAACACAAATTCCCACCACTTGCAAAAATGTACAAATTTGCCTTCACACAAGACATTCACATTCGTCATAGAAAATCAGGTTGTTTTATTTGATTCTTACTTTCTGAGAAAGCAAAAGTAAGAGAATTAACAACAACACACACGTCTGTCTGTTTATCTGTCTGTCTGTCTACATAGTGAGAGAGAGATGGAGAGGGAGAAGGGAGAGGGGGCGAGAGGGCGAGAGGGAGAGAGGGAGAGAGGGGAGAGAGAGAAAGGGGAGAGAGAGGGGGGGAGAGGGGGGGGAGAGAGAGGGGGAGAGAGAGGGGGAGAGAGAGAGAATGAGAGAGAATGCGAGAGAATGAGAGAGAGAAAATGCGAGAGAATGAGAGAGAGAGAATGAGAGAGAGAGAGAGAGAGAGAGAGGAGAGAGAGAGAGCCCGTGGCGCTGATCAATACTGCCACACATGGTGATTAATAATAGCTGTATGCACGGAGTACAACACACAGGCATCTACAGCCGGCAGACATTAACTGACCCGCCTGCTATCACCATGCAAACAAACATACATGCCATAGCAAATGCTAGCATGCAAACATGCACGGTTCTGATACGTCTATGTGCGTCTTGCTGGACATGACAAAGGACAACTGAAATAAACGACTTTCCATGAGGGGATCCACATACTCCTGTTTGCTGCCACATTGTGAGTCTAGCCTAGGTATTGTGCCTGGCTCAGCCAGGCCTATCAACAGTATTGCAATGCTGGGATGGGGGCCATCACACACCCTCAAGCATCACACAAGAAAATGCAGCATTGAGGGGGTAAATATATATTTACCAGAAACCACTGAAGAGGGTCAATATACCAAGTTCTCTATGCAGTCTTCATGGGGACACCCCTCTAATGGGGACACCCCCCTACACAGATTGTTGTGCTAGACCTAAGATGTGACATTGTCTGCAGATTATCTCTGTCTGGACAGCAAGCACAGGCAAGGGCAAATCATGAACTGCTTTAGGAAGAGTTAATGGTTTGGTAAACTGCAGGTATTTTGGCTGCCAACAGGAGTACATAAAGGATGCTAGAAAACAATCGATCAGTGTCAAACCAATGATGATCTCACTGACATGACTTCCTAGCCTGTGTCACCGACACAACTTTACACTGCCTGTATCTTTACGAACACAACATTCGTTGGTTTTATAAAGAGGGATGCAAGTTATTATTTGAGAATTAGACCATCAAAGATCATAATAATAATATATGTTTGATCTGCTATAGAGCCACATCCAGTCCTGTCCAGGACACTCACAGGAGGTAGGTGTGAAGGCAATTTCGTAGAATTTTTTTATAACAAGTAATGTTTGGATTTTTTTCACAACACTTACTTACAGAGGTTGACCTTAGTCTTAGGAACAAGTTGTTAGATGATCAGTTTTGATCAATATTGACTGGGATATTTGACACAGCAGGTGACTTGACTTGCCAACTAGGCTTAATTGGATTCATTAGGTGGCCAAGAGTCAGTGTCATGACTTCACATTCGCTTGACAATGATCCTTTGCTTCCTTGTCAGCCAAATTAAAAAACAAATATAAAAGAACATGCGGGATCGTCAAACACTGATACTCTCTGTCATGCAAGGGTAACGTTCAAGCAAGAACATGACAGAAATACTGCACCATGATTGGTGGATATTTAGCCAATGGGAGTGGCCCAATTAGACGACTGCCTCCCTGATGGCACAGCACAGCATCATTGAGAAGATCATGCCCAAAAGCTGCAAGGTCAATGAACTGTTTAGGCCAAACTTTAAATATCGGATGAAAACAAAGCATGGCATTTGGGCATCCACACTTCATGAACAGAAGCCATAATCCTGACAGAGTGAACCCTCGCGAAAACAGCTTTCTAATAAGACATAGCTTTCTTAGAAAAACTACTAAACTGTTTTTTTTATAATTATGTGTTAGTCTGATTAAGAAGTTCTACTTCTGGTCAGACTTGAGTAGTTTATTGTGAAATTGTTCTAGTGTAAATGAAATAAATGACCCAAATATGTTTACATTTGCTATCCTGTTTCTTGCGACCATGTTCTTGCCATTGTGCATGCTACGTGAACATGACATCAGGGATGGAACTTTCAAATCAAACATATAATAATCAAATTAAACTAAAATGTGTCATTCAGCATTTGAGCAGTACAGATATAACAACAAACAATATGCTTGTTCTTATGATAACGAATCACCAGCCTTTGTGCTTTTAATGTAAACGATCAGTATCAATGAGACAAATTAAAACTGAAACTTTGGTGAACGATTCTGTGATGTGATTTACAATGTGATTCAGTTGCTAGGCAACATGTGATTGTGTGAACCAGTGACAAGACAACAGTGACATACATTTGGTGACATTCTGGCAGTACCTGTCACTACCACCACACGGACACTCAACAATGTTTCAGATCATTACGTAGAAATCAGTAAGGGCATAAATAGTCTGTCATGTGATCCGTTGAATTCTTTTAAATAAAACTTGAAGAGCTGGCATACTGTCGCAGAAAGATTGATTTTAAAATGCACCGAGTGACGGTGGACTTACCGTGACGACACCGATACCAATGGCTACTCCCGCAACTATGATGAGGTGGTCAGCGAACATTTCAAACAATTTGTCTGTGCACGGCTGCAAACAAACACAAGTCACACTGAGATGACATGTACTACAATGTCATGTTTATCTACAACGTCATGTTTATCTAACTTCAATATAAATGTAATTCAATTTGACATATAATTCAATTGTAAATATAATTTGTAGTGACATTTTAGACCTCTTATAATATTTAATTATTTGTTTAATACATTAAAATAATATTTTAGATAATCATTTATAATTTTAAAGGACATTTTATATATAATTATTTATTAACTAGCTTGACACAATTATTTTTAAATAGATAATCTATTATTTTAAAAGATATCTGAGATATGTTATTTATTTATTAGGTACAAATTTCTTTTTATAATTTTAAAGAACATATTGTATACACTGTATATTATATATTGATTTGCCACATTGAATTTAATATACATAGGCAGTATGTGAGACAACACCAGACTACATTCCAATTTAACATGTAATGTATGTTGAAAATGGCAATAAAGCTTTATTATTATAATACAACTAAGTTATGCAGTGCTTTTACGTTCTGTAGTGTTGTTCAAGGTGCGCCATATCCTTGCCTTAAATAGTACAAAAAACAGTACATACACATATCACTGCTTAACTAGGTAGATATTATAATTCACTGTAAATAAAATGTTTGAGTATTATTGATAATCCTTACCAGTATTCATAAGTAAATAATTATGAGTACTACACAAAGTCATGGTGTATCACCATGGAGACACTGAAGGGTCAAAGGTCAATGATGGTAAGGTATACATACTACGACTGCATATTTGAGTGCACAGTCGTTGGGCTTGGGTCCATAGTCCACTATTCCATGGTCCGCACCGCAACATTCCAACTGAAGGAAAAATACACACAACCGTTAACCAAAACAACGTCAGCTAAAATGCATACAGTTATCAACATTAACTTTGACGAGAAACATTAGTTTTCCTTAGATCAGCTAATGAAACTTCCCAAATTTTGTAAAATGTCCAGCAATTTTTTAATTCTTAAAATGTCAACAACTGTGGAAACTGATAAACTCGCAGCAAACACGAACATTCGAGGCACGGAGTGATCCTGTGGTACTAAGTAATTTTATAACGCGAGATTCAGTGTGCTTGTGAAGGTCAAGGTCGTACATTCAGGATATAGCTCTTGGCAAACTTACATTCTTCTGCAGATCGTCCATGAAGCTTCTGTTTTCCGGATAAGCTTTGACGGCTTTGGTCAACGTCTTCGAGACTGATGCCTTCAGCTGCAACCACAGGTACTTATACTTATGCCATGACCCTTGACCACTTTGGTCATAACATAATAGTACAAACTATTGTCAATATTCCAATCTCATGCTGACTAAAATTTAATAATAATAATAACTGGGCATGACCACACCATGACGAAAGCAACTGCAAAATGGACAATACAATGCTATATAGCATATATGCTTTGACGATACTATTCAGGGTAAAACCTTTCAGATGACAAACCATTTCATTTTTTACACGAAAGGATCAATGGTGTTGAATTGTTAGATAATTTAATACTAACAAATGTTGTAAAACACATTTAAACTCAACTGTAGGACTACATGTGTAGCAGTATTTATGAGTGGATGCAATCATTACTTACTGATCCCTTGGCAACAATCGCCCAGATACCAACGCCAACAAGAGCGACAAAGACCACGAAGAGGCAGACGAAGAACTGGAACATGAAATAATATCCCTGATTAAACATCTTAGGGAATGGTAGCAAAGCAGTGCTTATGGACATGATCAACGGTCAGTTTTATGGTGATGCTTTCATTTAGCCTCACAAACAAATACACACAGAGCAACAATTAAAATGAGGTCTTTTATGTGTGTTTAGCATTTTATATAAACTGTTAAATACATATACAGTCTGGGGTGTAACAGTGATTCTTATAAGATGTAATTTTTATTTGCATTCATATTAATCTAATTTTTTATTATATACAGATGAAGCAAGTGGTCTTGTAAACAATTCCAATATAAATAGTTGTTATTTAGTGACGAAGGAAATCACAGCACTGATAGCCTGACCACAAGAGTCACATGACTTGGTGATCTGGACAACCTGCCACAGCTGAGGAATTCCAGCTTGAAGGATGGAACTGATGAATGGCCAATGGTACTGACAGACCACAGATAAACCTGTGAGAAATGTCTCTGGGAACGTACAAGTTACTAATGGAAACAACCTGGTAGCCCTCCCTCCCTCCCTCCCTCCCTCCCCTCCCCCCTCCTCCCTCCTCCCTCCCTCCCTCCCTCCCTCCCTCCCTCCCTCCCTCCCTCCCTCCCTCCCTCCCTCCCTCCCTCCCTCCCTCCCTCCTCCCTCCCTCCCTCCCTCCCTCCCTCCCTCCCTCCCTCCCTCCCTCCCTCCCTCCCTCCCTCCCTCCCTCCCTCCCTCCCTGTCCCAGAAACATGACTTCATGAAGGACTGGCCCTGGTACATCTGTGCCACCGGACAGTGACCAGTGACAACTGTTTCCACTGAGAGGTCTGACACAGACAGACACTGTCACTTGCTAGGAGGCTGTCTTCTCCTGCTGGCTTCAATCACTCTCACAACCGCAGATCTTATTTTAGAAACTGTTACAGTTATCCAATATCACAGCAGGAGGGGACAGGAGGGGAAGAGGAGGGTGGATAGAGGTGGGGGCGGGGGAGGAAGAGGGTGGACATGATGTAGACAAGGTAAGAGTGGCAAACAGTGAAGGAGGATGGATAGAGGTGGGGGCGGGGGAGGAAGAGGGTGGACATGATGTAGACAAGGTAAGAGTGGCAAACAGTGAAGGAGGGTGGATAGAGGAGGGGTGGGGGAGGAAGAGGGTGGACATGATGTAGACAAGGTAAGAGTGGCAAACAGTGAAGGAGGATGGATAGAGGTGGGGGCGGGGGAGGAAGAGGGTGGACATGATGTAGACAAGGTAAGAGTGGCAAACAGTGAAGGAGAGAAAAATAAGGAGAAATCTTAGTGGTATTCAGAGCAAATTTTCTACCAAACCATCCATCAGATAGAATTGGTGTAACTGGACAGGTGTACAATCACGGGAATTTAAAGTCTCATACCAATCCTAAATGTGAACCTGTTGGTTAATTAAACAGATTCCAAACCGAATTTCTCTGTAATTATGTGCCCCAATTTGAATCCACACATGGAGAGGCCACTGACACCGTTGAAGTCCAGGGTTGAGAAGGTCATCAGCTGTCACTCGTCAGTAAATGTAGTTAACAGCAGTAAATGTAACCAGATGGTGTTATTGATTAAAGATGTCTGGGTCATCACACCTGTAAGGGTTTCTGGTCAGTTTATAACACAATATCAGGTCAAACTCACCATAAATAGTAAGCAAGCAAGCACTCATAAATATGTAGAGAAGATAACGTAATACTAAAAACAAAGAAGCACTCAACTAGACATAAAAAGTACCTTTGAAAAGTATTACTGAATCAATGACAATGGCAGCTGTTGGCAAAGCACCAACAATAATCAACGGAGCCAATAGTTTGTGCTACTCTGCAAGCTGCCAGTGGCAAGTACAGTGATATAAATAATATTTTACAATGGTACATTTTAAACTATTTATTTCACATAAGTCTCAAATTTTAATATGGTGGCACAAAACTATATTTTGAGATCTCAAAACTTAATTAAATTAACTAAAATCTAAAATGTTCCAAAAGGTCACTTGCAACCAATGCCTACAGCATTAATGTGAACATAATCACGTGGCTGGACTGTTATAAAGTCATAACTGGACTGGAGTATTATGTAGCACACAGCATATTGATTGCCTATGTAATCAACCAAACGTGATAGATGCATGGGCACCAAGAGGTGGCCGCAGCTGTATAAGTCCCAGAAAATAGACAGGGTTACATTAGGTGGTGTTGTAAGTAACCTTTCATTTACCCACCCTACAGTTGTAAGTAACCTCTCATCAACCCCACCCTACAGTTGTAAGTAAACTCTCATCTACCCCACCCTACAGTTGTAAGTAACCTCTCATCTACCCCACCCTACAGTTGTAAGTAACCTCTCATCAACCCCACCCTACAGTTGTAAGTAACCTCTCATCAACCCCACCCTACAGTTGTAAGTAACCTCTCATCAACCCCCACCCTACAGTTGAAAGTAACCTCTCATCTACCCCACCCTACAGTTGTAAGTAACCTCTCATCTACCCCACCCTACAGTTGTAAGTAACCTCTCATCAACCCCACCCTACAGTTGTAAGTAACCTTTCATCAACCCCACCCTACAGTTGTAAGTAACCTTTCATCTACCCACCCTACAGTTGTAAGTAACCTCTCATCTACCCCACCCTACAGTTGTAAGTAACCTCTCATCAACCCCACCCTACAGTTGTAAGTAACCTCTCATCAACCCCACCCTACAGTTGTAAGTAACCTCTCATCAACCCCACCCTACAGTTGTAAGTAACCTCTCATCAACCCCACCCTACAGTTGTAAGTAACCTCTCATCAACCCCCACCCTACAGTTGTTAGTAACCTCTCGTCTACCCACCATACAGTTGTAAGTAACCTCTCATCAACCCCACCCTACAGTTGTAAGCAACCTCTCATCAACCCCACCCTACAGTTGTAAGTAACCTTTCATCTACCCACCCTACAGTTGTAAGTAACCTTTCATCTACCCCACCCTACAGTTGTTAGTAACCTCTCATCTACCCACCCTACAGTTGTAAGTAACCTCTCATCTACCCACCCTACAGTTATAAGTAACCTCTCATCTACCCACCCTACAGTTGAAAGTAACCTCTCATCAACCCCACCCTACAGTTGTAAGTAACCTTTCATCTACCCACCCTACAATTGTAAGTAACCTTTCATCTACCCACCCTACAGTTGTAAGTAACCTCTCATCAACCCCACCATACAGTTGTAAGTAACCTCTCATCAACCCCACCCTACAGTTGTAATTAACCTCACATCAACCCCACCCTACATTTGTAATTAACCTCACATCAACCCCACCCTACAGTTGTAAGTAACCTCTCATCAACCCCACCCTACAGTTGATATTAACCTCACATCAACCCCACCCTACAGTTGTAATTAACCTCACATCAACCCCACCATACAGTTGTAAGTTACCTCTCGTCTACCCCACCCTACAGTTGTAAGTAACCTCTCATCTACCCCACCCTACAATTGTAAGTAATCTCTCATCTACGGATCTACCCCACCCTACAGTTTTAAGTAACCTCTCATCTACCCCACCCTACAGTTGTAAGTAACCTCTCATCTACCCTACCCTACAGTTGTAAGTAACCTTTCATCTACCCCACCCCACAGTTGTAAGTAACCTCTCATCTACCCCACCCCCACAGTTGTAAATAACCTCTCATCTACCCACCCTACAGTTGTAATTAACCTCACATCAACCCCACCCTACAGTTGTAATTAACCTCACATCAACCCCACCCTACAGTTGTAAGTAACCTCTCATCAACCCCACCCTACAGTTGATATTAACCTCACATCAACCCCACCCTACAGTTGTAATTAACCTCACATCAACCCCACCATACAGTTGTAAGTTACCTCTCGTCTACCCCACCCTACAGTTGTAAGTAACCTCTCATCTACCCACCCTACAGTTGTAAGTAACCTTTCATCTACCCACCCTACATTTGTAAGTAACCTCTCATCTACCCCACCCTACAGTTGTAAGTAACCTCTTATCTACCCCACCCCCACAGTTGTAAGTAACCTCTCATCTACCCACCCTACAGTTGTAAGTAACCTCTCATCTACCCACCCTACAGTTGTAAGTAACCTCTCATCTACCCACCCTACAGTTGTAAGTAACCTCTCATCTACCCACCCTACAGTTGTAAATAACCTCTCATCTACCCCACCCTACAGTTGTAAGTAACCTCTTATCTACCCCACCCCCACAGTTGTAAGTAACCTCTCATCTACCCACCCTACAGTTGTAAGTAACCTCTCATCTACCCACCCTACAGTTGTAAGTAACCTCTCATCTACCCCACCCTACAGTTGTAGGTAACCTCTCATCTACCCACCCTACAGTTGTAAGTAACCTCTCATCTACCCACCCTACAGTTGTAAGTAACCTCTCATCTACCCACCCTACAGTTGTAAGTAACCTCTCATCTACCCCACCCTACAGTTGTAAGTAACCTCTCATCTACCCACCCTACAGTTGTAAGTAACCTCTCATCTACCCACCCTACAGTTGTAAGTAACCTCTCATCTTCCCCACCCTACAGTTGTAAGTAACCTCTCATCTACCCACCCTACAGTTGTAAGTAACCTCTCATCTACCCACCCTACAGTTGTAAGTAACCTCTCATCTACCCCACCCTACAGTTGTAAGTAACCTCTCATCTACCCACCCTACAGTTGTAAGTAACCTCTCATCTACCCACCCTACAGTTGTAAGTAACCTCTCATCTACCCACCCTACAGTTGTAAGTAACCTCTCATCTACCCCACCCTACAGTTGTAAGTAACCTCTCATCTACCCACCCTACAGTTGTAAGTAACCTCTCATCTACCCACCCTACAGTTGTAAGTAACCTCTCATCTACCCCACCCTACAGTTGTAAGTAACCTCTCATCTACCCACCCTACAGTTGTAAGTAACCTCTCATCTACCCACCCTACAGTTGTAAGTAACCTCTCATCTACCCACCCTACAGTTGTAAGTAACCTCTCATCTACCCACCCTACAGTTGTAAGTAACCTCTCATCTACCCACCCTACAGTTGTAAGTAACCTCTCATCTACCCCACCCCACAGTTGTAAGTAACCTCTTATCTACCCCACCCCCACAGTTGTAAGTAACCTCTCATCTACCCACCCTACAGTTGTAAGTAACCTCTCATCTACCCACCCTACAGTTGTAAGTAACCTCTCATCTACCCCACCCTACAGTTGTAAGTAACCTCTCATCTACCCACCCTACAGTTGTAAGTAACCTCTCATCTACCCCACCCTACAGTTGTAAGTAACCTCTCATCTACCCCACCCTACAGTTGTAAGTAACCTCTCATCTACCCCACCCTACAGTTGTAAGTAACCTCTCATCAACCCCACCCTACAGTTGTAAGTAACCTCTCATCTACCCACCCTACAGTTGTAACCTTACCCAGCCACTGATAACACTTTCTTTCCCTGGTCAGTCCATAACTTTATGTAGAGACCCGTCCACCCGTCATTTGGACGGGTAAAAACGAATATGGACGGGTAAAAATATGGTGGATGGGTAAAAAAAATGAAGGAGCAAATAAAGGTCTTCCACAACCATAGATATTGTTAGTTATGCCTTGAAAATGGTGTCACATGTGTGTTTGTACTCCATTTAAGGTCAACATTTCAAAGTTAACATCCACATGTCTACCAAAACATGTGTGAAGTGACTGGCATTAACTGTATCCTGCATAAAGCTGTGCTGGTCACTGAGTCTGTCCGTACCCAGCCACTGTCATAAAGCCACTTTTCATTTACCAAATGAATGATGGCTATTTCTTAGTTACACAGCCACTGGTGTGAACTTATCAAGGCAATGTTAATTGTTTAGTTGTTCTCTGATGTCTATATTTTTCTGTAGTACAATTTGTTTATTTCTTTAATACAGGAGCAGTTTCCATAATGCAGAAGAAGACTAAATGTATTAAGCTTAAGATAACTAAGAAGACAACATGAATAAACAAAGTTTAGACTTCAGAGTGATTACAATTTGCCTTGTGATGTCACACACTCACCGTTCCCAGCATGCACTGGCTCTCCCTGATGGCACCACAGCAGCCGAGGAAGCCAATCACCATGACGACGATGCCAATGACGATGAGGGTGATGGCGCCACTGTAGAGGAAGCTGAAGTTCTCAGAGCTCTCCACATACTGCTTGAAGTTCTCATCAACTCGAACCCAGATTCCAACGCCAAGCAAGGCACATCCCATCAGCTACAAACACAAGCCCTACTGCAATCAACACTCAAGTGTCAACCATTCTCAACAGTCACAGTATAAGACACTACAGTATAAGAACTTACCTTCAAACAAGTTATACTCAACAGATTTTTTGTATACAACATAATATTATGTTTGTGATTATAAAATGGGAGTTATTCTTCTGGTGTTTGTCATAAAATAGAATTTCAAACTTATAGAATACATGTGACGTTTTTTGCAGAAGTATGCACATCTTGTACAGGTCTGCCTGAATAGAATAGACTTCAATGTGAAAATAAATTAAATGGTTTTACTTTACAGTATTTGCGTTAATGTTTTAACAAATGTGTTCCCTCCACTCGCCCACCAGACAGTCGGTGTTTGCAAGTGGGTCACATGCTGTGTTAAACAACACTCACCTCTCTTAATGGCATTAACACTGGCTCACTGCAAAGTACTATGTAGAGCACCCAGGGTACATTTTCTATGGGGGTTCATGATATGCTACGCACACACCAACCAACTAGTTGGTGTTAAAGCAGTCGGCCGACTGCAGTCGGTTGGTGTGTGTACAACTTTATGCCGACGGTCGGCGTTATTGCGCCGATTAACGCCGATTCAAATGTTGAGTCTGCAGTCGGCATTAATCCGCAGTCGGCGTTAGATAAGGAGGTATCCGGTGACAACTTGGTGTCCGATGACAAGTTGGCTGGTGTGTGCACACCACTTTTTTCATAACCCGACGGTCAGCGGTAAGTTTGCCAATAATAAATCATAGGCCCTTCATGTGATAAACTTCGTCATACTTAAGCCCGGCGTATTTTTTTAGTTTTCAAGCCTACTCTGACCACAAAGGTAAAAAAATTTGTTTCACGTTTTACTGGCCTGGCAGGTAACCCAATTTTTAGAAAGTGGTGTATTATTTTTTGTCCCATTCCCGTTGACCCATTACCGTATTTTATGTATGCCGAACCGACAAATAAATATAATTTTGCTTTGTTTCCCACTTCCAGTGGGATTCTCTGTTTTATCTTATGAAAAGCGATACCGCTGGTGGGGCACATAAATTAAAAGCCTTACAAATCCGCAAAGCGGCGAAAAACGTTTTTGAGAGTTTCGTCAGGTGTGACTAATTACATTTCAAGATAACTTTAATTGGAACGGATAAATATAAGATTCTTTATATAAATTATAGTTCGTCGCTACGCATTTCTTTGCTGGAACACTGGCTATTTCATGGTGCAGGGCTGCAGGCTGACGGCGAAGCGCCGTGTCTTCCTACGTAAAAAATTCCATTTACCGGATTGCCGTTTCACCTACCGTTGAAAAATATCAATATGCCAAGTGTTTATTGTAGGAGAACTGAAACATATCATTAAATCCGTGGTCATTGGCAACTATTTCATAAAACAAATGTGACATTTATATTTTTATGCAATTCTATGTAAACACAAAATGAGTAACCATGCAAATTTATAGTGGATTTGAGGATACTGCTAGTGCTGACAGTCAGCACTAGTCGGTTGGTGTGTGCGGCTGGTGTGTGCGGGCAGAAGTTGGCGCTAGTCGGCGGCACTAATTGGCATTTAGTACCGACCCCAACTGCAGCCGGCGTTAGTCGTAGGTGTGGGCCTAGCATTATCTGACACATATAGGAAATGGACCCCACAGATAGTGGACCTCTATCTGGGTAAAACCTCTATAGGGCAGGTCCTTACTCTGTGAGACCTCAAGTGTACAGTCACCAGGGCGGGATGACAAGGTCAGTAACCTGCCCTGACAGACACTGCCACTGGCCAGGTGTCCTTGTCACACTGAGACTGCCACTACTACTACAGTCTACTCCACTCCAATACACTGTCCACTAAAATACACTGTCCACTACAATACACTGACCACTCCAATACATTGTCCACTTCAATACACTGACCATTCCAATACACTGATGATCCAATACACTGACCACTCCAGTAAACTGACCACTCCAATACACTGACCACTCCAAAGCACTGACCACTCCACTACACATACCACTACAATATGCTGACCACTCCAATATACACTCCAATACACTGACCAATTCAATACACAGACCACTACAGTGGCTGAAATGCACTGAACATATGCTACATTGACCACTGTACTACTACTGTACTACAGTGTAATCCACTGACCACTGTACTCAATGTAATTCCCTGACAGCCCCATGTCTACACTGATTCCCCACTAAACTGACCAATGCACTATGTTGCCCACTGTACTAAGCTGACCACAACACTATTTGAACTGTTTGTAACGTGAGACCTCTAATCAACATAGGCCTGGCTGTAACCGAGTTGGTCTGTCTCACTTAGACATAATTGGCTCTCTCAGGGGGAGCAGGGAACAGGCAACCCATTGGTAACCATGGTTACCCTCCTGGGAGGGTAATCATCCATTGCCACTAATTTAATCCAGAGCAGCCTTACAGCAAATGGGCCACTAGTGCAAAGACACAGGGAAAGGGTTAACGCTAATAGGGGAATAATAATTTTTAAGCATCCTTTCTGACAGTGACACCCATCAGCAAGACAGGTTCAATCTCCCTCTCCCGGGGAGGGGAGGTGTGAAGTGTGAACATCAGTAAGAAGATGTTGGGTTCACAGATACATCATAATAAGAGTGTTTGTTGGTCCATGGGGAGTGTACGTTGTACACACCACCAGACTGCCACCAGTGCCAGTCTGTCTACATCACAACAAACATCAACAACAAAGTCTTGGAGACTGTCTACTGTCTCAACTGCACTATCCAAACGAAGACCATTGTTGCTGGAAATAATAATGTGCAGTTTATAACTATACATATGCCAATATCATAGTGACAATGGACCGGGAGGGGCAGTCTATAGTCTTACAGAGTTTCAATGTTGCACAAGTTTGAACTCCTTGAGCCATTAACTGACTTCACCACTGTCCAGTGAATATGAACCTGCTAATTTATTTTCTATGGGAACAATATTCCATGTGACATTGGTGGCTGCCTAGGCAGGACACTACTACCTGCCCAAACAGGACACTTGTACAGAGGTACCTGCCTTGGCAGGACACTCGTAGTGCTCTGCCCCCTAGTTCTTGAGTCCTGACCCTGATTCCATTTGTTAACTGCCAACAGTCAGACAGGGAGAATTACTGGGAAGATACATGAGCCTGATCAATATACGTAGCCAAGTCAATAGTGGTCGTTCAACTACTGACAGTGGCAGTGCATCCTACTATAGCACTAGTGGTGCCAGTACATGCTACTGTAGCACTAGTGGTGCCAGTGCATGCTACTGTTGCACTAGTGGTGCCAATGCATGCTACTGTTGCACTAGCTGTGCCAGTGCATCCTACTGTAGTCCTAGCGGTGCCAGTGCATGCTACTGTAGCACTAGTGGTGCCAGTGCATGCTACTGTAGCACTAGCGGTGCCAGTGCATGCTACTGTAGCACTAGCGGTGCCAGTGCATGCTACTGTAGCACAAGCGATGCCAGTGCATCCTACTGTAGCACAAGCGATGCCAGTGCATCCTACTGTAGCACTAGCGGTGCCAGTGCATCCTACTGTAGCACTAGCGGTGCCAGTGCATCCTACTGTAGCACTAGCGGTGCCAGTGCATCCTACTGTAGCACTAGCGGTGCCAGTACATCCTACTGTTGCACTAGCGGTGCCAGTGCATCCTACTGTAGCACTAGCAGTGCCAGTGCATCCTACTGTAACACTAGCGGTGCCAGTGCATCCTACTGTAACACTAGCGGTGCCAGTGCATCCTACTGTAGCACTAGCGGTGCCAGTGCATCCTACTGTAGCACTAGCGGTGCCAGTGCATCCTACTGTAGCACTAGCGGTGCCAGTGCATCCTACTGTAGCACTCATGGTGCCAGTACATCCTACTGTTGCACTAGCGGTGCCAGTGCATCCTACTTTAGCACTAGCAGTGCCAGTGCATCCTACTGTAGCACTAGCGGTGCCAGTGCATCCTACTGTAGCACTAGCAGTGCCAGTGCATCCTACTGTAACACTAGCGGTGCCAGTGCATCCTACTGT
Organism: Ridgeia piscesae; assembly: GCA_025642075.2. Taxonomy (NCBI): domain Eukaryota; kingdom Metazoa; phylum Annelida; class Polychaeta; order Sabellida; family Siboglinidae; genus Ridgeia; species Ridgeia piscesae. The sequence continues at coordinate 271,819 of JAODUO010000596.1, forward strand.
AGCACTAGTAGTGCCAGTGCATCCTACTGTAGCACTAGCGGTGCCAGTGCATCCTACTGTAGCACTAGCAGTGCCAGTGCATCCTACTGTAACACTAGCAGTGCCAGTGCATCCTACTGTAACACTAGCGGTGCCAGTGCATCCTACTGTAGCACTAGCGGTGCCAGTGCATCCTACTGTAACACTAGCGGTGCCAGTGCATCCTACTGTAGCACTAGGGTGCCAGTGCATCCTACTGTAGCACTAGTCCAGTGCATCCTACTGTAGCACTAGCGGTGCCAGTGCATCCTACTGTAGCACTAGCAGTGCCAGTGCATCCTACTGTAGCACTAGTAGTGCCAGTGCATCCTACTGTAGCACTAGCAGTGCCAGTGCATCCTACTGTAGCACTAGCGGTGCCAGTGCATCCTACTGTAACACTAGCGGTGCCAGTGCATCCTACTGTAGCACTAGCGGTGCCAGTGCATCCTACTGTAACACTAGCGGTGCCAGTGCATCCTACTGTAGCACTAGCGGTGCCAGTGCATCCCAGCTGCTTACATTATTCAGTGGCACTGACAACAAACACAGACAGATCAATACAATGTCATGAAGAAAGTGAAGACAACACTGACAGTTTGTGTCAGACCATCAATCTCACCCAGTCTCAGCAGGATGGTCACATGGGGCATGGTATTTGCAATAAATTAATAGTCACACAACTCGTAACAAGTAGTGACTTCAAAAAGAGGTCAATGGGTCAATAAAATGTGGCAGAAATATGTGTTTCACAGAACCACATCGCCATAAAATTAGCAGCCACAAGCCACATCTGCCCTGTGGATGATTATTTCCATGGATGGATAATGACTTACTCAAGAGTGGCCAATCAACGCTGCATTTCCACTGGTCCCACATAAACCTGTCAGCCGATATCCATTACCATTGTTTATAGCACATTTCTGTGTAAATTACCAGCACTAATTTCAATTTCACTACATGGGACTGGCTGACCGACATGCTATCATGTCATGCCAAAAAAACCATAATAACCAGGCAGAATGTGAACTCTATTGTTTATGACTGAGTAAATCGACACAATCATAGATCCAATTGTAAATAAAATGATGTAAATACTGGTAAACTTTGGGTGTAAGATCCACCCAGGGTTCTGACAATGAATGAGACGTCAAGCTGGGTATAAATGACATTACAGTGCTCAGCCATTGGCAGGTGGGCTCATCAGAATCTTGCAATAACCATAGATAATTAATGAAGTTTGATCAAAAATCACCCTAAGCTGAACATTGCTGGCTGCTGAAGATCTGTTTCAATGGGTTGGTTTTCTGCTAGTGTCTTTGTTGTCAATATTACTTCACTATTGGTATTTACAAAAAACTTGACACCAGCATTGCTTTTATTTATAGCAATGTTCCTGTTTATCTGGTTTGTAACTTTGTAAATGTAGACATAGAGGCTTCCTGCACTCTTTCTGTTCTGAGTGGCACTTCAGTTTGTTTATCAGTACTATGACACAAATTGCCTCCTCTAGTCCAAGCGGTCACAACTCAGCTTACTGTGGTCTTAGGGAGTGTTTCTGTGTCACTGTGGCTGTCTAGTGTCTACCCACTACACCTGCATCATAAATGGCTTCACACGTCTTCTGTTTAATGTAATCCATAAATACATACGAGAGAACAGACAGAAGTAATCCCTGATGGGCCCCGCCCAGTCAGCTCAGAGAACAAACAGACAAGGGTATACCATGCTAAATGAAATGAATGTATGAAATAAACTCACAGGAAAAGTCACAGTAGAAAGAAATGTGAAACTGGCAAACAGGATATGAGCAAAAGTACTCAGTAGTCATTATACTTGTACTTGTTGGTGCTTGTTGTTACATCTAACAGTATCATCTTCAGTCCAAGTCTCATAGACTCATACCTCTGGGAGTGAGTGTGGCCTTCTCAGTTGTCACTGATACTGTTTAGTGACTGTTTGACATCACTTGAATAAGAATGACCATCACATCAAGGACCTTCACAAGCTCTTAAATGCAAAACCACACCATTGTATCATTAACTAGATAGCATTTGAATATAGCTATTTTGCGACTTTATTTTCTGTGACTTTTTTCTAGACAAAACTGACTTATTTCTGTGACTTTTCCTGTGACTTAATTATTTCCGCCACCAATGAAATGACCCCTGACATAAGTTACCTATGTACCTGGTCAAGAGCCCCACTCACACCTGGTTCTTGCTGACTTGAGACTTCCTGTTTCTCATTGCTCTTGCTTCATCCAATTAAGGCTCACTACCGGGTAATTCATAATCTTTGTACCTGCAATATAGTTGGTAATATTTTTTATAAGTGAATTATTAATATGAACGATCAACTGATATAGTATACTAAGGAATTTGTCGTATTTACGATTAGATTAGTTCTGACAAAGAACTTCTGTGTGTGTGACCTAGTTCCAAAAGATGTAGTGTTGATATGGTTTCTGACGTCAAGACGTGACATCAGGCCTGGGTCAACCAGCCAAGTGACACATGCAATTGCACAAGAATCATTATGTCATATCTAAAAATAATCACATAAAATAATGAAAGTAATTCTCATGAATGAAGCATGCTATGTCATGGTTCTGAGCAACATGTTTTCCTGACTGTGTCATGCATCGTCTGTATTAACTTGTACGACATAGCAGTGTGTGTAGTGAGACACCCACTAATAGGGTAGGGTTGGGTGTTATAACAGGCGGATAAAAGAAAAACAAAATGATTTGCCTATTTTTAACACATGTCAATAATTTACCCCACCCCACCCCACCCCACCCCACCCCACCCCACCCCCACCCCACCCCACCCCACCCCACCCCACCCCACCCCACCAGATGTTTTTCAAACGGAAACACACAACCAACACTGCAGCTTTCATGTGCCCCTGAGCTGCTCCCAAGACACTTGCATTCTCTCACATTGATCCACTTCCACATCTACAGCGGTGGAGATGAGAGCAGATACTTGAGGTGCTGTGTGTCCCCTGGGAGGGTGGGAGGGTGGGAGGACTGCAAGGAGCCTGGGAAGGTTCTTGCCTTACCGGCCAACCTAGAGTGAACTTATCTGCAGCCGCTGGCAGAAATGTCAGAGGTGAACATTCTGAGAAGCAGGGGAGGGGGGGGTGATGGATGAATATTGCCAGCAACAGCTGGTGAAGATTCTATACCACTAATACAAAGCACACACCTACTGCTAACACTGACTTCAGTTGGCAGTCAGCGTAAAAAGCAGTTGGTGCTAAACGCAAATTAATTCCGTCGACTAGCACTGACTTTTACCAGCACACACCAACCAACTATCGCTGACCATCGACACTACATGTGTCCTTAAAATCCATCAGAAATATGCGAGCTTACCCCTTTGGTATTTACCTAAGAGAATGTATTAACAAGAATGATGCCGTTAACAGAGGACAGAATTATGAGTTTGGGGCTGGCGATAGTGGTAGTTGCATCATTACAACTCATCGCTGACTACATAAACCCAACGCAAGGAATGTGTGGATGAGTTCACCCATAGTGGCGAGAGGGGCACATGTACAGTAAGTTTAAAAACTGCGCCAAAAGGAACGGGACGCCAGCTACACAAAAATTCTTATGAATGCCACCTCACTTGTTTGACAATCTGCTGACGATGGTAGTGCCACTTATACAAAGGGTATAGAGCAACGATCTCATCAGGGGACTGTTACATCATAATAACTTGGAGCTTTGCTGTCAGCCTTCACGATGATATAATAATATGGCTTGCGCATTTAACCAAATGTAATCTTCCAGCGGAAGTCGAACACAAACAATTTAAACGTGCATTATGTTGAAGTCGAATCAGTCGCACCCAATGAATTCGTCAAAAAGGAGATGCACATTTTTATGGTTATATATGTGCCCGCTAGTGGCGCTATAAGTAGTAACATTTTTCATAAGCGACATTAAACGATGATGAGCAATGTCGAAATACTTATAGGATTTACCTCTTTCTAAAAAGTTTGTTATTCGCTGTTAGCAAATATGAAAACAGAATATTAAAATAAAAAATGCAACGTAACAACTAAATGCGGGCATAGCCTTATGTCGAGATCTGTTATATGACCATGTCTTGCCTTCTTATTGGCCAAGTTACCGCCGACTATTGTGTTACGGAAAAAAACACGTTAATCTGCGGAATAAGGGCGACCGGCCTAAATTTCAGCACACACCTATGGAAAATCAGTAGGTGTGTGCCTAGCATTAATGTCAGCCATCTTTACCAACAATATACTTACATTCAATATGTGAACACCACAAACAGGCAGTTTCACTTTAACACAGAGCAGAAAAAAATATTGGTATTCTTTATTTGAATTAATCTGGATTTCATCATGAGATTGTGACATCTGATATCGCTATTTCCTAAATTCACTGAAGCCTGAAAATGCAATTGAGGCAATCTCCTAATTGGATGCAACATTTCAATAGATGATATGGCTTCCAACACAAACGTGCTCACGGTTGAGTGATCAGCCGGGGAGAAGAGATGTTGATGGCATTGGCATCAATAACACCAAGCCACTGAAGCAATTTAGAAAATTACATGACTTGCATGTCCTATTCAGTGCCATGTGTTGGTGGAATATGTCAACACAGGTTGTAGGTGTCTATTTTAAACTACTGTAATGTATTTACTGTTATTTTCAGCTGGTGGTTAGTAAGTGAAATGTATATCTCTGTCAGGATATGTTGTCTTGTGGACCACTCATTTATAAATGTGTGATAAAAACTATCATTTGTTTGTTTTGGATACCTGTAATCATAATTTTAAATGATGACATCACAGGGAAATATAATAATTATTGTTATTTTAATCTCAGTGTAATATCAATAAATACGTACTGCAAACTTGGTCATGTTGAGTGCGGAATGAGTCAGCGTTTACACTGGCTGTGTGGCCAAAAACATGCACACAAGCACTAGACCCCATTATTCTGACACTTCACCAACACCAAGTAGTTAATATCTGCATAACAATGTACATGGGCAGTGTCTGTTCACTGCCAGAACTGAGCCTATGTTTAATTCATCACCCAACACTACCTAACAAGGGACATTGGAGTTGATTTTGTTTATGTTACATACTTCAAACAAATTGAAAGTTTTCTTTGTAGAACATCAAAGATTCCTACTAGATACTTCAGCTGAAACAATGTTTCCTTTGTAGAGCATCAAAGACAATAATTCAGGACTTGTTAGTATGTTACAAGTTCATGTTATAACTTGGCAGTGAGTTGATATTATATCTAAAACAAACTGTGATAACTTTGACCTGCAGTTTACTTGTTTGAACAGGACTATAGAAGCCATCTGCAAGCCACAACAGCTTCACTGTGATCCATTCATAATGTGGGTATTGTGTTTAGATGCAGCTGTTGTCAGTTGGTAGGATGGATATATCAGCTTCGTATGCTTCATTAATCTTGTCAAGTCTGATATCATTTCGTCAGGAAATCGACCAGGAACAACACTGCTGTATTGTGGTCTTTTTTGTGGGTAAAAAACTACTCTACTCTACTCCAAGTTCACTGAACTTATACAGCTGAAATTACAGCCAACACTTGTTCCACTAAGGTGCAAATGGCCACCACCCTATCTGACCCCACCTTGCCACTTGAAACCCTTCACATTGGAGATGGTGGATGAATTCATTAACTCGATGAAATCAGGTGAACATAGTGTTTGTATTTGTTGAACGGTTGGAATATCCACTTGCTTTAGCCTTACTGGTGGTTGTGTCGAGGAATTAAACACTTGCTTTCTGTAGGTTCGTATACAGGTTGCATAGTTTGTAAATGGACATTTCCACTGCTAAATAGGTGCTCCAACATATAACTTACGGCAAACAAATTAACCAGATATAGTTAAGCTCCAAATAACATCACTATGGCATGTAAACTACTAATAGCATTGTGACATGAACATCAATACATGTGTAGTTTGCTACACCCCTATATGATTAGAAATAGGTCACTGAACTGGTGACCTTAAGGCTTCATAACTTCATGAATACATGGTGTATACTATGATACAATTTAGTTTTCTTTTTTTGCCATAGTCTGTTTACAGCCTGTACTCTTTATCTAGCCAATATATTTTTGGGCAGCAATTTGTGTTGTTAGCTGGTTATTAATACTTTGTGGACGTGTACTTAGTAGAAGTGTGATTAGGTACACAACTCATTATCAGTTCATTGTGAATTCTACTACTTCTAGATATTAAAATGTATAATCAATGACAGTCATTTTATTTATTAACAGACGATTTATAAAGCAAGAATACAGAGTAGAGAACATACAAAATCACTACTAAGTGACATTATGAGACATTACAATATAGCAACTTTCAATGTTTACAAAAACTGTCACCATCTTTGACATACAGTGTCATACACACAGTACAAACTACAAGCATGACCATAATTGAACTAAAAATCACTGCTGGCCAAATGTTATTAAAACATAACAAGTAAACTATGGTAACCTGGCAGTTTCAAAATGCAATATTCTTAGCAAACATATGTTTCATTGGTGTTTTTATTTCTTCATCATTAAAAAGGTTCAGATACTTATAAACTGGTGTTTGATATTATCTAGAAGGGAATTAAGGTAAATTAAATAAAGCTGCAGTGTGGTACAATAGGACAGGCAATTTGTTTACAACCTTTCAACAGGTGTTGACAATCTTTATACAATGCTGAATATGCAGGTTTGTTACCCTCAGTTTGTGAATATTCCATATTGTGTTTTTCAGTCCAATATTGTGGAGGTACTGGGTACGTTTCCAGATTTTGCTACGAAAACATACAGAACTTGAATTATTTCAGAATATTTAAGTATATATTTTAACGTGAAATTGATAACCTCTGCTCAGCCTCAGGCTGTACTAGTTAGATTCAGCTGCTAAAAGTGAAATGTTTGTTCCAGTGCCATCTACTGGACATTTATGCATTCGTGTTTTACAATTTATTCTGACCTGATCATCTGTTGACAACTCCTTATGTTCTGGCCATGCGAATGTGCCTACAATCTAGTGCGTGGAGTAAGGTTAGAGTCAGCAGGAGGCCAACTGAAGTTACGGGGATAATTTAGTAAAATAACACCCTTGTCCTTGTCCCAGCCTCCCAGGGACAGTTCTACTCTCATCGTCCACAAGTCATAACCTACATTTACTATACACGTCACACAGTCTTGGAGACGGACCAAATTATCAGATCTATAAAGAAAGTCTACACGCATCTGCAGCACTCACCCAGAAGAGGAAATTGAATGCGAACATCAAGTACTTGATACAGCTGTAGCAGCTACCCAGCCCCTGTCCGAGCCCCATCTTGCAAGCTGCGTCGTGAGTAAATCCGCAACAACAAAGGTGAACGATCTGCTCTATTCGTGCTCGATGGCGCGAAACACTCGCTGTCAGATTCTCACTCTCTCGCGTTTCAGATATCCGCTGGTTTAATACAAACGTGCGTCGTCTCGTACGATCGAACGAACCACTGATACCAATCCACGGAAACGTTCGCTCACTCCCTCCGTCTCGGAACTGAGTCAATGGCTTGTGCTGGTCGAGCCGCGTGAATTGAGTGGTGCACGTGACCTACATTAATCGGCACGAGGCTGAAGAGGCGTGGGCGCTGCCGTCGCCGCAATGAAATCGGAGTGATGTACGGGTATACGACTAAACCAGTTAAACCGCAGTATATTATTTTGAGAATCTATGCTTATCATGGTGTTATATCGTGTAAACAACTTTTCAATATTTTGTTCTGTTCCAAATGTTATTTTTTCTATGTCTACATAACTTGCCTAAGTTTCATGAGTATCGCACGCTTTGTTTTATGTAATTTTTGCCTGCATAGGCCACTACGTCTTATTTCTCAGGACTAATTCGAAATATTAAGGGTAATGAAATATTACTATATGATATGCTGCACTTATAGATTTTGGGGTGCAAACAAACTCAAATTGCAACAATTTCCCGAGGCATCGAATTGCACCCTGGCCTAGATCCAATAAACCAAAATTAAATTAATTTTCATAGACTTGTAGAAGATTCAATGGCATCGTACTGAGTGCTCAAAAACGCACACAGATGTACCCAGAACAATAATTTCTCTTATAATTTACGAAAAATAAGTGAGACAAAATTAGGAGCCGCGCTGTTTTCATCGCTACATAACCTACGCCCCCAGCGGGCGTGGCACATGTACATTGCCTGTCTCTGACTCAGAAATTACACGTCAGTCAACCACTGATGGTTCAAATATGTGTGCGAAGAAATCAGGGCCCACGAACACGTCGCATGTGACAGCAGCAGGACTGACGACACTTCGGGCTCTGTACCTCTCGAAAATAACTGCGGACTCTGGATCGTCTTGGGGGCGCCACCCACATCGGCGCGCGAAACTAGATGGGTGGGCGTATGATACAACATTACCTGGAAACAAGTATTTACTTTGTCGTAGGTGTGCGCTTACATCGTGTACTGTGTCATGGTAGACGGTGTACATAGAACGCAAACTATCGAGCAGTGCATACGTCAGACACGTCTAATGAAATTATGAATTACGTATTCTCAAAAAGTGGACACAATGTTACAAAGAAAGAGCAGAGTTGACACGAAGAGCGATTTTTTCGTCCAAAGTTAAATTCACCAATGAAAAGGCTGGGATACAGCAACATTAGGTGGTAATATCAATTTAATAAAAAGTTGTTTAAACAATGTTTGAATACGTAACCATTTCAGAAAATGTCTGTAGGTAGAGGCAATGAATGGCATGTAAATATGGTATAACTGTAGGCCAATACGAACGCCACAGCCCGTCGTCCAGCGTGGGGAAATGAACTGTTTCACACACCCGGTAGGTGGCAGCACGTCATTGGTTTTAACGCGGTATGTGCTACCACCTATTGTTATCCCAAGGATACAAATCACCAACTACTTCTGTAACAGCTAGCAACAGTTACCGGGTAGCCTACTTACGAATACTACTCGTGTTTCATCAACACAGCTGCCACAAATAAACAGAGACAAAACATCCATCTCATAGTTAACATTTTAATACTGCTTTGTGTAAAATAATTACAATATCGTATAACCTGACAATGACAACAGTTTGCAACAACCTGCATACACTTTACGACAGATGGCAGCGATACAATGCAACCAGTTACGTTCTTCTGCTGATGTCATAAAACCAACAATCATCATTGCTTTTGCCCTTGGATGTTATCAGGGAGGACAACACCGAGACTTCTTGAAGCACCGGTGAGATATGCAAGTTACATATGAATGCTTGCTCTCTGCTAAGCAGCAACTCTTAGAGTTAGACAGGCAAGTTACACATGAATGCTTGTCTGCTACGCAGCCACTCTGACTTTACCTTTCCATATCACAATACACTGCAAAGTTGTAACAACCAATTCGTTATAACTGCAGAACAGGGCACGCCCACTACGTTCCTTTAATGAAACCAAATGACACATCACTTTTTGGTGACACTTGCTTTTCAATCTCACAGACACATAACACTCAGAGATAAAGCACACCCATTTAAGAAACACAAAGGAATATTTCTCGGAAGCATTTTCCAGTCTTTTTATACAGACACTTCTCCAACTGGAAGTCATTCATATTTATTGAGACAGTATTTGCATTTCAGTAAAATCAACAGGTAAATATTGTTTTCATTATACACACTATACGCCTGCAGTGTGGATTCGAGGAAGACCTTGGACTGTAGCTAACGCCAATGCAGTATTCATGAAACAGGAACCATTTAAATGTCACAGACAGAGTCACACCTGTAAGCTTTCCCGTTGTCTTGGTCTGCACATAAATCTTATCTGCATGACATTCACCCCACGCCCTAGTCTAACGAAAATGCAAACACAATACAAACAAAAGCAGTAATTTCATGTTGGCACAGATAAAACTTGTCACTTCCATGACACACATCACTGAGGGAATCTCTCCCAACCTGTCTCATCTGAACCACTCGCTCACTTATCACAGCCTGTCCACCAACAATGTACAGAAATGGCGTCGTGGCTAAATACTGTCCCTCAGCATACCATACCAGCTGACCTACTAGCCACGCATGAAACGTGCAATTTTATACACACACGCACAAACTGGGCCGCCACTTTATCACAACTGCCGACATATCAGCCAGGCACTAAAAACGTGCATTTTACACTTCTACACACTGGCAGCAAACTGCATAGCTGCAACATTGTAACCAAGCTGCAAGAAACCACAGTAGCAGGAAGCGATGCTTCTAGCAAGTGTATGTAGCACGTGAACAACAGTGGACATTGCACACAGCACACAAAGATGATGCACCGGTCTTCTACACAAAACACAATTCTTTGGTCACAGAGAACCAGTTGCCATTTTATGTCACTCTGGCCTTATCTTTGAGTGAAGTAAGTTCCGAAACACTGCAAGTCATTTAGGATTTAGAGGAGACATCTACATCACAGCTGATTATAGCATTTAACCAATTTCATTGGTATACAAATTGCATTCTGACTGCACAAGTTTTCTCAGTTCTGGCAAACCAATGACACCATAGTGCGAATGAAAAAGTAATGCAACTATAAATTATGCCAACTTGCAACACTGAATGTGACTTGACAAATTAACAGTAACATCTAAAATTGGCCATGTAACCTTCAGCTGATTTATACAACAGCAAAACTTTATAGAAAACAAGCAATCACGGTGCTGTAGCAGGAAGCACCAACTGCCCGTTGCACTAGAAGCTGCTATTTGGCACTCAGACTGAACCACAAAATGCTGACAGTGCACATGAACGCTTCATATAGCAGAAACCACCAGTGTTTCAGGATTTTAAACAAGCTAGGTTTGTTGCCACTTGTTTCATTTGATCATATTTGTGTTGTTTTAGTTAGCATGTTCTAAAAAACAAGAGTCGTCAATCTCTCGTCATTCATTACTACATCAACTTTTCATTCAGCAATCTTCACTGTTTTATTAAACCACCTTGGTTGTGTGGCACAATGATGACAAGCATCCAACAGCCTGTCTCAGTCCAAATAAATATAACATCCCACGCACACATATATACATACAGACACACAAGCGTAGTATCATGGCTGCCGCCGTTTCAGTCAAAAGTGCAGCTTTGCATGACTCGGTTCCAGCGAAGTCTGCACACAACACGCCGACAGCATGCACTGCTCTAGCCAACCGTGTGGCGGCACTGTCGCTTCGGTATTCTCATATGCACTGTGTCCTCAAGGAATGCCAGATAGCAATGTCGCTTCTTACACAGCGACAACGTGCTGTCAGTGGTCTGGTCACTTGATGTTACTCGTGGACGTAGTGTACGACTGATACAATTTACAGACTTCTGTTCTGGACCAACGACTGGCTGTCTTGCTGCATTAACAATTGGCTTCCGTCTTGGACTGACGACTGGCTTCCGCCTTGGACTGAAGATTCGCTTCCGTCTTGGACTGGTGGCTGGCTTCTGTCTTGGACTTCGACACTTCACCAACTTGCGTCTTGGACTACAAGTAATCATTGACTTCCGCCTCGGACTGCGACTTTTCACAGACCTCCGCATGGGACTCAGACTCTTGGCCGTCTTCCTCCGTGGACTTGCGGTCCTCGCTGTCTTCCGATTGGGGATGGGGCTCCTTGGTGCCTCTGTGGCGGGACTCTTCCCTGACACAAGTTCACAGTCTGGGCTCACTGCCTGTGTGCCTGCGTCCTGAAAGAATGCGCTGTTGTTGACGTTGCTGCGTCGCAGGTAGTGGTAGTTGGTACTGCAGTTGCCAGCAGCAAGGGTGGTGGCTGGTGTGTCAGCTGCACTGGACTCACTCCTCCGTGCTACGCTGCTGCTGCGTCTATGACATCTGGTCTTTGCCGCCTTCTGACTGGACGATCTGGTGCCAACCTTGGCTGCCTTCTCTCTCTCATTACTTGTGTTCACCTCATCGACTCGCTCCATGTCTTCTTCCACACTGCCGTCGTCGGTGCTACTCTCTGCTTTCTTGCCACTCACTCCCTTGTCACCTTTCTCGCTGCCTATACCCGAGTCCTGAAAGACACCACAACTGTAGAGAACAGCCAAATATCGCCGAGATATGTCGACAGTAAATGATATATGTAACAAAGTCAAACTTACTACTCCCAGATAACTCAACTGGTAGTCCTGTTATCTGGATTATTTTAGTCAAAATAGCCATAGATCAAATATATATTCTGAGACATAAATAAATTCACCACAGGTTAGTGAGGATACCAGTGATCATTAATTTTTTTGGAAGTAACATACCGTACAATGCAGATGAAATTAATCGGAAGCAGAAGATTCTACACATACTGGCCCATTGCTAAATGGACCCTGCCTGTCTTTACAACAAATAAGGATAATATTTGCAAGTAATGACAAATAATTTTATGGCAATGTCTCATTCACATAAATATTGTACCACTGACGTGTGCATGTGCGCGCATCCACATGTGTGGCAGAGACTCACATGCAAGGCAGGACTGGATGATGGCTGCATGAATTGGTTGGTCTGCTTGCGGGCTGCATTCACCTCCTGTCGACACCTTTCAACAACCTGTAGCAGGGTGATGCTGCGGCTGTCCTGGTCCTCCAGCATGTCACTGACAAACAAATCACTCATTCTCAGAAAATTAATAAAATAATTTTTAGGCTAATTCATTTTAGTAAATGAATATTATTACATGTCCATCTAATGATTTTCCAGTCAATTGTCATAGTATACATGCAAAACGTTCTAGTTTAAAAAAATAAGGGCAGTGATCACCTGATGAGTGGGACTATGTGCTTCCCCATGTAATATACTCTCCTAGTATTTGTGTGGGTGGTACTTTGGTCGTCATTACACCCTGACAACATGTTGGATGATAATAGAGCTCTGTTAATGTTATCTACATTACTGATGAATTATGCCTTCATTTCTGGCTTCAAATCGACGAAAAACCATCTCAACAAACCCGCCAGATCAGGGATCGACAATACGGTTTTGTATTCACTGGCCCCCGGGCCAGTGAATTTTTAAAGTTACTGCCTCCAAAATGTTACTGGCACGAACTTTTTTGCAGAAATACACAATTATTCTTATAAAATAGGTACATTGTACAATAAAATATATTTGTTTATATTTAGAACATTACGGCAGCTGAAATGATTTTTTTAAATAATCAAAAACGTGTTTATGGCGTTTTCTAATTCTTTTGTGTGTATTTTATCAATAAAGTTAACTTTTATAATAATTACATACATCTATGTGACTTTTTTGATATAAAAAGTTTGCCTCTACCGATTGTGAAATCCGTTTTTATTTTGAAGATGCAGGATGTGTTCAAAAATATGCGATGTTTAGACCTTAGTAATGCTACCGTACTTTCACTGTTCACCATTTTGTGTGGTACGAATAGAACCGCCAAACTGTCCTCTAACTGCTTATGCAGACAGCATCCCCCCTTTGACATGTATTGATGGGAAATCCAAATAAATGCAAGCTCTATTCGACCGACTATCTCCTAATTTGGCATTCGCTGTTGTGACATGTCAACATCGGGGAGTCCGCCATGCACGTGACCTGGATAATTCCATGGGGCCTTAAGGCCTAGCTAGAGTAACAACGACATTGATGTGGATCATGTCGCTGACAAACGTTATAAATTTGCCACAAGGTGTGAATTAATTTTAGTCAGAGAGAGAAATGGAAGGTGACGATGCCGTGCATAGGAGTATTCGCTGCAGGCGACAGCTTTGCAGACAGCTGGAGGTTGAATGGGCAGCCGGGGATCGTTGTTGTTGTGGAGAACTTGCAACTCGTAAACAAGATGGTAACTAGTTTCGACTGATAACGCGAGTCCATGGATTCGGCTGTCACAGATTATGTTTAATTGTTGCATAGGGAGTGACAACTATCTAAAACAATGGTGACTAATTTAGTAAAACAGTCTGAACTCACAGGTTAACGTAAAAGAAGGAACTGTGAATTTACTGGTTGGTTTTGACTCCTCTGTCCACTCAACAGTTGAGCAGTTTTAGCATGCTGAACCAACACAAAAGACTAGTTTTTGTTACCAATTCCTAACTAAGGTGCAGATGTAATACTCACCAAATCATGTCCTTGATGGGTGTTGAGATAGCCTTGTTGTAGTGATAGTAGCTGAGTTCTGTTTCAATGACGGACTCATACATCTGCCGGCCATAGACATGTTTCTTCTTGAGTTTGTGCAGGTGGTGCAACATCTTCTTGAAATTGTCCGACTTGAGGAAGACTGGCGACTGGATCTGTGCAAGACACAACACAAGTCAGCATCACTTCACACATGTCTCACCTTGTAATCAAGGACCCGAGGTTTTCAGACATTTCAATTACAATTTTTTTCTTCAGATCTTGTGTCTATAGTCAGATTTGTAATGTAACTGTACAATTATAATTGTAATGAAACTGATATATAGCATGTACATGGAGAAAATTAGTAGATGGATGTTTACATACCATCACAGAAAACGTCACTCCAAGCATGAAGATATCAGCCTTGAAGTCATATGGTTCTTCAAGAAGAATCTCTGGTGCGTGGTAGCCATTTGTGCCTACAATATCGTCCTTTATAACCTTGTCCGTGAACACTCGCCGACCCATGCCGAGATCAATTATTCGGAAATCAATCTGTAAGAGGAAGTCAGAGAACTTTACCAGTGAGAACTGATACTAGATGTTACCGAAACAATGCTCCACTGGAAGCTAAAATGTGAAACTGTTTCTATAAAATGTTGGTACTAACTTGTGGCAAATATCTGAATAATAAATATTTCTCCACATAAAGTTTACATAAAACTTCCTCCTACTGTTACCACATTGTGTGTAGACATAAAATAAATCAACGTAATATAAATTATTACACCAGGTTGCATATTTCTGCTTGCAGCTGTATTCAAAGGATATAGTGGCAGAGTAGCACGTATAACTGGACAGGGCTGTATTACTCTAATTAGAGTGTTCTTACAGCTGTTGATTATGGATATGATTAGAGTGGAATGCAGACTGCAAAGCAAAGGTACCTTTTTATATTTATTTCAAACACCTATCATGCGTTTCTATTGTCGCAGTTGGTTATCAGCAATTTTCTCCCAACCGCCGTTTATGTGATGATACATACAAATCATTTCATCAGATGTGGCATCAGAGCATGATTAACTGTGAAAGCAATGATTGCATCACAACATAAGAAATAGCTTAGTATCTGCAAATATCTGTTATTATTAGTTCTGGTTCGATATATTAAAGTATCACGATACTTGCGAAAGTTCGATACCGATACTTAGTGATATCGCAATACTTTGATATTTTTTGTATCGAACGCCCACTGTTCGATACCTTCGATACCTTTGACATCGAGTCCATTCGATGACTTTGATGCGAAGGCGCAACATCGTTGTCGATGACGTCGTTGTTTACGGGAGCTACCACTACAGCGCTTCGCTGCTTAACTTGACTTAGACGTGGTTGTTTAAAAAATAATATAAAATCAAATGTGAATTGTTTTCTAAAACTTTATTGTAGAGTTAGTCTGTATAATAACTGTTTTCTGTGCGCGATCTTAACCTAGGTCATACTTCGCTTAGATTCGGTTATCCAAACGAAAGTTCTTGACTCTCTCGTTTGGTGGCACTACCATGCCGTCTGTCTCCCTACTTTACTTACGGTTATACGTACAAAAACACACATCCTACAGTATTTTTATAGTGTTTATTGCACGCAGTAGTATTAATGAAACTAATTTAATAATATTAATATAAATAATTATTCGAGCGCGATGCGCAAGCTTTGTTTATCCGGGTTCCGTTTGGTGGCGCTGTTTTGCTGTTTGGTGGCGCCACCGTTTGCCATATACGACTCCCTCAACCAAGACGAATGACAAGTCGCAACGTTCATCGTTAATTTGGCACTTTTCCAACAAAGAGTGTCTGCTATGCCAAAAGCGCCCCAAAGATTGCGGGGAAATACATCAAATTTGACGAAACAAGTCACTGTCCACCATTCAAGAAATATCAACGTGATGATCAACTTTCATCGAAGGACACGTCGACGTCATCATGGACAACGTCGCAACGACTCGAGAACGTGTTCTATCGAAATATTCGACAATGAGCAAACAGTGGACATCTAGTTACAGTCGAAGCGAATCACCATCAGTTGCCGAATCTACTACTGCGGCCACAGCGTCAAGAAGTGACATACACGATGTGATCGATTCACAATGACGATACGCTTTCTGCATCAATCTACTGTTATAGGCACTGGCCAAATAGGTTCACCACTGGCAGAGCCAGAGGTAGAGGAAGAAACCGACCTGTTCTTTAAAACAGTTGCAAAATCATTATGGGGCTTGTTATGTGTACTTGATAACGTGGTAATTTAAGTATTGCTGTGAACTGGGAAGTACAATTGTAATTTTAATTAATATGTTTTCTATTATTAATTAGTGTTATTTTATTGTAATCGTCTACAGTTTTGATGTTAAATCGCAGTTATCTTTGATACATTTAATAAAAAACAGTTATAACAGTGAATGTGCAACTGTGCTGACACTGTTATAAGTGACAGGTGTGTTTAACAATAACATGTTATTTGTATGTTATGTTTCAGCTGTACTTAATTGTTGATGGTAACTTTAGAGGACACATTGACTTGAAATTAAGCTGCTTTATATTGTATTTGTAAACAACTGGGGTGAAGTACTGTTAATTAAAAATAATTCAGTGCAATTAATTAATGTATTTGTCACTAGGTATGTTACTGCAGTTGTTTTTATTGTTTTAATATTATATTACAATTACCTTTTAGTTTAACAACAGTAATCAATTATATTGAAACTGTTGTTTGTTTACTTAAATAAAATGTAAATTGCATATTAATCATTGTTTGCATGACTAAAATTATCATATATTTCCCTACAAGTGGAACATTGTGTGTGTTTCTGTGGCATTACTCTAAGTGGATAGTGTGTTTCTTTGGAGATCTCTACTGTACTGAATTAGACTTACAAGGTAAATTTCGAATATCGAATACAAATCTGGTATCGATTGATATCGAAGAATTCTGGTATAGAACCAGCACTACTTCTGTTGCATACCGTGCTTCTACTGGGAACTGTGTTCTTTGTGAATATTAGACATACAATGTAAGTATCGAAAAAAAATCAGGAATCGATCGGTATCGAACAAAACCTGGTATCGAACCAGCACTAGCGATTATGAAAATGTTATTGTAATGGCATGCTCATACTGATCAGAGCATACTGAACATTTGTGATATACAGTAGTCCCTCCCTTCATCGGACCCTCTGACGAGTGGACACCTGCTATGTCGAGACACTATCTCAATGTACGGACTGTTATACCATGTTAATGTCCCTCTGATGAGAGGACACCTGGTGGACACGGATAGCAGACAAGATATTTTGGTTTTCATTCCCTGCTAAGGCGGACATCAAGCATTAATTTTTTAATGGTGGCGAACAGAGCAGCAAATCTTTCTTCAATGAACAAACAAACTCTACCTAATTTACCCAGTGTTGATAATTGGTTTTATTTATGGCTGTTTTTCTGTGTCACTGTACAATGGGGGAATGCCTGTTAACTAATTGCAATCGTGTTTGAGGCTGAGCTAATGCTGGCAGACACCAGCTGCCCAGACAAGAAACTGAACAATGACCTGAACTGGAGTTATTTAAATCACCTCTTACTTTGTTGACTGTGCATTGAAAACAGTCTAATAAATATCTAGGTGCAATGCATACCCCTTGCCAGTCGTTGACATTGTTTATAAGCTTTATTGGAAAAATAAATGCCATGTTCAAGTTTTACATTTAAAGATTATGTTAGCTGAGTAATAAAATATATAGATGCTGCAGCTTTTCATGCATATCACAAGTTAAGTAAATTACTGAACATTATATTAATTAATCTATAGTCGTGTCTTCTTTTTAAAACAACAAACTGCAACACACATTTTTATACGAGATTAATATATGATCATAATAATAATAGACTTATTTTGCGTCAATATCCTCGAAGATCAAGTTCAGTGGCGCGACAAAACCAAGGGATTAAGCAAACTTGTAATCGTAAGACAATGCGTGAGTCGTCAATGGATGGATGAAGATGGTAACATGTATTTTTATTATATTTGGGGTATTGACTGGTAAATAAAAAATTCTTAATGTCTTATTTCTTTTTGTATAATTATTCACATTTACGGTTAAAAACTTTTCTGTGATAAATGATGCACACACTTAGCATCTAGATCCAAATACCACAACTTGTTGTCCCTCTGATGAGGGGGGGGGATACCTGCAATGTAGAGACAGTTACTTGAATACAGGAGTGACTGCTGAAGGGACTACTGTAAAACCAAGTTTTACTAACCTTTTCCATTTGTCCAGTTTCTTCTCTAGAAATCTACAAACATTGAAAACGTTAATAAATACACTGCTAACTTATTTTTGTTGCAAATTGACCAACACCATTGATGCCATGTTGATAATGTTGTAATAGCGATGTTCATGTGTTTTTTAATGATTTGGACAATGAATTGAACAGTAATTAATTGGCTGTTTTCTCTCAGGTGAACACAAGTCAGAGGTGGTCGTTATACATTTTCGCGTTTAGAAAGGTCAAAGGCTGTCAAAAGCTTATACATCTAAGTGATGCTGATTCACACAACTACATTTGGTGGCAACAGAATCAGGATTTAATTTTGAAAATATCAATAACTGATACTTACTGTAAAATATAAGTAATTGTCATACATACATACATACATATATATATATATATATATACGTATATAGATGTACATATATTTATATAAAATTGTTAACATTTTTTACCGTATCAGTTATTGATATATATTCATACTACAGACAATAGAATGTTTGATAGCATCTAGAATGACAAAATTATTACAGAAGAACATCTGGGATGAAAAAGTCCCATTCACAGTAAAATTTACACTCACCCCCATGACTAGTATGTTTTCTGGTTTGAGATCACGATGGATAATCTTCTTTGTGTGTATGGTGTAGACAGCGGCCGCAAGCCGTGCCCACAAGTCGTATGTGACGTGGAGTGGAATACACTGCTCCTGGTAGAGCTGAAGCACATTCATCTTGCCCACCTCAGTGATGATCACCAGCTGTCCCATGCTTGGGTCCACCTCATCTGCCACGGCCGCCACGCCATACACACGCAGTGTCGTGTTGATGATGTGATGCTGTGTCAAGCTGAAGTAGTCAGAATCAGATCACAGTTAGTTAACCTTCTATGTTTCAATGTGAAATCTAACAATACATTTTTTACATGAACAGTGTGTAACTTGGACTTTTAACCCTGCGACAGGCCAATGATAAACTTGTATAGCGCACACACAATTTTGATGTTTTTAGTGGGTATTTAAAAAAATCATATCTCCACTAATATTTACCCACAAAAAAAGCGAATGAGGTAGCATTTTATAGGTAAAAGAACACTTTATTACAGCATAATAAAAACAATTACATAACATCACATCATCAATTAGAAACAAGTAGGTGAAATACAAAATACAAAAATAATACACTAAAACTTCACCCTGCTGACAGATAATTTTGTAGCAGTTATATCTCAACATGCCCAATTAGAAAAACCTAGCTGTACATGTAATCTACAAAATGCAAAAACAATAAATAAAATCTACTGAACAGGTTTTTTTATGATTTTTTTCGTGAAACCACTGGTAAATAAAATTGACGTTTTTTTTCTTAGAATAGTATATTATCCTGATATTGCTAAAAAAAAGGTTCACATTACACTAAGAAAAGGTTCATAAGTAGTTACAATACCTGAAAAATAAAATACACATATTGCAGTAAACATAATAAATAATGTCACTGTTCACAACCTTTCAACCACTACTACTAATACCACTACTACTATTACTACGCGATCCATGCTACACTACACAAACTATCTTGGTCGCTTATGGTCCATCCTGTGGTAACATTGTCGGTGAATGCCATCATCACATCCTGGGCACCAGAAGGAGCTCCGCTTGCGGATACCTTTCGTGCGATCCGAGCAGACAACACAGTCCCGCTCCCGTTTGCCTGGCAGGTGCTCCAGTACGTGGCGCCCAACCTGTGAAAAAAAACTGTTGAGCAGTGCCATGTCAAGCATGTTGAAAAAGATCTTTTTCCAATATCGCTTCGAGGGGCATTCGGCAGACACATGGTAGATCTTTCGATCACAAATGTCAATGCCCCCCATATACGTGTTGTACATGGCCACACACTTTGGCTCGTCTTTGTTGATACCAGCAGCAGTGCGCACCTGAACTGCCGCGGCTGTGCTCAGCATCAGCACTGGTTTCCACTGCGACTGCTTCTCACGGAAAGCAACAAGCAAGACTCCCTGACGCCAGTAGTTTACAACCTGTCCAACATTCATCTTTGTTGCAAGAGGAGGCAGGCCTTTTGAATGTGCGCGTACAGTTCCTGTCAACAGGGTCTTCTCCTTCAACAGTGTCTCTGCCAGTGCAGGCTTCGTGTAAAAATTGTCAGTGAATAAATGATACCCTTTCAGCAGGTTGGTCTTCCGCATCAAGTCCATGACGACACCATGGGCCTGCCCCATGTCACTGTGAATTGGAAAATCCTTTCCGGCATACAACTCGACGTGAAAGACGTAGCCAGTGGTGGAGTCGCACAGTTCAAATTTCTTTATGCCAAATCGCGAATGGCGCTTGTTCGGCATGTACTGGAGAAAAACCACCCGGTTTTTCATCCCAACCATGCTTTCGTCAATCGAAACGTGTTGCGGGGCGACACAGTATTGCTTGAAGGTGTAGTTGATGGCATCTAAGATGGGCTGCACCTTGTTCCACGGGTCAAATCCGTCTTGACCATGAGCTGGGGTAACCAGTGGACCAACGTGAGGGAATCGCTGCATCATTGCAAACTTTCGGAAGGGCATGACGAAGGCGAAGAATGGGGTTGCTTGTGAAGGATGCTTCTTCGACCAGTAGTCCTCAACGTTTTTCTTACGTATCAATCCCATGTTATACACAAACCAATGTACCGTTTCAGGAGCTCGAGTGTGACATCGCCCAGGGACCAGCGTCTCATCCTGGAGCTGGGATGCCGCGCGATCCACCCAGCCATGTCTCCAAACACCTGCATTGCATATTTTCTTGTGTTGTGCAACACAGTCCACATCGTCGCAACAGTAAACAGGAGCAGGAAGTAGTCGACTAGGTCCGAGTTGCGAGGAGGCAGCTGTCGTGGTCCTGGTGTCCGCACAGAAAACTCGTGAGGTGTGAAGTCGTTCTCATCCTGTACACGTCTCCACCCGCCGCTGGGACGAGCTGCTGCCGCTGCCCTTGTCTGCATCTGGACACCTCTGCCGAGGACTCGGCCCCGAGTTGTTAGCAGCTCATACTGAAAGAATGAATAAAGATTGTGAAATAATACTGCATAAAATGATGGACATTTGTGCAATAAAAATCAAGAAACTAAAGCAGAAACCTATACTGCTTTTCCAATTTATATTATAATTCTTCTATTTATAAAAGTAAAAATAAATAAATAAAAATATTATGGAGTATCCAAGAACCAAGTATTGGCTGTCAAGTATTTACATATATTTATATAAACACGCAATAAATCATTGCGAATAGAGCAAACAAATAATCACAACAATTATTGGTTAGGATACAAACATCGTACTCGTTTTGTTATGGTGGGCGATAATCAGTTTAGCTGTCACAGCCTTTGACGAAATTGCTATGAAACGTATCCAAAAGACACAACACCAAATTTACAAGCATTGCTAACCCATATACTACATTCAGATATCCTTTACGCAAGAATACACGCTCACCTTGTCCGTAGAAGAATCGGACACTAGGGCCAATTCATCGTCCGAGTCTGATTGCATAGCAGCTGCTGCAGGCCTAGCCGTGCCTGTACTGCTGTTGCTGGTGCTCGGGATGGGCCTAACTTGTCCGCGCTGGGTCTCGTATCTGCCTCGTCAAAGTCGCTCTCTCCATCAGAGCTTATATAGCCTTCTAACTCCGAATCACTCTCCGTCATAATAATAATGAATAAAGATAAAAATAACAGATAAAATGCAGATAAACAATTCAAAGTGTAGCAAAACAAGATGGCGAACGCGGGAGAAAGATCGCCAAGCCTGACTACCCTCACATGATTTGTCGGCTTGGCGTCATTCGTCGATTTGAACCCTTCATGAATACAAAATTACCCAGATAACGCAAAGACAGAGCTTTCTATTGGTGCCCGATATTCCCACGTTAACTTTTCATGAATGGAAAG
This sequence comes from Ridgeia piscesae, assembly GCA_025642075.2. NCBI lineage: Eukaryota > Metazoa > Annelida > Polychaeta > Sabellida > Siboglinidae > Ridgeia > Ridgeia piscesae. The sequence continues at coordinate 294,287 of JAODUO010000596.1, forward strand.
AAAAATATTGTAAACTAGGCATAGTAGTGGATGCCCAAATTTGGCTTCCCAGACCCCCTCGTGTTTCCATCCTGAACTACGAGTGGCTAGATTTGAAACAGCTCATGAATAAAAAATGTGGTGGGAAGGCGGATAACAAAGCTTTCCATTGATACCACTGTTGTTACCATAGCATTTGGGTTTGCGCCAGAATAAATTATGTAAAACACAACATAGCAAAATAGGCCCAAATCGGCCCGGCCGCTATGCGCACGGATAGTCAGGGCCGATTAATTGGCCATGGCCGGTCGCAGGGTTAAAATGTAAACAATGATTTTATTACATTTTTTAAACCCAAAGAACGAATTACATTTACAGGCTTACAGACGCTGCAGTACTTGTACAAAAAGTTGTGGTTTTGTCAATCATTGTATGTTACATTTCAGCATCGTAAGGGAACTCTCTCATAAGTTGTCTATTACTCATTAATTGGCAAAAGGGAAGCTTATTATGTCAAGTTGCTGTAATGTTAGGTCTTCGTATATTTATTGAAATTCAACACTATGCTCTGGTTGCATCACTGGCATCTTGATAAAAAAAGAAATTCCAAGGTGTGTGTATCCAGAGTAATTGAAAAAATATATGTCCTGCACGCACGCGCGCGCGCACACACACACACACGTATGTATTGTTCTAAGTTATAGCAATGACGTAAGCGTTACATACCACAACAACTCAATCTCATCAAGAGTGATGCTGATGGCATCAATCGTATTCTTGAGGACGCGTTTGGCGGCTGCCTCAATAGGGAGGCCATGATACATGACAGTGCACCTGTGTACAATGCCCTCTCCACCCCGTCCCAGTTCTTCCCCATAGTTGATGTCATTTTTTACAAATGTCTCCAGATGGATACCATACTGCAACAGCACATCAGAATTTTAATTTACACAACCACAACCATGTAAATCCATGGGCATGTATTACTGATCCATTTTACGGCTCTTAGTTTTCAAGCCTGCAATTCAGTATGTCTACGATTATTTGTTAACTAATTGTGGGTTTGTAACAGCAGCTGACTTTAAAAAAATGGGGAGTGTATTATCTGGTAGGAATCCAGAAGTTGTTGCTGATGGTATTCACGTCACCATTGTCACCAGAGAGGTAAAGTAGCTTGAGGAGCTCCCCAATCCAATGCTTTGAGACCAACAGTTTAACCATTTGGAAGGTGAAGAATACCAGCACTGCCATTTACAGGAACTCAAGAGGGTACCCAGTGTGATTACATTGTTTCAAGGGGATGGTCTGCCTAGTGACAGAGTATATCTCGATTAGCTGGAACCCACATTTGATCAGCTGAACAGCAAATCGGACATTAAAGATGGTTCAGAGAATAACTTTACAAAGCAAACTTTTCTTAACTTCAGTCAATCAACAAGTGCACCTTATTGTCATAGACTCATAGTTGGGCTACAAGAACAAAAATAGAGTTCACAAATTGAAACTCCACATACCAAAAGTTTAGACTAATGTATAGTTGTACACCTCCAATCCCCCTTCACTGTGAAAGGATGTTTACACATGTCTTCCAATTGAATTCACATTTGTCAATGCATAAATGGCAACCTCTCTTTTGTCCAAGCATAACATGGCAAAAAGATTGATCATAAAAGGAAGTGTTTCAATGTTAAACATTGCTTTTAGCATGGCATGTTTTTATCATTTATTGGTAAAAACCACACTAAATGCTAAGTGCTTGCATTAAACACATAGCAAATTTGTGTGATGTCGCATGGGAATCACATTCTCCCCAACAATACTGAAGAAGACTAATAAAATAATAAAATATTGATAGGTAATTTCTTTTCTAGGTACTTACCCTTTCTAATTTTGTAACTAAACGTCTGATTTTCTTTTCTAAGAGGTCCAAATTGATCGCACTGTTATCACTGGTTTCCACTTTATTCATGGCATCTACAAACAAGCATACATTAATTATTAGATCATGATTATTACGACGAATTATTTTACTTTCAATATATACAAAATAGGTCACGTTTAATGTTTTATTTCAATATTAAAATTTTCATGTTAAAAGTGTATTAACTTCCAATGAACATACAAAATTAATCATTATAAAGTTCAACAGTCTGGTGCAGAGGAGGGGGCAGACGAATAACTTCCCCAAAACCGGTCTAAATGCAGCTGTTTACAGACGTAAACTAGATGTAGGCCAGGGTCATCGACATCGCAGTCGAATACCTGCCGTCAGACAGCTACACCCAGACACACGGTAACGAACCAGCAGCCGTGTTTAAAGACGGTTCATCTACGTTTTCAAGTTCTTTGTTAACTTAACTACTTACCTAAGCTAATAGTACATGTACAATGTTCGTCATTACGCTATAGAACCGTTAAACATCGCCGTAAACCTACGAGGAACGCTTCTGTAATTATTAACGTCTGTTTCTGGTAGAGGGCGCGTCTATTCGAAATCTTAATTTTGAACTATTGTGGACCTTTTGAATGTGTCGTGAAACTAACGCAACCCGTGTTCATTTAAACTACATGCATTCTGCTAAACTACTCACCAGTGTTATGCAGTGTGTTCTTATTTGGACCAACTTTGTGGGGAAATATATGATCGGGATTCATTGTAGGTGGCAAATCTGTCGTTATATCTGACATGTACCGCCAAAAGTTCCTCACCGCCGACAGGGCCATTGCGCATGTGCTGGCGCCAAGGCTAATATGAGAACGAGATTTGTTGTTATTAGTGATGATTGTCTAAAAAAAAGTCATTCATAAAGTAATATGCGATGTTTTTATGTAACATCAATGATTCAATATAATCGTAGCGTATAGCAGCTAGTTCAAATATACGTGACAATTAACACAGCAGTGTTGATCAATAGCTTTTCCCGCAAACCTGTTTCAGCGTACAACGATGGCAATGGTAAATTAAAAATGAACGTCGCCATCTACCGGCCAATTTTGCATGATTTTTGCAGACGTTTCTGCTAAATTAATGAACAAGTTGAGACCGATTTTGGCATGCTCCACTTGCAAGTCGAGGCCTATTTTTGCGTACTGTGTAATCTATACACGTATAAGCGCGTATAAGCCGCGGGCTTGAGGGACTGAGCACCACCAACATTTTTGTGGACGAAGATGGATATAGAATTAGCCCCAATATTCAGGGAGCAGCCGACTAGGGCATTTTGGGTGCGCATATATTTATAGGTAGGCCCTACATGCAATTATATTATTATTGTGGTTATTTGTTAACCTTAAACACTAAAGGTTGGTTTTGGTGAGTGTCGGGAAGGAGGACTTTGGACAGCTCCAAATTGTGTGCTCAGCCCTCTGCGCTCCCAAATATTACAGTTTGTAAATGTGGGGTGACGGAGAGGGGAGGGGGCTGGGAGGCAAGCAGGCAGGCAGAGGAAGAGAGAGGGGGGAGTTGGTCTACACGGATGGATCGAAGAGAGGCGCACGAAGTGTATTGCGTACATTTTGTCCCAGAGATGGCGCCACAGAACATAGACAGGTTCTTTGCAAATTGCCGACGCCGTAGATAATAAAAAAAATACTACAGAAAAATGACTGAATAGCCACGATTAAAAGCTGGACTAATGCTATGCAATTATTTATAGGTAGCACATACTCAATCTTCTTCATTGGTTTGGTAGTTTTGTGTGTGTGTGCAAAGATGCATAGCCTCGGTTTTTTTTAATGAGGACCAGCGTAGAGTATTGCTAATACATTTGGCTTCAAAATCCTATACTCCACCGATTTTTAACAATTAAACTAACCAATGTTTTAGAACTTCTTGCGTATGGTGTTCAGAAATGCATGAAACTGTGACGTCTATGAAAAAGTTGGAAACATTGTTATGAGGTACCGATTTTTGCCCACACATTTGCTGTTTTTTTACGACACCGAGCAGATGACTAGCAACAAGGATACATGTGTGTGTGCATACGATGGATATGTGCGCAAATCATCTGATAGTGGTAGCGGATATGGGAAACGGACCTCCGCGAACAACTGATAGGGTGGGAGGTTATAGATGATGTTCAGCCAGTTGGCGAGAGCTCCCGCTGTTGGCATGCACCCATCTCCCGTTCTCCCGCGCTTGTTACAAAATCTCCAGTTTATCATTCTACCCCCAGTTTAAGTTTCACCTTCCTAATTTCAGATGATTCTCGCCTTTTTGTAAATAAATACTGCCGGGTCGACTCTTTTTGGCGTGACATATGGCTAGTTAGACAACAAGCACGGGAAGTCTTCTCTTTGCCACCTTGTGTGCTGTCCTGTTGCCATTGGTGTCCCTACATGACAACAGTGCTGACAGCGAGATAGTGTTTTCGATGGTGAAGAAAACTGACGTTGACTGTAGGTCAGATCTGAGTCAGGAGACAATCTGTAGCCTCCTCAGCTGCAAGTTGAATACGGGTGATGCATGCCATGGTCACCCATGCCATGAATGTCAGCCTTCTGACCAGCTGCTGAAGGCAGCAAAATCTGCCACATGGAATTATGTGAAGGCACATCCTGAGCTGCGTGATGTGTGAGCTGCTGGTAGTGCTGGTATTTTGTTGTGTGTGAGTTGTTTTGTAGATAAGACTGGTGATGATTTTGTGTGTTTTTTTGGGGTGATTTTGTGTGTTGCGTGCGTGCTTGCGTGCGTGCGTGCGTGCGTGCGTGTGTATGTCAGTGTGTGTGTGTGTGTGTGTGTGCGTGCGTGCGTGCGTGCGTGCGTGCGTGTGTATGTCAGTGTGTGTGTGTGTGTGTGTGTGGGTGGGTGGGTGGGTGGGTGTGGGGTGTGTGTGGGGGATGTTTGATAGCTCGATTTTCACGCACAAATATCAGTTTTCTCATTTTAAAACCTTAACAGGTCTGGTTCAGCACGCATACGGCAATTGTCAACAAAGGCCTTAATTAAGCCTAGAGGAGATGGAATAGATCATGGGGTGGAACAAAAAGCAAAGCTAGAAAAGGTCTGGATACTGAAAGAGACGCTTTTGTTTAACCGAGTGGATCGTTATATGGGGGTAAGGACTTAGCAACTAAAATTAGCAGGTGCGTGAAAGCAGCAGAGACGGTGAAAAGGGTGAAGTGCGTCTCAAACATTCAACAGAATTATGCTTAATTCATTCCTGACACCACTATGTGACAGGAAAAAAATACGAGCAACGGTTCAACACAACTGGGTGACAAGAATTGTGGAAATGAACAGACTAGAACAAAATATAGGAAACAATTGATCGAAGTTGATGCGAACGAAAGTTTCACGAATTAGCAGCTGGCGAGGACAAATTGGAGAGGCCTATCCGGAGTTATTAGTGACAAGAAAATGCCAAGGAAACTAAAGATCAAGTTCTACATGACTGTCATTAGACCAGTACTTTTGTATGGAGCAGAATGTTGGACAGTTAGAAAGAAGGAGGAACAGATTCTCGAGAAAACAGAGATGAAGATGTTGAGAAGAATTAAAGGGGTAACACTGAGAGACAAAGTAAAGAGTGTGGACATCAGAAAGGAGCTAGGAGTGAATAGCATAAAAGAAAAAGTCAGAGAGAGGAGACTACGCTGTTATGGACATATGCAGAGAATGGAAGAAAACAATGAAATGAGAGCAGTTGTTGACATGATGGTGCCAGGAAAAAGACCAAGAGGGAGATGGGTGGATTGCGTCCGAAGGTACATGCAGGAACTGTGGATCACCCTGGAGGATGCCCAGGACAGAATACTCTGGAGATCAAGAATTCGGACCGCTGACCTCACCTAGTGGGATAAAACGAGGAAGAAGAAGAATGAGGAGGGGGAATTAGCTAAAGAGGCATGTGTACAAGGGAGGAGCGGTTAGCGAGGCACGGCGAGATAGACGAGGAAACCAAAACAAAGATGGCGTCTTTCCAGACCTCGCACATGGAAGGAGAGGAAGCAGTGATTATATATATATATATATATATATATATATATATATATATATATATATATATATATATATATATATATATATATAATATCTATATATATCTATATATATGCCTATGCCTATGCCTATGCATGAGACAATTTAATAGGTGATCAGCATTGTGACCAGCCTCACCCATAACATTCATGATAAAGTGTAGCTCAGTCAACAAGGCTCTTGAAAGAGAAAACAAGGAGGTCTACACTCTACCCGTTTCACAACTGTTCGCAGACATGATGTCTTTGCTTATTGCGACATGGTTTGTGTGTGACATTTATGGCGAACGCCGCAATAACTAAACCAATCGAACCGGAATAGCGCTATTTTTCTTCGCCCCAAATAAACACATCGCCACGCTAACGTCGAAATGAGGGTAATATTCGCGCGACAAGCGTTCCTGTACGTGCTTTTCATTGACTGGTGTAAAGTGCCGAGGAATGTCGAATTGGTTCATTTGCATTAGAAACCCATCTGACGTGTCAGCGGGATTAATGGTGTGTTTATTCCACGCCAACGTCTTAGGGCGACTCGCCGCGCGGCGCGATGCAATCAGTCTAGCAAGAAACGTCGCTGCATGCAAAGTAAGCATTGTGTACGGTATTGTACGGAGGGAGTGACGCGACTGAGCGCAGATCACTCTACCCCAAATTTACCAAAATTTATTTTTGTCTGGGGATAGCATTTCCTACCAAAATATAAGGAAGTGTATGTATTCTGATTCATAATGCGATTTGGTTGATTGGGGAGGGGGGAGGCCGAGGGGTGTATTAGTATATTGATGGTGAGCTGGAAGCTGGGTGTAGTGGAAGGTGGGTGTAGTGGAAGGTGGGTGTAGTGGAAGGTGTAGTGGAAGGTGGGTGTAGTGGAAGGTGTAGTGGAAGGTGGGTGTAGTGGAAGGTGGGTGTAGTGGAAGGTGGGTGTAGTGGAAGGTGTAGTGGAAGGTGGGTGTAGTGGAAGGTGTAGTGGAAGGTGGGTGTAGTGGAAGGTGGGTGTAGTGGAAGGTGGGTGTAGTGGAAGGTGGGTGTAGTGGAAGGTGGGTGTAGTGGAAGGTGGGTGTAGTGGAAGGTGGGTGTGGTGGAAGGTGTAGTGGAAGGTGGGTGTAGTGGAAGGTGGGTGTAGTGGAAGGTGGGTGTAGTGGAAGTTGTGTGTAGTGGAAGGTGTAGTGGAAGGTGGGTGTAGTGGAAGGTGGGTGTAGTGGAAGGTGGGTGTAGTGGAAGGTGGGTGTAGTGGAAGGTGTAGTGGAAGGTGGGTGTAGTGGAAGGTGGGTGTAGTGGAAGGTGTAGTGGCGTCAACAGGCCTGTGCGTTTTACAGAGATACGCAATTTGAGTTTTGGAGTGCCTCGATTGGGGTTCATGTAGTTGGAGGTTTTTTGGGAGCGCTTCAATGAAAGTACTGTTGCATTTAGACAGCCTCTGCGTGTGGGGACAGGTGGTGGAGACGGGATTGAGGCCCGCTTCACCACAGGAAATGCGAGCAATAAATACTTATTGAATAGTAAAGATTACATTTAACCTATACATTGCCCTCATTTGCTTAGGCGATAACAATCAATGTAGAAACGATTCACTTTATATTTTTTTATCAACAAGGAGAGCTTATGAAAAGTACAAGTTGGGGCCTATTAAATAATACGGAAAGGGAAGGTTTAAAGGCTAAACTATAAATAATCACAGTAGTAGGAACAACCCTCTTCTTATAAAAAAGTACTAATGTTAATGCATCCCTACTCTAAAGAAAATGCAAGTCAATTTGTAAAAACGTCGATAGGATCGAAGCTCGACTAGCGGTTTCCTTGTTTCCCACGAGCCGGAAACCATACGGACGCCAGTTCGCGTCTGCCGACGGTAGGTACAACGGGCGATCGATCTACGATTATATCTCAGTAACTGCGAACAATCTGCTGTATCGACTATCCCGATGAAGTATGATACGGATATCATCGGATCTGACACTAGTCACGATCGTGCTGTTATTTGGTGTAACTGTAATTGATTTAATGAGCTCAACAAACTGACACCGTGATTAAATCAGACTTCCTTCCTTCCGTCGGCTCGGCCCCAGTCTAACAATCTACACGCTCAAAGGGTATCAGCTACCTGCTTGTGTTTGTTCGGAGACGCAACAAATGTGTGTTTTCTTCTTATTCCTTGTACATGGATGAGGATCAGTTCAAATACTGCTGAATCACTCTGTTAGTAAGCGAAACAAATGTCATGTCTTTATAGGTATTCACATGCCACTGTTTCTCCTTTCAAACTATTCACTAATACGAATTTATATATTTTATGTATACTTATCTGTACAGATAACGTGTTTGATTTGTTTTTAAATAAACGCTTTGCTAGATTTATTTATTGAATGGTTGATTGATTGATTGGTTGATATGGTACATTGTTTCCAAGTGTTCTGTCCATAGCCGCCTCTCTCCATCTCCTGTTCTCCCCCGATCGGGTCATGTCTCTCCTCACACAGTCCTCCCACCTCACCTGTGGCCTTCCCCTACTGTTGTGTTCTTTGTATTTTTGTGTTTCTGCTATCTTTGGTGGCAATTTTCCTGTTGACATGCTTTCCTCGTGGCAGTCTGCGACAGCCAGACTCCTGCTAACGCTCGGGCTCAGCCATGTAATATTAAATTTATTCCGACGCAAGTGCTATTATAGAGCCTCTCAGAATGTACATGGGTATAGGTTTACTTGGGATGGGGGCATATTGTTAGCTACTAGGCTGTAGTCGGTCCAGTGGCGTTTCGTCAACATTGCCTAATCATGCATGGGATCTGCGGCATACCGCATCGCCACGTGCATTCAAATACCCCCCCCTCCCCTGCGTTCGTATGGTGCCATGTCGATGGCTACTTGAGCGATACAAAAGCGGGAATCGGAAATAAATTTAGGTTGCTTGTCTCGATGAGACGAGGGTGCACAGAGACAGTTGCCGGCGGCACTTGGTGGCTCCCTGTCTACATCGGTGCAGTTTTATGGCACTTAACCCGATATTAAATTGTCGTCGAACGGAGTTCCTGTCCGCGCTTGATGCCGGGCCATAGCGACCAGTCAACCCAGCGCTGTCCGCACACTTGACTGCATCGTTCCGCCTCGTAGAATAGACTATGACGTGTATACTGCAGCCTGGACGGCCACACCGAGGAGGCGCCCATCTGTCTTGCAAAGTGGAAAATTATGTCGCATCGTGTTTTATAATGATGACAGCCTAGTCAGGCAGTGAGACCCGACACCTGTAATCTGTGGTCCATCACCGCGCGCACCTTTCGGCAAGAGTGCGAACACATTTCAATCAACTGACCGACGTTTTGTTCCTGTCTGCGTTGTCGGCATCAACAGGCCTATGGGACCGCGCAACACTGCTGGACAGCGTGACTCGTTATTTTAATCGTTCTTCGCGATAGCCCTAGTGTTTCTTCATTAGCTTTTACCAATACCTTTTCATAGACAATCACCTAAGGTTATTGTATGTTTCACATACCCATCTACATGTGATAAACAACCAACTCGTGTGGTTTACCACTTCAATTACCAACAGAGCCAGTAATTACAGATAACTTGGTTTGTCACATCCACAGTGTTAATTTACTGTAAATATTTAATCGATCCGCTATTTGCTGCGTTTTAATTAACATGACTAGGTAACAACTCCATTATCACAGTCTGCACGCCTACAGCCTGATAGAACGATTATAACCATCCTCGTGGAGGAACAACCATTGTAACACGACACACCAGGTACACACAATAGGCCACAGCATACGGTGTAGTTGTATTGCAACAGCGTCAACGATACTGTGTACACCAATAATGCAATTTGCCGGCCGGTTGCGGCCGCTGACCATTGAGAATCGCTGTCTTTGATGTGGTCGAGGCGTTTCAGCGCGTTGTGGTGTTGAGTGTGCATTACCATACATTATGCGTTAAGACTCCGTTATTAGCCTTGATTTGGCGCTCAACTGCCTGTAAAACTCAGAAGCTGCGGGAATAAACACGTTTACCTGATGAACCAACAAGTTGCCGGTTTTCACGGCGTGGGCATAGAGTAAATTATGATCAAAATATAAATTCAATAAAGCGTGAGATAGAAAACACTTAGACCTAGAGCAGCATTTGAAAAAGGATGAAGAAAATGAATAGTCTGACGAAGACTTAAAGAGCCATCAGACCATATAAGGACAATATATAACTGTTTAAAGTAGTTCTGTTTCCCCACATATAGATCTACTATGTCACCATTTAATAAATAAGCCAACCCGGATTTACCAAGATTGTTTTGGGTATCATTCATCATCATCATCACTGCCCAGCCAACAGTCCCGTGGTTGACCGAAGGTCTAAACAGCATCCTGTTTCCACATCTAGTACCTTTAGTCAGGCACAACACTTCCATTGTTGAAACGTAAAATGTTGGTTTGAGTTCCATACTATCAAATAGTTTAGGAAAGTTAGTAATTCAACAAACGAAACAAAATAGTGCTACGATACATCTTTGTCACACTGCGATGTCTTCACTTCAGTCTGTTCATTTGCAAGCAATGGGTATACACTTTGGACACCATCTTTCCAACGGTTGATCACCCACACACAGTCACACGCCAAGATTTAGCACATGCCCGAGTTTCTCAATGTTCTACGCGATCATATCCGCCAGAAAACTGATAGACTACTCATGGGTCTATGTTTAATCTACCGTACAGTCTACGAGCATAAGGTTATAGTCTCACGTACGCCCGAAGTCCATGTCTGTCCACCTCCGTAAATCAGAGTGAGCGGAGTCGAACTATACAATTATAACAATTGAATTCGCCAGTCGCTACAGCGTCAGTCGTGGGAACAGAGCAAATACCCGCCCAATGTAACACGTGCAGCGTGTGGCTGAAATCACCCAAAATAATTATTATATCATACCACCGCAGGCCGACCACGTGTACATTCCTCGTGGGCGATTTAATTGGCTGACGATAATTTTTTTGAGAGGGAAGTGCCAGGGGTAGAGAAGAGCTGGTACTGACGTAATCAGCTGTTGTGACCTCTGGCGAGCGAGGATGTGGCACACCAGTTGCTGTAGGCATTTACCGACCATATAAACACTCTAGCTATTATCAGCCAATTGTGATATTTGTGTGATGATCTTTCCTCTGTACAGGGCCTAACACTATCAACCGCCGTGTCGCCGTCCAGGCAACATATATGCCAGTTAATAAATGATTGCGTGGATATTCCACGTTGGTGAGTTGTTTGTTTTGTTTAATATAATAACTAGTTTCGTCTTACGACCCTATGATATAACGGGGTGTCCGCGCTGCCTTTCTCGTGATCTCCCCAGGCTCAGCTTAGCTATAGGATCTACAACGGACGCATGTTCCGACATAGGTGGTTGCTTAGTGGCGCCCAGCTCGTCTGCAATGGTACAACTTGGACGAGGACGTACGTCACGCTAGAGTATTGACTATTGTCTGTGGAGAGACGATCAGTAGGGAAGGCTTATAACAGACGGGTCTACGTATTCGTCTCCCTTTTCGCCCCTGTCAAAGGACTAGCTGACAGTTGTAGCTGAAAGCGACAGATGGAGCGCAAGCAATGGATCTACAGACCACTTACTACATTACGGCTGTTGACACATCCCACAGACCTGTGTCACAACGTGCACCACAGTCCACACACATTATGTCGGTCAAAAAGCATGTTAAAATTGGCCTATATATTGCTGAAAATATCGCAATTCACAGGGACATATTTGAAAATTGTGCCTATCGCTGAATTGACATGGCCTGGGGCTGGGCCCTGGCAGCCTGTATGTTTGTCGGTGGTGAACTAGAAGACTACTTCAGCGTTGATGCAACAATATGTCTTGCAATCAGGTTTACAAATTGCTTTACTATGCACATTTTATGTAATATTTCTTGGAAATCATTCAGTGAACGAAATATTAATGAAAATCTAGAATTATAAAATTACGACACGTGTTTCCCGCCATTATAATGGCGCATAGAGCACAGTGCTGCTCCAAGCGGTGATCCGGGCAAAAATCGAAAGGTATGTTCGGTGGTTTTCGTCGAATTTCTATCTTGCCTTAGCTTTGCTTTTGAATTGTAATAATTATGTGTGTGCATTCATGTATAAATTGTGTAAGTTACGCAGAAACTGTACAGTGTAACACAGTTTTATCCAATACTGAATTAAGACATGCAAAAATAAATGTTCAAGCTGAAGCGAAGTTGTAACACATGTCATAACTATAAGTTACACAACCATGCCCAGCCCCCAGGGCCAAGGCATTGCCAGTTGCAAGAGTACCCCACTACCCATGGGTCATAGGCTACGTGGATTAGGCATTTGGGCTAGATCAGGAGAGTGCAACCACACCAGTTTCTAGTAACTGTGATCTAGGATGTGTCCCATTTAAAACAGTTGATAGAGTAATTAGCTACCCTGGGCTGTGGTTAGTAGCTACACTGGAAAGAACAACAAAACTAATTCAGATGCTGCACATGGACATAGTCATGTCTCATGAAGAAGTCCCGAATGCCGAAATTTGACAATTTTCACACTCTCTCTTAGACTACAGTTCACACACTTTAGTATTCATATCAACAATATTATATTTTACAAATGCTACAGTGATCAAACTAAAAATATAATATGTTCTTTGTAAATAAACAAATTGGAAAGGCCAATCAGTTGCAGTGATACACTGCTATGTATCTATGTGTTTAAGGGATGGAATTTATAAAATAATGACATGGGTATATAATATATACAGACAGGGTCTCAATTCTTTCTAATTAAAAAATGTCTAGGACATATTACATGTCAGTGAATTGCAACTGACTTATTATATCAAAAACTAACCACACGTTCACAGGCACAGTGGAAAATATGTTAAGAGCAGAATTATTCCATATTCGTGAAGTTCTAAACTCATTTTATTCAATTTTATTATTTCAAATGGACCCTTCAACCGCCTGACCACATACAGTTCGTTAGATTATTGGATGTTTTGATATTTACAAAACCCCTTACATAACAGTAGGTCTGTTATCATGGACGTGTGTGATAAATGATTCCTAGCATCACTGTTGTAAAGAGAATTTTAGATTATTGGAATTGTTTTATTTACAAAGCCTCTTACATAACAGTAAATCTATGATTATGCACGTGTGTGATAAATTACACCTAGCATCACCATTGCGAAGAGAATGTCATCTTCTTGTGTTGCCATTTGTAGCATCTGGTACACTTGGCATTTGTGCATTTATTTACAGCTGCTGCCAAATTTCACACCTGAATATGTGTGATGTGTCCGTCACATCTGGGTGAAAGCAGGTTTCAATTAAACCAGCCGGAAAGATAGATAGGAACAGGTCATATTGTACACTTTGTCTTATTACAATTTTGTCTTTGTATCATGCTTGGCATTTTATTACTTGGCATTTTCTCAATGGAAGGTACCACAAACAATGTATTTATTTGATAGGAAACAGGCAAGAGGGGATTCTGCAGAATTGTGCAATTTCCTATTAATTATCAGACGTTTTGTAAATTTGTGTAAGGTATCTTAAAATGCATTCATGTTGCAAAGTAGTGATGTATATATTTGGGTTAATTATTTATGTTCAGTCTTACTCTAAATACCAGTTTGCTGTAAAATCTACCTATGTTGAACAAACAACAAGCCGTATTAGAATTCTCAACATCTTAGAATGGACACCATGCACCACCCAGGTAGCCTCACTGGGGGGTTGTACTTTGGAGGTACAGTTGTATTGTATGAATGGTATGCCGGTCATTATTTTAAAGTTTAATATTAGACAGCTTGCATTATTCTGTTTGTTGTCGTTTTGATTCACTTGTAGCTGTCAGCAGAGAGAGGAAAACAAACAAATGCACTTTGTTCTGGGCAATTTAATTCGACCACAGATAACTAGAACAATTGTAATGGTACATTGGTGTGAATAGAGGCGCCAGTCAGCGCCAGTCAGCGCCAGTCAGCAGGGTAGTGGTGGCGGTCCACCATCTGCTTAGAGACACCACAGGGAGTATTGATTAGGCGAATTTATTTTGTTGTGTACCACCTTTCATATCCAGCCTTTGAATTGTTGTAGAATCAACTAATGTGGATGTCTTGTCTCTCTTTGATGGGAATGAATTTTTTGTTGTTGCAAACTACAATCAACAAATGGACAATTTTTATATGTGCCCTTGCAGAAGATATCATTTGATGATACAGGTGTATGCTCATTAGAATAATAATGTAGTCAATTTGAGATTTTGTGTACATTATTATTCAAGTGGGCTTACACCTGTATCATTATATGATAACTGTGCAAGGGTACATTTCAAAATTTATAAAAGTGATTGCATGGGAATAGGAAAAATATACCCAGGTAGTTTAAAAACAAGAACTGAAATATGGGATGTCACATGTTATAAATGAGATTAGGATCCACATTTAAAGGCACACTCTCAGATAGTGAGACGTGCGTGTGTTTATGCATGCGTGTAGCTGGGACTGTGTTTGTTGCTGTGTGTTTGTGCATGCATGTAGCTGGGACTGTGTTTGTTGCTGTGTGTTTGTGCATGCATGTAGCTGGGACTGTGTTTGTTGCTGTGTGTTTGTGCATGCGTGTAGCTGGGACTGTGTTTGTTGCTGTGTGTTTATGCATGCGTGTAGCTGGGACTGTGTTTGTTGCTGTGTGGTTGTGCATGCATGTAGCTGGGACTGTGTTTGTTGCTGTGTGTTTGTGCATGCATGTAGCTGGGACTGTGTTTGTTGCTGTGTGGTTGTGCATGCATGTAGCTGGGACTGTGTTTGTTGCTGTGTGTTTGTGCATGCATGTAGCTGGGACTGTGTTTGTTGCTGTGTGTTTGTGCATGCGTGTAGCTGGGACTGTGTTTGTTGCTGTGTGTTTATGCATGCGTGTAGCTGGGACTGTGTTTGTTGCTGTGTGTTTGTGCATGCATGTAGCTGGGACTGTGTTTGTTGCTGTGTGTTTATGCATGCGTGTAGCTGGGACTGTGTTTGTTGCTGTGTGTTTGTGCATGCGTGTAGCTGGGACTGTGTTTGTTGCTGTGTGGTTGTGCATGCATGTAGCTGGGACTGTGTTTGTTGCTGTGTGTTTGTGCATGCATGTAGCTGGGACTGTGTTTGTTGCTGTGTGTTTGTGCATGCGTGTAGCTGGGACTGTGTTTGTTGCTGTGTGTTTATGCATGCGTGTAGCTGGGACTGTGTTTGTTGCTGTGTGTTTGTGCATGCATGTAGCTGGGACTGTGTTTGTTGCTGTGTGTTTATGCATGCGTGTAGCTGGGACTGTGTTTGTTGCTGTGTGTTTGTGCATGCATGTAGCTGGGACTGTGTTTGTTGCTGTGTGTTTGTGCATGCATGTAGCTGGGACTGTGTTTGTTGCTGTGTGTTTGTGCATGCATGTAGCTGGGACTGTGTTTGTTGCTGTGTGGTTGTGCATGCATGTAGCTGGGACTGTGTTTGTTGCTGTGTGTTTGTGCATGCGTGTAGCTGGGACTGTGTTTGTTGCTGTGTGGTTGTGCATGCGTGTAGCTGGGACTGTGTTTGTTGCTGTGTGTTTGTGCATGCGTGTAGCTGGGACTGTGTTTGTTGCTGTGTGGTTGTGCATGCATGTAGCTGGGACTGTGTTTGTTGCTGTGTGGTTGTGCATGCATGTAGCTGGGACTGTGTTTGTTGCTGTGTGTTTGTGCATGCGTGTAGCTGGGACTGTGTTTGTTGCTGTGTGTTTGTGCATGCGTGTAGCTGGGACTGTGTTTGTTGCTGTGTGTTTATGCATGCGTGTAGCTGGGACTGTGTTTGTTGCTGTGTGGTTGTGCATGCGTGTAGCTGGGACTGTGTTTGTTGCTGTGTGTTTGTGCATGCGTGTAGCTGGGACTGTGTTTGTTGCTGTGTGTTTGTGCATGCGTGTAGCTGGGACTGTGTTTGTTGCTGTGTGGTTGTGCATGCGTGTAGCTGGGACTGTGTTTGTTGCTGTGTGTTTGTGCATGCGTGTAGCTGGGACTGTGTTTGTTGCTGTGTGTTTGTGCATGCGTGTAGCTGGGACTGTGTTTGTTGCTGTGTGGTTGTGCATGCGTGTAGCTGGGACTGTGTTTGTTGCTGTGTGGTTGTGCATGCATGTAGCTGGGACTGTGTTTGTTGCTGTGTGTTTGTGCATGCGTGTAGCTGGGACTGTGTTTGTTGCTGTGTGTTTGTGCATGCATGTAGCTGGGACTGTGTTTGTTGCTGTGTGGTTGTGCATGCATGTAGCTGGGACTGTGTTTGTTGCTGTGTGGTTGTGCATGCATGTAGCTGGGACTGTGTTTGTTGCTGTGTGTTTGTGCATGCATGTAGCTGGGACTGTGTTTGTTGCTGTGTGTTTGTGCATGCATGTAGCTGGGACTGTGTTTGTTGCTGTGTGTTTGTGCATGCATGTAGCTGGGACTGTGTTTGTTGCTGTGTGTTTGTGCATGCATGTAGCTGGGACTGTGTTTGTTGCTGTGTGTTTGTGCATGCATGTAGCTGGGACTGTGTTTGTTGCTGTGTGTTTGTGCATGCATGTAGCTGGGACTGTGTTTGTTGCTGTGTGTTTGTGCATGCATGTAGCTGGGACTGTGTTTGTTGCTGTGTGTTTGTGCATGCATGTAGCTGGGACTGTGTTTGTTGCTGTGTGGTTGTGCATGCATGTAGCTGGGACTGTGTTTGTTGCTGTGTGTTTGTGCATGCATGTAGCTGGGACTGTGTTTGTTGCTGTGTGTTTGTGCATGCATGTAGCTGGGACTGTGTTTGTTGCTGTGTGTTTGTGCATGCGTGTAGCTGGGACTGTGTTTGTTGCTGTGTGTTTATGCATGCGTGTAGCTGGGACTGTGTTTGTTGCTGTGTGTTTGTGCATGCATGTAGCTGGGACTGTGTTTGTTGCTGTGTGTTTGTGCATGCATGTAGCTGGGACTGTGTTTGTTGCTGTGTGGTTGTGCATGCGTGTAGCTGGGACTGTGTTTGTTGCTGTGTGGTTGTGCATGCATGTAGCTGGGACTGTGTTTGTTGCTGTGTGTTTGTGCATGCGTGTAGCTGGGACTGTGTTTGTTGCTGTGTGGTTGTGCATGCATGTAGCTGGGACTGTGTTTGTTGCTGTGTGGTTGTGCATGCGTGTAGCTGGGACTGTGTTTGTTGCTGTGTGTTTGTGCATGCGTGTAGCTGGGACTGTGTTTGTTGCTGTGTGTTTGTGCATGCGTGTAGCTGGGACTGTGTTTGTTGCTGTGTGTTTGTGCATGCGTGTAGCTGGGACTGTGTTTGTTGCTGTGTGGTTGTGCATGCATGTAGCTGGGACTGTGTTTGTTGCTGTGTGTTTGTGCATGCGTGTAGCTGGGACTGTGTTTGTTGCTGTGTGTTTGTGCATGCATGTAGCTGGGACTGTGTTTGTTGCTGTGTGTTTGTGCATGCGTGTAGCTGGGACTGTGTTTGTTGCTGTGTGTTTGTGCATGCATGTAGCTGGGACTGTGTTTGTTGCTGTGTGTTTGTGCATGCATGTAGCTGGGACTGTGTTTGTTGCTGTGTGTTTGTGCATGCATGTAGCTGGGACTGTGTTTGTTGCTGTGTGTTTGTGCATGCGTGTAGCTGGGACTGTGTTTGTTGCTGTGTGTTTGTGCATGCGTGTAGCTGGGACTGTGTTTGTTGCTGTGTGTTTGTGCATGCGTGTAGCTGGGACTGTGTTTGTTGCTGTGTGTTTGTGCATGCGTGTAGCTGGGACTGTGTTTGTTGCTGTGTGGTTGTGCATGCATGTAGCTGGGACTGTGTTTGTTGCTGTGTGTTTGTGCATGCGTGTAGCTGGGACTGTGTTTGTTGCTGTGTGTTTGTGCATGCATGTAGCTGGGACTGTGTTTGTTGCTGTGTGTTTGTGCATGCGTGTAGCTGGGACTGTGTTTGTTGCTGTGTGTTTGTGCATGCATGTAGCTGGGACTGTGTTTGTTGCTGTGTGTTTGTGCATGCATGTAGCTGGGACTGTGTTTGTTGCTGTGTGTTTGTGCATGCATGTAGCTGGGACTGTGTTTGTTGCTGTGTGTTTGTGCATGCGTGTAGCTGGGACTGTGTTTGTTGCTGTGTGTTTGTGCATGCGTGTAGCTGGGACTGTGTTTGTTGCTGTGTGTTTGTGCATGCGTGTAGCTGGGACTGTGTTTGTTGCTGTGTGTTTGTGCATGCGTGTAGCTGGGACTGTGTTTGTTGCTGTGTGTTTGTGCATGCGTGTAGCTGGGACTGTGTTTGTTGCTGTGTGGTTGTGCATGCGTGTAGCTGGGACTGTGTTTGTTGCTGTGTGTTTGTGCATGCGTGTAGCTGGGACTGTGTTTGTTGCTGTGTGTTTGTGCATGCGTGTAGCTGGGACTGTGTTTGTTGCTGTGTGGTTGTGCATGCGTGTAGCTGGGACTGTGTTTGTTGCTGTGTGTTTGTGCATGCGTGTAGCTGGGACTGTGTTTGTTGCTGTGTGTTTGTGCATGCATGTAGCTGGGACTGTGTTTGTTGCTGTGTGGTTGTGCATGCATGTAGCTGGGACTGTGTTTGTTGCTGTGTGTTTGTGCATGCGTGTAGCTGGGACTGTGTTTGTTGCTGTGTGTTTGTGCATGCATGTAGCTGGGACTGTGTTTGTTGCTGTGTGGTTGTGCATGCGTGTAGCTGGGACTGTGTTTGTTGCTGTGTGTTTGTGCATGCATGTAGCTGGGACTGTGTTTGTTGCTGTGTGGTTGTGCATGCGTGTAGCTGGGACTGTGTTTGTTGCTGTGTGTTTGTGCATGCATGTAGCTGGGACTGTGTTTGTTGCTGTGTGGTTGTGCATGCATGTAGCTGGGACTGTGTTTGTTGCTGTGTGTTTGTGCATGCATGTAGCTGGGACTGTGTTTGTTGCTGTGTGGTTGTGCATGCGTGTAGCTGGGACTGTGTTTGTTGCTGTGTGTTTGTGCATGCGTGTAGCTGGGACTGTGTTTGTTGCTGTGTGGTTGTGCATGCATGTAGCTGGGACTGTGTTTGTTGCTGTGTGGTTGTGCATGCATGTAGCTGGGACTGTGTTTGTTGCTGTGTGGTTGTGCATGCATGTAGCTGGGACTGTGTTTGTTGCTGTGTGGTTGTGCATGCGTGTAGCTGGGACTGTGTTTGTTGCTGTGTGTTTATGCATGCGTGTAGCTGGGACTGTGTTTGTTGCTGTGTGTTTGTGCATGCATGTAGCTGGGACTGTGTTTGTTGCTGTGTGTTTGTGCATGCATGTAGCTGGGACTGTGTTTGTTGCTGTGTGGTTGTGCATGCATGTAGCTGGGACTGTGTTTGTTGCTGTGTGTTTGTGCATGCGTGTAGCTGGGACTGTGTTTGTTGCTGTGTGTTTGTGCATGCGTGTAGCTGGGACTGTGTTTGTTGCTGTGTGTTTTGCATGCGTGTAGCTGGGACTGTGTTTGTTGCTGTGTGTTTGTGCATGCGTGTAGCTGGGACTGTGTTTGTTGCTGTGTGGTTGTGCATGCGTGTAGCTGGGACTGTGTTTGTTGCTGTGTGTTTGTGCATGCGTGTAGCTGGGACTGTGTTTGTTGCTGTGTGTTTGTGCATGCGTGTAGCTGGGACTGTGTTTGTTGCTGTGTGTTTGTGCATGCGTGTAGCTGGGACTGTGTTTGTTGCTGTGTGGTTGTGCATGCGTGTAGCTGGGACTGTGTTTGTTGCTGTGTGTTTATGCATGCGTGTAGCTGGGACTGTGTTTGTTGCTGTGTGTTGTGCATGCGTGTAGCTGGGACTGTGTTTGTTGCTGTGTGTTTGTGCATGCATGTAGCTGGGACTGTGTTTGTTGCTGTGTGTTTGTGCATGCGTGTAGCTGGGACTGTGTTTGTTGCTGTGTGTTTGTGCATGCGTGTAGCTGGGACTGTGTTTGTTGCTGTGTGGTTGTGCATGCGTGTAGCTGGGACTGTGTTTGTTGCTGTGTGTTTATGCATGCGTGTAGCTGGGACTGTGTTTGTTGCTGTGTGTTTGTGCATGCGTGTAGCTGGGACTGTGTTTGTTGCTGTGTGGTTGTGCATGCGTGTAGCTGGGACTGTGTTTGTTGCTGTGTGGTTGTGCATGCGTGTAGCTGGGACTGTGTTTGTTGCTGTGTGTTTGTGCATGCGTGTAGCTGGGACTGTGTTTGTTGCTGTGTGTTTGTGCATGCATGTAGCTGGGACTGTGTTTGTTGCTGTGTGGTTGTGCATGCGTGTAGCTGGGACTGTGTTTGTTGCTGTGTGTTTGTGCATGCGTGTAGCTGGGACTGTGTTTGTTGCTGTGTGGTTGTGCATGCGTGTAGCTGGGACTGTGTTTGTTGCTGTGTGGTTGTGCATGCGTGTAGCTGGGACTGTGTTTGTTGCTGTGTGGTTGTGCATGCGTGTAGCTGGGACTGTGTTTGTTGCTGTGTGGTTGTGCATGCTGTAGCTGGGACTGTGTTTGTTGCTGTGTGTTTGTGCATGCATGTAGCTGGGACTGTGTTTGTTGCTGTGTGTTTGTGCATGCGTGTAGCTGGGACTGTGTTTGTTGCTGTGTGTTTGTGCATGCATGTAGCTGGGACTGTGTTTGTTGCTGTGTGTTTGTGCATGCATGTAGCTGGGACTGTGTTTGTTGCTGTGTGGTTGTGCATGCATGTAGCTGGGACTGTGTTTGTTGCTGTGTGGTTGTGCATGCATGTAGCTGGGACTGTGTTTGTTGCTGTGTGTTTGTGCATGCATGTAGCTGGGACTGTGTTTGTTGCTGTGTGTTTGTGCATGCGTGTAGCTGGGACTGTGTTTGTTGCTGTGTGTTTGTGCATGCATGTAGCTGGGACTGTGTTTGTTGCTGTGTGTTTGTGCATGCGTGTAGCTGGGACTGTGTTTGTTGCTGTGTGTTTGTGCATGCATGTAGCTGGGACTGTGTTTGTTGCTATGTGTTTGTGCATGCGTGTAGCTGGGACTGTGTTTGTTGCTGTGTGGTTGTGTATGAGTGTATCTGTGCATACATCTTGTATGTGTGTGTATGCATGACTGCATGTGCGTACATATCCATGCATGCATGCTTACAGTACTGACTTCTAAATAGTGTACAAGTTGTTTGAGAAATTGAAATAAACCATTTATCTCCAGTTATTTAGAAAACAATTATTTATGGCAAATTTTTCATATTTAGGGAAAAAATTGACATATTTGTTTATTTTATTATTGGGAATCTAATGGATGGCTAATGTTGCTCCTTTTCCAAGCTCCTTAACATCGTGCCACTAGATATATAGCTAGCAAATTACTTATGCTGTGTATTACAGAAATACAAACTTAATAAGAGAAATTTAAATCATATCAATACACAAAATGGAATTGTAGCACTCCTTTCCAGTTATATGCTTCTGTTATATTTTTTAAACTTGGTCATTGTTTTTATTTCATTCTTGAAACATGCACGATTCCGCGACTTAAGATTTAGAGCTTCAAACCATTCACAGTTCATGTGTAAACCTGTATGTTTCCTTACAGGCTGTGTTTCCTTACAGGCTGCTGTTATCTTCTGGGTGAAAGCAAGGTTGGAGCAAGTCACATTGTATGCAGCAGTACAAGCCGTTTCTATAGGTACAATGTCTGTTCATCATTTCTTAACTTATATTTTATAGTTATGCACGTGTTCCACATACATTGTACACCAGTGCTTTCACATGCTAAGCATGCTCTAGTTTGCAAGCAGTACTGGCGAGGCCAACCTGCTTAATTGTAAAGCTCTACTGTGTGGCAGATCCGTGTTTCCCCCCATTTAAACCAAGGGACACTACTTGCTAACAAGTACCAGCTTTGCTGATTTTGTGAATGGAACAGACAACCTTAAGAACCTGTACAACTTGGTGTTTGTGTTGTCGGCGGTCAGTCTAAGGTGTGGGAGTGAAAACGACTGAATTGGTCTTGTCAAGTGAAGTGTTTGAGGTCAGAGAACAGCACACACAGCACCCTGTCACAGCACATACACAGCACCCTGTCACAGCACACACACAGCACCCTGTCACAGCACACACACAGCACCCTGTCACAGCACATACACAGCACCCTGTCACAGCACACACACAGCACCCTGTCACAGCACACACACAGCACCCTGTCACAGCACACACAACACCCTGTCACAGCACACACATCACCCTGTCACAGCACACACAACACCCTGTCACAGCACACACAGCACCCTGTCACAGCACACACAGCACCCTGTCACAACACACACAGCACCCTGTCACAGCACACACAGCACCCTGTCACAGCACACACAGCACCCTGTCACAGCACACACAGTACCCTGTCACAGCACACACAGCACCCTATCACAGCACACACAGCACCCTGTCGCAACACACACATCACCCTGTCATAGCACACACAGCACCCTGTCACAACACACACATCACCCTGTCACAGCACACACAACACCCTGTCACAGCACACACACAGCACCCTGTCACAGCACATACACAGCACCCTGTCACAGCACACAACACCCTGTCACAGCACACACAGCACCCTGTCACAACACACACATCACCCTGTCACAGCACACACAACACCCTGTCACAGCACATACACAGCACCCTGTCACAGCACACACAACACCCTGTCACAGCACACACACACAGCACCCTGTCACAGCACACACAGCATATTGTCACAGCACACAAAGGACCTTGTCACAGCACCCACACAGCACCCTGTCACAGCACACACAGCACCCTGTCACAGCACATACACAGCACCCTGTCGCAACACACATAACACCCTGTCACAGCACACACAACACCCTGTCACAGCACACACAGCACCCTGTCACAGCACACATAACACCCTGTCACAGCACACACAGCACCCTGTCACAAGCACACACAACACCCTGTCACAGCACACACAGCACCCTGTCACAGCACACACAGCACCCTGTCACAGCACACACAGCACCCTGTCACAACACACACAGCACCCTGTCACAGCACACACAACACCCTGTCACAGCACACACACAGCACACACACAGCACCCTGTCACAACACACACAACACCCTGTCACAGCACACACAACACCCTGTCACAGCACACACACAGCACACACACAGCACCCTGTCACAACACACACAAGCACCCTGTCACAGCACACACAACACCCTGTCACAGCACACACACACCCTGTCATAGCACACACAGCACCCTGTCACAACACAGCACACACAGCACCCTGTCACAGCACATACACAGCACCCTGTCAAGCACACACAACACCCTGTCACAGCACACACAAGCACCCTGTCACAGCACACACAGCACCCTGTCACAGCACACACACACCCTGTCACAGCACATACACAGCACCCTGTCACAGCACACACAACACCCTGTCACAGCACACACAGCACCCTGTCACAGCACACACAACACCCTGTCACAGCACACACAACACCCTGTCACAGCACACACAGCACCCTGTCACAGCACACACAGCACCCTGTCACAGCACACACACACCCTGTCACAGCACACACAGCACCCTGTCACAGCACACACACACCCTGTCACAGCACACACAACACCCTGTCACAGCACACACAGCACCCTGTCACAGCACACACAGCACCCTGTCACAGCACACACAGCACCCTGTTGCAACACACACAACACCCTGTCACAGCACACACAGCACCCTGTCACAGCACACACAACACCCTGTCACAGCACACACAGTACCCTGTCACAGCACACACAGCACCCTGTCACAGCACACACAGCACCCTGTCACAACACACACACACCCTGTCACAGCACACACAGCACCCTGTCACAACACACACATCACCCTGTCACAGCACACACAACACCCTGTCACAGCACACACACAGCACCCTGTCACAGCACACACAGCACCCTGTCACAGCACACACACACCCTGTCATAGCACACACAGCACCCTGTCACAACACACACATCACCCTGTCACAGCACACACAACACCCTGTCACAGCACATACACAGCACCCTGTCACAGCACACACACACCCTGTCACAGCACACACAACACCCTGTCACAGCACACACAGCACCCTGTCACAGCACACACAGCACCCTGTCACAGCACACACAGCACCCTGTCACAGCACACACAGCACCCTGTCACAGCACATACACAGCACCCTGTCGCACACACAACACCCTGTCACAGACACACAACACCCTGTCACAGCACACACAGCACCCTGTCACAGCACACAAACACCCTGTCACAGCACACACAGCACCCTGTCACAGCACACACAGCACCCTGTCACAGCACACACAGCACCCTGTCGCAACACACATAACACCCTGTCACAGCACACACAACACCCTGTCAAAGCACACACAAGCACCCTGTCACAGCACACACAAGCACCCTGTCACAGCACACACAGCACCCTGTCACAGCACACACACACCCTGTCACACACACACAGCACCCTGTCACAGCACACACAACACCCTGTCACAGCACACACAGCACCCTGTCACAGCACACACAACACCCTGTCACAGCACACACAACACCCTGTCACAGCACACACACAGCACACACACAGCACCCTGTCACAACACACACAGCACCCTGTCACAGCACACACAGCACCCTGTCACAGCACACACAACACCCTGTCATAGCACACACAACACCCTGTCACAGCACACACACAGCACACACACAACACCCTGTCACAGCACATACACAGCACCCTGTCATAGCACACACAACACCCTGTCACAGCACACACACAGCACACACATAGCACCCTGTCACAGCACACACAGCACCCTGTCACAGCACACACAGCACCCTGTCACAGCACATACACAGCACCCTGTCACAACATACACAACACCCTGTCACAGCACACACAGCACCCTGTCACAGCACACACAACACACTGTCATAGCACACACAACACCCTGTCACAGCACACACAGCACCCTGTCACAGCACACACAGCACCCTGTCACAGCACACACAGCACCCTGTCACAACACACACCAGCACCCTGTCACAGCACACACAGCACCCTGTCACAGCACACACAACACCCTGTCACAGCACACACAGCACCCTGTCACAGCACACACAGCACCCTGTCACAGCACACACAGCACCCTGTCACAGCACACACAGCACCCTGTCACAGCACACACAGCACCCTGTCACAGCACACACAGCACCCTGTCACAGCACACACAGCACCCTGTCACAGCACACACAGCACCCTGTCACAGCACACACAACACCCTGTCACAGCACACACACAGCACACACACACAACACCCTGTCACAGCACACACAGCACCCTGTCACAGCACACACAGCACCCTGTCACAGCACACACAGCACCCTGTCACAGCACACACAGCACCCTGTCACAGCACACACAGCACCCTGTCACAGCACACACACACCCTGTCACAGCACACACAGCACCCTGTCACAGCACACACAGCACCCTGTCACAGCAGACACACACCCGTCACAGCACACACAACACCCTGTCATAGCACACACAGCACCCTGTCACAGCACACACACAGCACCCTGTCACAGCACACACACAGCACCCTGTCACAGCACATACACAGCACCCTGTCACAACACACAGCACCCTGTCACAGCACACAGAAGACCCTGTCACAGCACACACAGCACCCTGTCACAGCACACACAGCACCTTGTCACAGCACACACACAGCACCCTGTCACAGCACACACAGCACCCTGTCACAGCACACACAGCACCTTGTCACAGCACACAGAGGACCTTGTCACAGCACACACAGCACCCTGTCACAGCACACACAGCACCTTGTCACAGCACACAGAGGACCCTGTCACAGCACACTCGACCGATGCCATCCATCTGTACTACCCCCCATTCTCTCCATGCCACTGTGGACCTGTCCTGCCACACATAGTTGTTATTACGGCCGTGTACATGCTCAGATAGACATGTGACTGGAGGTGTGGGGTAAATGGCCTGCTGCTTCCGTACAAGCCGTGGCCAGTTACTGACGCAAACATCCTGACAGATGACATATGACTGCGCGAGAACATGACATTAGGCGGGGTGACAATAAAATGGGAATGTCTTACACAAGGGTTGGCACACTGTGGGGTGATGTAGGGGTTTAAGTAGCATTCAGTAAATGCACAAGAGAACAGTTTGGGGTAAACAGTGCTGTTTATTTGGTTCTTGACCTTGCGCTATTTTTCTTCTCGCCTCAGAATCGCGTGTAAAACACGAGCGAGTGAGCACTGGGTGAATCAAAATGGGCCAACATTTATTTATTGATCAAGAGGAGTGGAAATCATATGAATGCACTTTGGCAATTGTTTATAAATGTTCACAAAACATCTGTGGGAACATAAGGGGTCAACTCATTCTTCATTCTCCATAGTACGCAGTGTACTTCAGTGCACAGATGCAATGTGCTTGTTACACGTTTAGTTGCTATGTGGGACTTTGTTCGTGTTTTTATAAATATCAACATGGAGATTTGAACCCCAGTCCTCCTGATCATTAAAACTCCCTGGAGCTTCTGTCAGAGTTAACTTTTTATACGTAATTGATTAAAACATATTCCGCCAGTATTTGACTATATTACTAGATATAACTGATCTGCCTATACTTGTGGCTGTAACTAAGCATGTGCTTCACTTGTCTTCATTACGACTGACCGCTGTGTAATGCTAGGAATGCACAAGAAGGAATCTGAAGACGTCCATTCAGCATAGCGGAATAGAGTTGTGCTTGTATAATTTCACCATTTAACGAAAGGCGCAATGGCAATTGCATTTCTGTCCACAGGACCATGCAATGGGCAGTGGTCATTGCCTTTGTCCAAGTCATAGAGAAGTCCGTTATGCTCCACATAGATCACTGAAGTGGTCAAGACTGACCACCTCCATGGACGCTCATTAGTGTGGCACTAATGACTTTAGAGTCTGGACAGTGAAGTCAACTGGCATTGGTCATTACGCCAGGTGTGACGTTCAGCACTTCTTGCTGACCAGTCGTGTTGGGTCTCATACCTGTGTGTGCTGATTAATCTGAAAACTGCCCCATGCAGAAAGGTAATGCTGGAGGAAGGTGGCACTGCCCAGCATGTTGAAGACATTTGGATTTACGTCTTCGCAGTTGCCTTGTGTTTCTAAGACTAAAGCTGTAGTGTCACATGTGTCACGGGCTGTCTGTCCCTTACAGCAAGGTGCTGGTAATAGGTTTACTACATATGAACACGTGGGGCTCAGTACAGACTCTCATGCGACACCTGGCTGGTGTCTAGAGCTGGGAATGAAAGATTTCACACATAAGTTGATAAACGTCTGTCATGAAGTCACAGAACCAGTGGGCTATCCTATAAAACCCCATGGGTGCTGCACATTAGCTGCTGCAAAAACATTTGCTCTGGTGATGGAGTAATTCACCACAAGTTCTTCTTCCGTATACAACCTAGCATCAACACGCTGAGGATACAGGTGGGACGACATGGCAGGAAACAGGAAAAATAAAGAATTGTTTTTGTATTTAGTTTGTTCCTTGTCTGTGTGTACTGACAATCAGTACATGTTAATTTATTGGGAGCTGTTTCTCTCCTTTCCTACTGTTCTTGTTCCTAATCAGTCATGTGAATTGCTCACTTCAGAGAAGATTTGTATGTGTTCATACAACAACTACTGTAGTTTGAAAATCTATAGGTTAAGCATATCAAAGGTCTGATTTTTTTACCTTTTATTTCATGATGGATGTTACATTGAACATGATTTTCAGCATTATGTATGTATTATGTACATGATGTATTATTTTAGGCAGACAATGAATGCAAGGTATCAGTCCTAGGGTGTGTTGGTGCAAGTCAACCAACCTGTTCAACAATTGACAGGTACGCATTTTTGCTGTCATGAATGTGTCTGCAATTTGTGGTATCATGGATATATGATGTACAATACTACAATTATACAACTTAAGAGAGATTAACATCAACAGTATCCAGGTATGCATTATACAAACTCTCGCAAAATGCTGCAGCAACAAATGAAAGGACTTGAGCAGCCTTAGCTTCTGACAGGTTGGTTAATATAGATCTAGCAAGATATGCAGCGATAGAACTCACAGTGAGCAATATTGCAGCTGCCACACCACGTCAAAAAAGCGAAGTAGGTTTGAATTGCCTGAAATGGTGTGATATGTCTACCATCATTTGCGTGTGAACACCAGTTGTGCATTTGTTGTGGCAACAGTTTCTGAGATGTGATCACTTGGAAGGTTTTCTTGGATATCAATCACACATGGTTATAAAGGACACACAGGATTGAGTTTCACTTTGTTGGCAGCTGAATCTACAATTGTCACAATGCATATAATGACCTCACACAATAACAGAAGATAGATGTCAACTGATAATTGTGGCCCTGTAATTTGTCACCTGTGACTTTGTCAAGGGCCTCCACCAGCATGTCAGCTTATCAACGAAGACATTTTACAAATAGCTGTCGTTTATGATGTGTATGAAAACCATAATTAATATCACAAAAGCTGACTTTACACCCTGTTAGCAGTAGAGAGGACAGGCATGAAAGGAGACGTCTTCACTGTTGTCACTCCTGTTCCATGGCTACATCTAGGGGAAGATGCTAGTGAGGCAGATCGTGAGTTTATATAACTAAGAAACATTTTATCTTCAATTCTGCTGTAACTCATGTGATAGATTGCTGTGTATTAATGTAAAAATCAATGTTTCATCACTTTCTTTAAAGAGGACTTTTAAATATTTTTTTATTTACTTCTGATGTTTACTGGAATTTCATTGGGTTTGTAATTCAATTCTTTTTATATTATCATACATGTCTTAAGTATTTTTTATTTTAACTTTATATATATATATATATATATATATATATATATATATATATATATATATATATATATATATATAATACACACACACACTTTAAATTAAAATAAGAAATACTTAAGACATGTATGATAATATAAAAAGAATTGAATTACAAACCCAATCACACACACACACACACACACACACACACACACACACACACACACACACACACAACACACACACACACACACACACAAACACACACACACACATATATATATATACATACATACATATACATACATTCAGGGTGTGTATATCTAACTTTATTCTCCGGTTTGTATACAGACAGTTTCGTACTACTAGTAGTACAAGCGTATTCAGAAGGTAGTATTTGGGGGCTGGTGGTCGTAACACAAGTCTGAGACTGTGGTCAGTGTATCAAGGTATGTGTGTGTCTGTGGTCATGGTAGACAGTGGTGTGTCCCTGCTTGCCACACACAGCTTGTATATCTGTAATTGTGCTGGAGGCTGCCTGATCATATCATCATATCAGACAGCTGCACATTCGTATGAGAGATTCCTACAAACTGCTGCTGCCTTGGACACTCAACATTAGCTGCACCTCACTGAACACAGCCTGCCATTACACAGGCCCCGCCCACAGGGCGACTCAGCCAATCAGCTGATGGCAGTGTCCCGCCCACTGATGCAGCAGCCAATTAGGTGATCTAGACGGGAGTGATTGGCAGTGGCTGTCTTCTGGTGTCTGCAGGCAGCTGGCCACTCTCAGTGTTGTTGTTGCTCTGTCACACAGGCACTGACACACCTAGAGCTGCACAAATATGTACATGGATTGCATGGGATTACAATGGATCTCCTTGACCAATGGCTTAATCAGTGATAGCCAGACCACAGAGGGATTGCATCAGTGATTGCACAAGCTGCCAACAGGTATGTAATGACTCCAGCTTCTTGTGCAATAAGACAATGGGTGTCATGGTTGATGGCTGATTGAGTAATGTTATCAGGACTCAGTGTTAATTGATAAGTTAAGTAGTAAAGGGACTTGAAGTGTTGAAAGATATTGGCAGTGTAATTGGTCACTAAAACAACATGTTAAATGTGCTCGTTTATTGGTTTCTAAATAGGTGATTTTTTAATTAAATCAGTTCCGTGGAGGTTGTTATTGAGTGCTTTCAATCATTTTGTCATTCTGAGTACAACGACTGGCTCAGAAGTCAGAAGTACAGTGCAGTAATTGTTTTGTATGGAATTATTATTATCATAACACATCATGAATCCATAGTGTTATCATAAATCATACTAAGTGCTGACAATAAATTATATCATATCGTGTGTGACTTCTTAAGAGCATCATGTAGGCCCAGCACCATGTATGATAGTGACTGCTGTTTAAAAAAATAAAAATATGTAAATAATTTTAGATGTAATGTTGTGGGCCAAGCAGTGACACATGTAGAGTCGTGGAGAGTAGTTTGAGGGTGCATTGGTTGAGCATTGGAAGCACTGGACTGTCAGGCAGGTGAACCAGGGTTTGAGCCCTGATGCTGACAAGGATGGTTCAGCTGCTGTGCTGAAATTGGGAAATGTTAAGCTACATTGCCCGTGTCTTCCAGAAGAGACCATGTACACTGTTGGTCTCTTCTATTAGGTGTCTCAGTGGTGGTGGTCAACTGCTTGACCGATGGTAATTTTTGGAGGAAGAAGAATAAATGGCTGAGGTTTGGAGATTTGCAGAAGATGCAGTGAGTTGTTGAAATACAACAGAGCATAGAACAAGTGAGAGGTGTGGGAGGTGGGATCCCACACAACAGGTCACCAGTCAGGGGGAGAATAGGTTATGATACTTATCATAGGAACATTTATAAAGTCTTCTAGAAAGGCAATATCCCCTAACTATGTTGCTTGATCCAGCTAGACCAATGTGTTTTCTACCCTGGTAGAAGAAAGCTTGCAGACATGCACATTGCAGTAATATTAGCCAACCACAGCATGAATGAACGCTGTTTACATTACTCTGTATACTGAGTATATGTATTATGTATACAGGTGTATACTGGTTACCTGTATGAGTAATAAGGGTAAACTGTGGGTGCCAACTCAACAATCCCTCTGTAGCCCCATTGTCTGCGGCCTGGGGGCTGAGGTACAGATACACATGACTTGGTGACTTGCCAAACCTCTTTGTTAGATTCTATCTCACAAATAGTTGTTGTAGAGAGAATCAGATAGCCAGATTGCACTGACTAATGTGTCTAGTTTCCGTCCCATGGGCAAAAGGTTATTTGAAAACACGAAACATATACCCAGAGATGTCGCTGTTCTAAATGGGTAAGAATAGGTGTGTATGAAATGTGATTTATTGCACCAGCATTGGTGGCAGTGGAGGTGGAATTTGTAGACATCAATCAAATTAAATGTACATTTTCATGTACATTTTCCCGGTCTGTGTTGTGAGCAGACAATAGGTGCAATGTGCCATGTACCACTATATTCACTTGGCTTGTTTAGGATCTTGGAAAGGGGAAGTAAAGAGAGAACCCAGTTTGCTATTTTTCACATGTTCTTCCCCTAAGTGGAACAAGGCAGGCTTTGATACTGATCCTTATTTTATAGTTATATAGCAATCTTTATCATGCAACAACTGGGTATAGAGGAAAAATTGCCAATGGCAACAGTCCCCTATATTTCAGAACATTTTTATAGGGATTAAAACTAAATCAAGTTAGTGGATCAATTGGTGTCTTTTAAATGTTTGTAATCTATTCTTCTGTTGATTGGTTCAACAACAGTAATGCACTAGTTGTTTTCCTTCTACAGTGTCCATTACACTCAGTTGGTGTTATTTGCACACTGTTAAGCTGTTGTCTGGTCTCATTCTGGCTACACCCATCATGTGCTAGTGCCCTGCTGGTCGACTCAGTATTCACCCTGGATGTAAACGTGGAGAGAAACTTAATTGAAACCAGTAGACAGTGTGTTCTATGCACCCTCAGATATCACCCCGTGCCCCACTAGGAGGGTGATGTATGACAGGGCGTGATCTCATCTTCGTGTAATTGCTTGTGTGTGTTGATTCGTCCTGCCATGAAAGCCGCAAATGAAAAAGAATGAAGTAAGAATTTCCTCTCGGCTCTCAACACGTGTGGATTTGTCTGGCCCGTGACAGGTTTGAAGGATGAGTCTTCAATCAGAGCAGAACCTGCAGAGGAATTTCATTTAAGAATATTGTCTCCCAGTCAACATAATTGATCACTAGTTCTTGTTGGTACTTGCGATGTCAGGGTTTGTGAGCGTAATCACTCATTGTGTCTACCACTATCATCTGGCACTGGCCAAGGAGGGAAAAAGTGAAAGGGGTGAAAACCACAGAGCAGTGCCCCCTGTCAGGGTGGCTGGGAAATGGTTGGTAATGGATGGTGTGGTTGCTTTTCTCGATAGTTCATCAGTTTGCAAAACCGCGTGTTGATTAATGATTCCCTCAGATTTCAATGAGATTGCTGCTGAAAGTAATGATCCACATGCAGATGGGCAAGTGGGTAAGATGGACGACTCATATCTTATCATATGAGTTAGTGTACATTCATTACATTACATGGAGTCTGGCCTGGGACACACTTGTCTTGAGAATTCAACAGCCAACTGTGTGGTGAAGTATAGATGGTCTGTATACACGAGGCATGTGCAGGTGTAAGAGTCAAGGGAATCTTCTCTTTCAGGACAGCGTGTCGTCTGTGATGGACAGTGTGTAGTCTGTGATGGACAGTGTGTAGTCTGTGGTGGACAGTGTGTAGTGTGTGGTGGACAGTGTGTAGTCTGTGATGGACAGTGTGTAGTCTGTGGTGGACAGTGTGTAGTCTGGTGGACAATGTATAGTCTGTGGTGGACAGTGTGTAGTCTGTGGTGGACAGTGTGTAGTCTGTGGTGGACAGTGTGTATTCTGTGGTGGACAGTGTGTAGTCTGTGGTGGACAGTGTGTATTCTGTGTTGGACAGTGTGTAGTCTGGTGGACAGTGTGTAGTCTGTGGTGGACAGTGTGTAGTCTGTGATGGACAGTGGACGACTCATTCTTAACATATGAGTTGTGTACATTCATTACATTACATGGAGTCTGGGCTGGGCACACTTGTCTTGAGAATTCGGGGCAGTCAACTGTGTGGTGGGAAATATGATGTCTGTATACACGAGGCTGTGGGGCAGGTGTAAAATTTATGGGGAATCTTACTCTTTAGGACAGCGTGTCGTCTGTGATGGACAGTGTGTAGTCTGTGGTGGACAGTGTGTAGTGTGTGGTGGACAGTGTGTAGTCTGTGGTGGACAGTGTGTAGTCTGTGGTGGACAGTGTATAGTCTGTGGTGGACAGTGTGTATTCTGTGGTGGACAGTGTGTAGTCTGTGGTGGACAGTGTGTAGTCTGTGGTGGACAGTGTGTATTCTGTGGTGGACAGTGTGTAGTCTGTGGTGGACAGTGTGTAGTCTGGTGGAGAGTGTGTAGTCTGTGGTGGACAGTGTGTATTCTGTGGTGGACAGTGTGTAGTTGTGGTGGACAGTGTGTAGTCTGGTGGAGAGTGTGTAGTCTGTGGTGGACAGTGTGTATTCTGTGGTGGACAGTGTGTAGTCTGTGGTGGACAGTGTGTAGTCTGGTGGAGAGTGTGTAGTCTGTGGTGGACAGTGTGTATTCTGTGGTGGACAGTGTGTAGTCTGGTGGACAGTGTGTAGTCTGTGGTGGACAGTGTGTAGTCTGTGGTGGACAGTGTGTAGTCTGTGGTGGACAGTGTGTAGTCTGGTGGACAGTGTGTTGTCTGGTGGACAGTGTGTCAAGTGTTGTGTTAACACACTGTCCTTGTCTTCCTCCTCAAAATCTTGGTCCTGGTACATGATACTGGTCCTTGATACTGGTGCTATTGCAAACATGTATTTATTGATGCTATGAAACAGGAAATCACACAGACCAGACTTGTGTCAGCCGATGTGTAAACCAGTCCTAATGTGTCAGCCGATGTGTAAACCAGTCCTAATGTGTCAGCCAGTGTGTAGCTGGGCCCTGCCCCAGGTCCAGGTGCCTATAGACCAGCATGTCTTTACACTTCAACTGAAGCTTATTACCAGAAACCCAAAGTCTACCATCTCACCGAGCCTCACACTGTATGTCTGTGTCACTTCTAATAAATGTTCCTGTGGACAAGTTTTCACGGACCCATGCCCCCACGACCCTAGGGGGTATGCCCAGGTTTATTGTTGTCTCGCTCCAGGCTGGATAATTGCGCTGACAATTATGCTGTCTCATGGGTAAAATTCAGCTGATGAAAACGGTTGTGGCTTCTTTGTGGGGTTGAATGACCATGATGATATGTCCCACAGCGGGGGCCCTACCCCTTGTGAAAATGTGGTTTTACTAATAGGCTGTGTGCTTAGACAGATCAGGCATAGGGTGTCAATGAGACAGAATAGAGATGAATCATTATGGGAATAAATCATTGACTGACTGTCTTCATAATGAGTATAACCTTTAAGAATTATTTCCTACTAACCATGGTTCAATGCATTTGACACATCCAAGTAAACAAATGAAACAAGTATGTGTGCACACAACATACAAATCTCTATGAGTATATCAATATAATTAAACTTATGGTGTAAAATTATGTAACTTATATTACTTTCTAAGGATATATGTCAATGTTGTTATAAGTTTCTTACTACACAAATGGTGATAGTGTTGGGGAAGTGTGGTAAGTACAGAACTTCTGCCTTCCCAAATTTCCATTTATAATTGTGTGTTTATGAATGTATGAAAGTTTATTCAACAACAACAACAACAACAACAACAACAACAACACAGTAATAGCATAATATATTATGGGAAAGATAATACAATACAATAACATTTCATGACTGATGAGTTGCTGCTGTTGAAGGCACTTAGCAGAAGTCATGTGACTTATAAGGCACTATGTAACAGTAACAGTAATAGTATGTTATGTTATTGTCTATTCAGTGTATTTTTCTTTATATTATCCACTTGGAAATAAACATTCATTCATTCATTCATTCATTCATTCATTCATTCATTCATTCATTCATTCATTCATTCATTCATTCATTCATTCATTCATTCATTCATTCATTCATTCATTCATTCATTCATCCATCCATCCATCCATCCATCCATCCATCCATCCATCCATCCATCCATCCATCCATCCATCCATCCATCCATCCATCCATCCATCCATCCATCCATCCACCATCCATCCATCCATCCATCCATCCATCCATCCATCCATCCATCCATCCATCCATGTTATATATTACCATGCATGCAGTGTTTATATTTTGCATGGCATTCACATATGTTAGTTCCATAAATGATATTTATTTCTCCCTTGTTGTCAAACACTACACGATTCAGTGATGTGTCCCATTGCTGTGCTTCTGTCTTCTCGCTCCAGCTGTATCTGATCACTGTACAAACTGAGTCTGTCCTCACTTGCTCTTCTATGTACTGGTGTTTGCTGTAGAGTGGCCTTGTAATGTTGCATGAGATCTTTGTTCACCATGGGATGGTGATGAACGAGTATCTAACCATCCTACAGCCAGGCCATGCAGAACAGTGAATCTAATAATGTTTTAAATTTTAGTCGATATAATTTATTTTAAATTAGTGCATTGTCAATGTGAAAAGTAAGTAGTATGTTTTGATTCAAAGTTAATTATTTGTTAAACCATGAAATATTGGTCTGCCACTAGACTTGAGCAATAAAGCAACAGACCATGAGATTACCTGCAGAATGAGTTCTACCACCAAGTGGTAGACTAGGCACCTCTGTAGACGCCAGCTTGTCAGTGTGTCTGTCACAGCACCCATCAAATCTCAGCTTTCTTTCCTAAATCTTCTCTGTACCTTCTTCAGTCCTGTGTATATAGCTGTGTTAGATGTTGTTTCCATGAATGTTGAATGTGGATCTGTGTCATCTGTGTCTGTGTGTGCACTTTGGATGACATGTGATACTTAAAACATGAACACCAATGCGGGCAGTGTTACCATTCGCATAAGGTGACACCTATATGGCGTATCTTGACACCCCCTCGTTCCACCCCTTACCCCCAAACACAGGTACAAAGTCACCCGACCTGCAATTATACGCTGTGACTCTTTGAAGTTGTTTTTCTACCCGCCAAGTGTCATTGTGTGATCAAATGTATCAGTAAGTGACCAAACCCTCTACTCTAGACTGAGGCGTTGCCGTGGATGCCATTAAAACAGTTACAAAGAACTCGTGTGGAGATAGCGACGCACTATTGGCCAGGTATCAGGGTGGTTTATGGCCGACGGACAAGGTGTAACAGTCACCTGTTCTTAGGTCTACTTCTGCAAAATGGAATTTGTTGACTTGTGCTTTGAACAGTATCAGTTTTGAAATGTCTTGTCGGCCTGGTCATATTTGTCATCCATCAAATCAGTCTTTGGAATACTTGGTTGGTTTCTGTTAGCTGTGACACAACTAAGTCCAACTGGTGATGACTAGACTATTTATTAATGCAGTTCTTATAAATAACATAGGGGTAAAGTAACGTTTTTTTATTTTAGAGAGATTTGAAACAGTGGGTAGAGTACTTCTCACACAGAGTGTAATCAGAACAGGCAGCCATGCATGGAGAGTTGATAATTTGTTTACATATTATAGTTACATAACTCTTATGTCTCTTTATAGTATGTCTGGATACATTTTCAATCATAAATAATTAATAATCTGCCATGAGAACAAACACAGGCCAACTTCACTACACCATGTCATGGTCATTCTTGGGACTGGACAAAGCTGACCTGAATGGAGAGGTGACCATATTAGTAGGAATAATCTCTTACTTTACAGAAATAATTTGTGACTATCCTTAGATAATCTTAAATGCAAGGTGGCTGTATTATGAAGAAGTTGTCTGACAGTATTTCCTTATATATGCTTTAATTATTTTCATTTCATTATCTCTTGCAACCAAATAATTCTCTTGATATACTTGAAACGATTCAGTCATTCCAGTGCAGGGCGCACCAGTAGTACTGTCACATGACCTTCACTGGAGCAGACTCAAGGTGAGTCTGCCTCCTACAAAGATGGCGTCAGGTGGCTCGCAGTGGCCTTTTATGATTTTATTCCTTGCAGACGATGTGAGATGTTTGATTGATTGTGTCATAAACTCTTGTTTTAATCATCTTGCAGGTGCGAACAGGTGTGGATGACAGCGGGACAAGGAGTAATTGAAAGAAACTCACCCAACTGTGGCCATTTTTATGCGTGGTCTAGTGAGCACATTCTGCGGATACAGACGCTGCAAGTGGACTTCTTTTATATCACAATCAACGTGTCAGATTATGCAAAATAATTTCTCTGTTGTTTGACGCTCTGACGTTTGAGTCAAAGAAGGACCAAATGGAGGGAATCATTTGTAGAAAGTGTCACCGTTTTTGTCTTTGTCACTTTTGGTAAAAGAACTGAACCAAAATGGCAGGAGTTGACCAACTCCATGCCCCGTTTGTGAAACTGACACTAGGTGGCTGTGGTTCATCGGAGAGCTACAACAGTAGTATGTTGACGAGCTACAGCGCCACGTCAGAATCTCGTTCGTCCAGCACTAGCCAATCGCAGCATGACTCGGCAAATTTCTCGCATGATTACGCAGACATCCCAGGTGGCGACACTAGTTCTTGTGCGTGCGTTCACAATCACCGCGATGGCAAGGATGCGACGGATGATGGAAACATGTCGATGGTGGATGAAAATGCATTTGCGAGCAGCTGTGCCAAGTTGCCTGAGTTGGAACGTGTGCCATGGTGTGAGCAGGAAGTGTTGAATGTGCTTCGTGAGGGACGCACGAAACATTTGTGTGGACACATCACTGTGGAGATGATGCAGCGGCTATCATTCCTGTTACACCGGCCACTTGTGCGTATTGCTCGTGAGGTCCAGCGTCTGAGTATGTCACTTAACAAGTGCACGAAACACGAGGTACAGACGGCAATGAAGATAACCCTGTGTCACACGTTGTGTGACAGTTGTACGCAGGCGTGTCACAAGGCACTCGCTGTGTATGCGATGAGTGCGCACACGCACAAACAGAGCAAGAGTGAGCGTGCCGCACTACACTTCTCTGTTGGCAAGTTCCACCGGTGGATGGTAGATGTGTGTATAGCGCCGTACGTGCATGAGTTCGCTGCCATCTTCCTGACCGCCTGCATCGAGAACCTACTGGAAGAGATCGTGTTGACATCACTTGGCAATGAACAGCTCGGTATGTACATCTGATCATATATCTATATTGTATTTACATCTACTTCTACACACCTGCCACAATTATGTGGGTGTTTATAAGATGTCAACAGTGAAATGCTGCTTAAGCTGTTTTTAATTCCATAGATTATGAGCTTTCTATAAAGTGATATTCCCTTGTTGAAATATCTTCAGTATTTTTTATTTATTGGTCAAATTGCAATAAACTTTGAAAAGCAACATCATGGGAAACGAAGCCATTTATTCTTAAATACTCATTTTTAATGTATGTGTTTATAAAAACAATGTATTTACTAGTTTTATATTGTTTGTCAACAAAAATAAATTGTACAATGAAAGATGAGATTATAAACTAAATGTACATTTCTGAGAAAGCTTTATGGGACATACCCCTAAAAGCTATTTATGGTACATCTGCAGAATAGGCCTGTGTGACGTAACATGCTGTTTGCTAGGGCAGGCCATACAAAGTAAAATATTAATTTGTGTATACCTGATAGTGATAACTGTTTAGATAAGTGCCCTAAAATCACTAATACTAATACATGTACAAGTGATGTTGTTGTTGTAAAAATAACGATAACCACTCCATAATGTTCACAAGTAAATTTTATGTATAATTATCAAAATTCTCAATGTCAAGCCACCGTCAATTATTTGAATTGTCCTATATTTAAGTAATATGATATTGTGACACAGCTAAAATATGTAACATTTTAAGTCTATTGGCATGTGGTCACTGTATTTTGTTCAGAAGAAGAGCTTTGACAGTCATGTTATGAAGTCCCTGTAGATGTATATAGCCAATAATATGCACTTTAATCCTGTCTGTTCATAGCAAACCGCCCTGACACTCAGTCAGGTTTGCAACAAATATAAGTGACACAGGGTTGTGGGTGAACATGTAGAAGACTTGCATTGTTTTAATGTTATGCAAATTTTACCATACATAGAAACATGTAAATATATACAAACAATCGCTACATAACAATGCAAACTCCCATGGCTCAGTACGATTGGGCCATGGCCTACAAAATTTAACTTTGAATAAAAGTACATAGTATGCAATCCTGATTAAACATAATTAAAATATTTTAATTTTCACATTAATCCTGTCTGTTCATAGCAAACTGCCCTGACAGTCAGTCAGGTTTGCATCACATGTAATGCATGAACATCCATCACTTGGACTTTGATGATTCTAGATCTCTTGATGTCTGCAATAAAGTTCACAGTTGCATGTTCGACACCAATCACACAAGTTAAAATCAATTTGATGAATTGGCGTCATCGTTCATGCAAGAATGTTAAAAGCTGTCCCCAGTCCATCACCAATACATTATTAATTAATTAAAGTGCCTTCCTCCATATATTCATAGTGAATATATGATCATTGGTGGGAAGCAGTTTTAATAATATATGGGAGGTGATAGCCAGCAAATATTATTATTGTAACAGCAGTTGTTGTGTTCATAGCCAGGCGTGATGTGATCTTTAAAAGTGTCTTCCATTATATCCCATATATTTATTTATTCGTTATCGAATACCCTTTAAACATAATCAACCTATGTTGCTCATATGTATTTAATCATTTAACATCCTTTATTGTTTCTATAATAACATTTTAATTTGATCACTAGTCTTCTTTGATCTATACTTTAAAGCTTCCTACCACCCGTATCAGCAAGACGCTGTTTACCAGTTAAACGGTCCATAAAACCCACGCAGGAATTTGTGCTGGGACCACCACTCTGTGACAGCTATTAAGGTATTACGCACCTCTATCACAGCTTGCCTGATTAATTGTAATTAACCTAGCGTGACCGCCATGGTCGCGACTGAGTAAGCGCGCAGGTACACTACGCTTAGGTCATCGTCATTCACACGGCCATCTGCAGGTACTCAAGACAATTTCATTTCCCGCATACTTGCATTCCTTGGTGCTGGCATGTCCCCCCAGACTCGCTGGCAATTTGTTCATTAGGCCAAGTAAGCACACTAAGTGTCCAGCCACTTCCTGTGAGATCCTTTCACACAGGTCCCCAGGCACAATGACGCACTTAATCATCCACCTTACGCAACCCCATAGTTCCCACCAGGGGGTGCGTGAGACATTCGCTACTCAGACCGATATATTGACGGGGAAAACACCCCCTGCGTCGTCAGACAGCGTGAGGGTTTTCCAAGTTGGCAGGGGAAGAATAGGAAGGAAGGGGTGAAAGTGGTGTCCCTTGCGCAGCTTTGTCATCGCTATTTACCCCAATCCCTCCAATGGCACGCGCATTCATTACGTTTCCACCCCAGCAGGGGTGATGTTCGGTGCACCCATGGAACTGGCAGTGTCACGATTCATGTGTTCAGTGGTGTGAAATTGTTTAGGTGATGTGTGATGTTTGTTTTGGTTTGAATGTCTGTTTATCATAAAAATAACTCGTGTTTTGAGATGTGCTTTTTCCCTACTTTCTCTTGTGAGACAATTATGGTATTATAGGTGTATGTGTCCATAATCCTATTAGAAGCCTTGCACTTACAGGATTATTTCTGAAGAATGCATTTCTAAAGAACTCAGAACTTTGAAATAGAAGAGTGATAGGATAAAATGTTGAAGTTTGCTATGATAAAATACTTGTAAACTTTCATAATATTTTTTATTTAAAAGAATTAAACATTCTTGTTCATCAATAAATTAAACTAAATTATATAATATCATATATATATATATATATATATATATATACACACTGTTTTTTCTTGGTGATATTATGAATTAACTTATCTTCATGAATGCAAAATAATTATCAGAAAATCAGAAACGTGTTAATAACCATTTGTTATTTTGAAGGTATTCCAGTGCATAGCTGGATTTGAAATAATTATCTGCCCTTACCAAAAGTATAATATTAAGGGAATATTCTACATAGATTTTTGCACATAGTTTTCTCTAGAATTCTCTCTGGAATGTATACAGTCCTACACGTGTTTGGTGTCAACATGTTGGTTTGTGGCTCCAAACATTGATGTTAATGGGTATTTTATTTATTTGGAAAACTACCCCGGTAACTGCTTAGACATGGCATGTCTGTGTTTATGCTTGATTAGTGCAAAAATATCAGGTTTATAAATGTTGTCACAATTTATAATTGTTGTTTCTCTGTTATTTGTAGGCTAATTGGTGTAACACATAGCAATTTCTTAATTCATCCATTATATTAGAAGTTTCAAATAAAATGATACTTTCAGTTTTCTTTTATGATGACATAGCTGGTTATTTCAATATAATTTAGGTAGTGTTGTCAGTAATAATTATTGTTCACAAGTAAGTTATTTTAACTGCATTTATAGGACTTTATTAATCACTGTTTATTGTTAAATATGGTAAAATCATATAACAAATTCATGACAATTGCTCACATATTATTTTGATTAAAAAACTAATTTACTGTCCAATTATTTTTTTTAAATAAAAGAAATAGAATCGCTGTCTTAGATGTACTGTATTAAATATTAAATAGTGCAGTCACTGCTGAACTCCAGTATGTAGTCTGACAGTAGTTTAAACAGCATGAAATAATTTGCTTGAATTATTTATCAACAGTATGGCTTTGTGCTTAATAGAGTGAAATGATATTGTCTGTGTAAAACATGCTGTGAGCAATTATACACATGCGTGGAGATCAAAGGAAACATTTCTTAATCATGTAATGATGTTGTATCATATCATGTATATATCATTATATATTTATATAATTTACGTTGTAAATTAGAGATGACTATTGTTCTACATGCTAATGACTACATGCTAAGAAAACAAATGCAAATTTAGGTTTTTGTATTTATTGGACCTTACTTAATTTGTTCGTTGCTGCGAATATATTTCTTGGAAATTGCATCTGCTCTGCAAGTAGTTGCCATCTGTTAATACAAACCTAACCTCTAAAATGTGCGTTGCTTTGGTGGAGTGGAGTGACCATTGTTGTTGATGAACTTGTTATCAGAGTGCATCTCCTTCTCTGTCCTGGGCCTTTATTTGGAGCTCGTCCAAGTCATTTTACCTGAAAGCGCAGGAGATAAGACCTGACTAATAGAAAAGTACCCAGTGAAGAATATAGTGTATATGTAACTACAGTAGGGGCGCTGTATTGGGTTGTGAACAGGGGGTTATTATGAATGATTATTTAAAGTGGTGGGTATTTAGGTGTTTGTCTTAAGTTCTGAGTACAGGGACCATTCATTACCTGGGACAATGGCAGCACTTATGAGTTGGCGTTTGTCAATTTGTCAGGGAGAAAGGCTCATTATGGGGGTAGTGGTTGTCACGAAGGTTATTGCAGGAGACGACGAGGTGGCCACCTCGGATATTTGCCACTTTGTTTAGTGATAACTGACCAATAGATTTCTGCTTTGTAGTCACTGAAAAGCTAAATGTGTTTTGTGGTGAGTGAATCTTATTTCACTGTTAAGTTGTCTGTACAGCATTGTGTGCTATTTTAAAACATTGGGTCATGTGAGTCATTTAGCTGCGGCGTGAACAAAAAGACATATTCTCCTTTGTACTGGAGGTTCTAAGAACATAGAGTTCTTATTCTTCTGGAAAGAAGAACACATTTTATCTTCATACAAAGATTATACCTTAAAGCTAATGTATATTTAATAGTCCATTGATCAGTATTGTGGAGCAGCAGTGTTCTATGTTTAGATGTTTTAGTGTCTGTTATTTAAAACATTATTCAGTTTTCCCACTGTACAGAAACATTCCACAGTATTCTCAGCAGGCTAAACTAATGCCAACAACAGGCACAACTTGATATTTAGGTAATTATGAGGATTCCCCTTAGCAGCCCAGGAAAAAGGGATTTCACAGGAACAGATGTGCTCAGCTTGGTAAATTAAACCTGTCGTGAACCTTTAATGATGTGCAACTCAATCGTGTGTCATTTGTCGATGTCATTGTGTAGTTGACATGTGGTGATCACCTTGCGGTATGTTGAGAGTTTTAAGTAAGCATATTGAAGACTTAAACCGGTATTATTTTCACATTGTTGTCGCATCTGTCTCACTGAATTCCATTTCAGCTAACTGCAAATACGTTGGATGCTTTAAATATGATGCATTCCACAAATTCTACATGCAAGTGATAGGATGAAATGTAGAAGTTTGCTATAATAAAATACTTGTAGCTTTTCATAATAATTTTGTTTTTAAAGAGTTAAACATTCTTGTCCATCTAAATTTAATTTCAGTTATATATATATATGGCTATTAACACGTTTCTGATTTTCTTATAATTATTTTGCATTCATGTTAATAAGTTAATTCATAACATCACCAAGAAAAAACAGTGTATACATATATATATATATATATATATATATATATATATATATATATATATATATATATATATATACACTGTATATATATTGGTGATGTTATGAATTAACTTATCTTCATGAATGCAACATAATTATCAGAGAATCAGAAACGTGTTAATAGCCATTTGTTATTTTGAAGGTATTCCAGTGCAGATGTGGATTTGAAATAATTATATGCCCTTACAAAAAATATATAACGTTTATGGAATATTCTATATAGATTTTTTGCACATAGTTTTCTCTAGAATCTCTCTACAGTCCTACAGGTGTTTGCTGTCAACATGTTGGTTTGTGGCTCCAGATGTCGATGTTAGCGGGTATTGTCTAAATTGTAAACAAAATGTTTCCGTTTCTGCCCACAGGTGACTCGGTTCTGAGCCTGGAAGTGTTGGATTATGGGATAGCAAGTAGCAGTGCATTATGGGGCCTGCTGCAGCCATTTGAACACCTGATCAGTGGAGTCAATGCCAGTGGTAAGTGTATTTTAACTTAATATCTTAAACACGCCTGCATTACCCTTTAATTTAACACATAACATCCACTTACCAATATGCTGTGTTATTCATTATGAGTGACTGTTATGAAGAAGACACATATGTGTCATATAAAAGAACTCTATGATCGTGTTTGTCCGTCAGAAATTTGGGGAGATAACAAGTAAGTAGTTGCAATCAGCAAATTTCTTCACCAGCCCAGTGGGAAACATTCAACCATATTGTAAGGGTGGCTGGCATTAAAACTACTCATTCACAAACCAACCAGCAGCCAGCCACCCAGCCAGCCAGACAGCCAGCCAGCCAGCCAGCCAGCCAGCCAGCCAGCCAGCCAGACAGACAGACAGACAGACAGACAGACAGACAGACAGACAGTTATCAAACTTATGAAATGGCATCAAGGAGGTTGAAACCATGCTACTTTCAACTGAACACCCCCACTCCCCCACTGTGCTACCTGTCCCCAATAGTTCCCCCCTCCACAGCATATCTGCTGCACAATCTCAAAAGTCAATTTTAGAAACAAACCTGGCGATCATTTCAGACTGACCTGATGCATGTTTTAT
This sequence comes from Ridgeia piscesae, assembly GCA_025642075.2. Taxonomy (NCBI): domain Eukaryota; kingdom Metazoa; phylum Annelida; class Polychaeta; order Sabellida; family Siboglinidae; genus Ridgeia; species Ridgeia piscesae. The sequence continues at coordinate 338,887 of JAODUO010000596.1, forward strand.
CCACAAATTGTCACCTGGGCTTATCTTGATTTGTAAATATGGGATCCCTTGATCTGTTGCTATCATGACAAATGGTGCATGCTCCAATAATTAATATTTAATGACTTGTTGAGACTACAACTTATCAGCGCGTTGTGAAATTGCCTGTGGTTTACCACACTCCTTGAATCATTGGTTGGTCTAGTCTGGGTATTAAATTATTATGTATTAAATAAAAAATTACCTCCAAAATAAATAATGGAATCTGGAATATGTTTTGTTACAACATATGTTTTCTGATCACTGTCAGCATTTTGGCTACTTAATTAACATTTTTGTTTCTACTGAAAACAGTTTGCCAAGAACAAAGAAATTGTCTTGAGTTTTTGATATTCAAAGCTTTTGCTTGACTGGATGTTGTTGACAGCAAGACCAACTTTCGTTGTTAATTATTAATTAGTGACATATCTTCTCCAAGGAATTAATGTGGCGGAGTAATTGTTGCACATGTTCTAGTGTCTGCTGGAGTGGTCATTATTAGGGGGGCCTAATGACCCATTGTCCACACATATTCTCTTTGTACCATCTGGTCAGTGGGCAGCATTTGGTCAGTGCTCATCATTAAGAAACTGACAGTAATGAATTTGTGAATTGTCTTCATGCTTACTGACCCAAGCAACCAGTTTCATTATTCCATATGTAGCAGTAATGTATCACATTTGGAACAATGGGCTGCTTAATCAATTAAACCAATTTACTATAAATACTTTTAACTAGTTGCTTCAATTGGTAGATGATACATTTGCATACAGTGAAATAATATTCCATTGTCAAATGATAGTCAGATGATCATGTGAGTTAACTGACTACCATTCTTACTGAAGGGTGAGCAGTTAAATGATGAACCTTTGCAATAATTCAAATGATTCTGGGTTATATTTTCAATTGTTTTATTATTAACTTGTCCTCAACATGTCGTGATTGTGTAAATCTGAAAATAGATATAATTAGTAACCCGTCGCGGACGACTGAAGTTAATGACGACAACCTATTGCTGTCTTCAGTATGGTGTTATCATTAGCAGAAGTATTCCTGTACTTTTAGCTTAATTTTCAATAAACATAACAGAACTTTGGTGACACCAGAAACAGTCAACTGTTTCCTTCACTAGTGGCCCCTAGTGTATCGTAATGTCAGAAACAACTGGTTAAAACTGCAGATTTTGGAAGGCGCTTTTAAACACAGCTTCAAACTAAATATGTAAAGAACAGGACGCAGGTTATTGATAAAGCAATGAATGCTTCACTGCACTTACAGAGATCTGCAACAAGAGCCAGTGGCGTAGTTGTAGTTGTAGTTGTAGTTGTAGTTGTAGTTGTAGTTGTAGTTGTAGTTGTAGTTGTAGTTGTAGTTGTAGTTGTAGTTGTTGTAGTTGTAGTAGCCCAGGTCAGCTGTGCAGGACACTGCTTGCAAGTGCATGTTTGATTACTTGATATCATGCCACGATAATGGTACTATGTTATACTCAATCCCATATCGGTGGTTGTTTCTGTATTAATAAAGCAGTCGTTTCCTATGATGTTTTTATACGTGGCCCTGGAGAGAGAACGACAATGTTGTAGTTCCCCTGCAGGAGTCACTGATGTGACGACCAGATAGTGAGCTACATGGCAATATGCCAACTGCTTGATCCCAATCTCAAGTTTCACTCTGCGGTTTGAATGAACTGCCACATGATTGCAGTATATGGCGCAAAACTTGCTGTGTTTGTTAATCCTGCTGTAACTAATAGTTGACTTTCACACTTTTTGAGCAAAGTACACTTGTGAGGTAAATTTAACAGGCATGATCATTGATTAAGAAACTGTTCGGTACAAAAGTTGCAGAAAGTCAGTCTGTGACATTTATCGTTGTCAGGCTAAAAAACAGAACAAAGACAAGAGTGTGTTGCTATTCATGCATTCCGGATGTGTCTGGTAATTGCTAGGGTAAAATGATGCATATGTAGTATAGCTGCATTGTTTGAGGGTACTTTTGGAGGGTAATGAGAAGAAAAGTCATCTAGCTACCTGGGTGGTCTATTGCCCCCCACGTTAGAAACCTTGGGGCAGGTGTTTGTCGCATTTCTGCATTTTTGTTGCTGCTGGTAATTAGCTAGACCTTGTGAAAGGACGCCATTCGATACGCCGACTTTTGCCATTTGCTTGTAACAGCATTGCTAGAACATATCAGCACCATCACAGCTGGCTGCTTTGTCTGTTTATGAGTGAACTACCCAGTACGTCATTATCCACTTTGAAGCACCCCATTGTGAGGGTTAGGTAACTATGACAAAAGGGCGATCATACTGTGTCTCTTAAAGGTGTCAGTGGGTGGGCTGAGACAAGAACTTAACCTCACCTAACTTACAATTATCACAACTGCCAGCCACTTACGCCTGTAGGGGTAATTCCTCTAGGGTAACTGGGACGGAGGATAATTGCCCCAAAATACCTCAATCTCATTGCTTGTGGATTTTTTTACTCAAAAACGGAGATCACCGATTTGCAAAGAAATGTGATAGTCAGTTAGCATAAGATGTACATATTTATACTAAACAACAGTAACGGTGATTGAGTCAGTGAGAATGTGAACAAACTGAAACTCTTACTTAAGATGCAGATACAGCAAATTAATAACTCGTAACACACCAGCCCTGTCTGGTCCACACGTAAGAACCGTGCCTGTTGACAGGCTGGCGTGTGTGCACAGGGACTTGATTGCTGGATTAGCATTATTCCTCCCTGGGGCTTGGTTCTTGCAATAATATTGATCAGAATCTGCACTAATCAAACAAAGACATCCATTGTGCACACACACAATGGCCAGTCAGGTCTCTCTTGATGTTTGAATTAATAAATGTCACCAGGCCATGACGGATGACCCAGAGAGAAACGTCAAGTCGCTAGGACAGAGACAGTTTGGATGGCACAGTCACAGTGACTCGTGCCAGATTAGTTGGAAAGTAAAAGATCACTTGACTTCAATATTTTCTAAAGTAAAATCAGACCTAACGAAAATTCCAGTCTGCGGTTTCTAGTCAAAATAGCAATAAAAACAGATTAGATGCGTTGGAATACATTCACGCATAGTTGCAGAAGTATACTCATGTTGTTGTTTCTACAAGTTGTCTGCAGGAACTCGTGGCCGTGTCTCGACTGGATCCTTTTAGTTTGTTCATTTATCTGTCTCGTCAAGGTGGCCACATCCGGCAATATGTCTGGGATGTCTGAGGCCACCTGGTTTTGTTTGTACTTTCTAGAGACAGGTTAGTCACTGTCACTGAATACATGTGTGAGGTAAAGAAAATCCCTTGTCTGTCCATGTTATGGTTGTTGTAAGTAGAACAGTTAACATCACTGACACATCCTCACACGTGGGCAGTGTTAGTTCACCCATTTTAGCAGTATTTTTATTAATATCTACAACAAAGTTATATTCCTTAGTAAAAACTATAGAAACTTTATAAATGTCCACATGGGAACTATCCAAGAAAAATATCTAGTTAGCCCCTATATGGTTTTCACGTAATTGTAACTGGAGAATTATGAAGAGCACCTTTATGTGTTGATGTAAATACTTTTGCACCTGTCGAGTATTGAGCTTGGAAATGGAGATGCCTGTTTCTTTTGCCTCACCTGAGGTTATCTATCACCCCTAATTGCATTCCCTCATTATTGGTCGTTGAACCAGCAGCACCCTGGTGCAACCAGCACAAAACAGCCACAAACAGTCTCTGCTGTTGACTCTGTAATAATACAACATGATTTCTATTAAGTGCAGGGGTGAGGGTCATTACCTGGGCCCCTCGGTGAGGGCACTGTCATTACCCACAGGTGAGGGACGTGTTGTCACAGAAGTGGTTTCACCATGAAGGTGTGTCAGCCATCAAATTGGGTTGCTGTCGGGCTGCGGGTAAAGGTGGGAAAAAAGTGCAGGTCCCAGGTAGGGTGGTAGGAGATGACACAAAGGTGGCGTGCTGGGGTGAAATACATGCATAATGTGGCGTGCCTCGATCACCATTCATACTTGTTCAGAAGGGGTTGTGAAGTTGGCCGTCGTGTGGGGTGCGAGGTGTCATTTAGAGCAGGTCGTCTAGGTCGGATTGGACTTTGATATTGTGTGCTGTAGACACTAGACACTCACTGGAGGCTCCACTGGCACTCTCAGCACTGTTAACTTTCTCCTGTCATCAACCAGTACTACTAGTTCACCACAGTGACCACACCAGTGACCAACACAAGTGACCAGCCAGCACCAGTGACCAGCCAGCACCAGTGACCAGCCAGCACCAGTGACCAGCCAGCACCAGTGACCAGCCAGCACCAGTGACCAGCCAGCACCAATGACCAGCACCAGTGACCAGCCAGCACCAGTGACCAGCCAGCACCAGTGACCAGCCAGCACCAGTGACCAGCCAGCACCAATGACCAGCACCAATTACCAGTATTATGAATACATGAATGACCACACCAATGACCAGCACCAATGACTAGCACTATGAACATTTGAATGACCGGCTTGACTGCACCAATGACCGGTACCAATGACTAACACCATGAACAATTGAATGATCACACCAGTAACCCACACCAATGACCAAGACAAATGACAAGCACTATGAATACCAATGACCACACCAAAGACCAGCATCAATGACCGGTCTACAAGTCCCTGTGACTGTCACCACCTGTCATTGTGTGCTGTGGTGTCAGTGAAGGACAGACACACATATAAAGGGGCTGTAAATCTTCCATCCATCCTAACTGACTGTCACAGACTCCACATTGTCCATCATGACAGTGGGTGACCACAGCTGTGACACTGTCAAAAAGTCATGGTACTAATGATTCATCCACATTTCTCAATAGTTTGCCAAGTCCCAAGATTCAAAATATTTTGATAACAAATCTATGTGATTTTTCTTGAATTATACAGACTAGTGGAGATAATGTTGTGATGTATCCTTAACAAAAATTCTGTGGTTTTAGGTAAAAGTTGACATGTTCACTGTATCATATTTAGGGATTGCAATTCCAACTACCGGTATCTCATTGCTGTCTTGTACGTTTACATCACTCACATGCAAACAGTTAAATGACTTGCTTATTTTATAATATCTCCTGATTTTGCCCTACCCAAGAAGCTTTTCAACATGTACCTGCCAGGTGTGGCAGAACTGACCAGTGGCATGCAAGAACGACGCGCATGACTGAACACACTGTGTCCAATCTGTTCACATCATATCAAGACATATGGTAGAAGTTGTGGTTGACACAACCACAGATTGACACGACCTTATCACGCCCGTATCTCATCTGTGTAGGATGACACGTGCCTTCTGGGGCTTGCACTCCATGTGCCGTGGGCGCGACCTCCTGGTGCATTGTTCCTGCACCCCACTGCCAGGTGCAACAGCCCCACTCCCCGTGAGGCGCCACGGGGTATTCTGGCATGTCACCAACTGACACGTCGGTGTGACGCAAGAGGAAGAGTGTGGCAGGTTGTGGTTGATCCGGTGGTGTCTCTGGTTGATCCGGTGTTGTCTCTGGTTGATCCGGTGGTGTCTCTGGTTGATCCGATGGTGTCTCTGGTTGATCCGGTGTTGTCTCTGGTTGATCCAGTGGTGTCTCTGTGGTTGATCTGGTGGTGTATCTGTGGTTGATCCGGTGGTGTCTCTGTGGTTGTTCCGGTGGTGTCTCTGTGGTTGATCCGGTGGTGTCCCTGGTTGTTCCGGTGGTGTCTCCATGTCCCATCCTACAACTTCCTTCTGGCTCCTTTCACAGAGCAAATGTTTTGAACAGATCCTGCACTGCTACACTGCTCTCTCTCTCTCTCTCTCTCTCTCTCTCTCTCTCTCTTCTCTCTCTCTCTCTCTCCCCTCTCTCTCCTCTCTCTCCCTCTCTCCCCCTCTCTCCCTCCCTCTCTCTCCTCTCTCCCTCTCTCTCTCCCCTCTCTTTCCTCTCTCTCCCTCCCTCTCTCTCTCTCTCTCTCTCTTCTCTCTCTCCTCTCTCTCTCTCTCTCTCTCTCTCTCCCCTCTCTCCTCCCTCTCTCCCCTCTCTCTCTCTCTCCCCCCTCTCTCTCGCTGCTAAATTATGTTATTTTGGCACACTGTGTGAAACAGTGCTGTGACCGTTAACCACATGGTATCAATTTTAAATTGAAAAACCTGGGAATTCTGCAATAATAGACACCACTCTACTTCACAACCATTCGGTGTGCATTTCATTTATACATGTACCCATTTTGTTGAGATATATAACACCTGGCCTGGGATTGCAGGGTCTCTTTGTGCAGCATCCATCCCTTTTAGCACAGTCAATCTGCATAAGCTTAGCTAGCAAGTGGACTTAATTCACCAGAAAGGACATTTTAACTGTGGAGGGCCATCAGAATGTACTATAAGTCTGCCTTAGTTCAACAGCAGAAACATTAAGAAATTGGATTAATTGTTTATAATGGTTGACTGCTGTTCTTATGGGTTTTTACCAGTGCTACAGCATTGTGATCAGCCATGCGGAACATAATCCTACTGTGTGTAACCAACCAGTCTCTCAAAGGATAATGTTTGAAAATATGCAACTTTGGTTGCAATGTGAGTAGCAATAGCTATCCTGAGCACTCATGTGACTGGCAAGGACAGTTTACTAGCAAGAGTGGACATGGATGTCTTGTGTACAGAGCATACTTTTTAGAGGATTAGGGCCATATTGGACTGTTTCATATGAAATTTTTCTTTTCTGTAAAATAAGAATTTTCTTGCATATTTTGTTACACAAGATTATAACTTACTAGTAAAATTACAAACTTAATCAAGCTTGAAAATAAAATAATTTAAAGCTTAATTTTCGGCAGACTTTTGATACCACAAACTTGATTTTGTTTGGTGCAGGAGTTTGCAGATCGACTTTTGAGTATGTAACATTATAGGTGGAAATACTTGATGAGAAAGCTGACAAACCAATTAAAATATACAAGAAATTGATAAAGAAACGTAACAAAATGGATTTCAACCAAGAAAATATGACAGACATAGTTTGTGTTAGAACTCGGGACAATTCTGTCTGTCACCAAATCACAGAAAAGAAATTCTTGTGATATTGTGTCAAATTGTGTTGCTGTCACATTGCGTAGATGTCAGTGACACCCTACTACAGTACCTGGCCTCTAATTAACAACACTTGATTAATCGGTGCACATACCAACGTCATTCATTCCACCTGACTCACCCTCACCCTCCAGTGATGTGCGGGTGACCCTCATGTTATAGCCTAGCGAGAGGGTGGAGGGTGGTAACAGGTGTGGAGGGCAGTAATCATGGGGCCGCAGATTACAGACACACACCCTGGTCCAGTGTACCCATTGTGCAAGTCTCTGTAGTTTGTTGATGAAAGGGACGTATTAGTGAATGTTCTGTAAGTACTTAATGTGCCATGCACGGAATATGAGCCCACAAGTGAGTGATTTTGTTGGTTTAATAACATTATCAAACCATATTGAAATGTTGGATATATATGTATTATTTTATATAAATAACCACCAATCACAACATTCATTTTGCTCACAGTTAAAATACCTTTTTGCTTATAAACATAAAAAAATTATTTAACAATTATCAGTATTTAAAAAACCTATTATAATTGGTATTGATTTAGTGCAAGTAGAATGTTTATCATAATAAACATCACAGACAAACATAAATACATAACTGAACTTACGTTTTAAACCTCTGAAAATGTAGTTATGTACATTTTATTATCGCGTGTTTATGTGCAGTTTTATCCCTCAAGACATTTAGAAAATCACCATTGGCTGAAATTGCACTTATCAATGCAGGGCAGGGTTGATAAGAGATTAAATTACCCAGCATTTGTGTTAGTCAAAAATAGACTGAATACTGATCTTCATGAAATTTCCTATAAAATAAACTGTTGTAACTTGACTCTTAAAGAGGTTTATCATTTTATTGCGAGCACCATCTTCTGCGCCAAGTGCATCCTTTTAGGTGTATGTTATTACGTGGGTTTCATAATGGACTAAATGGAGTAAACTATAGGATGGTTACCCTACCCCTCTCTTACGGCCAGTATCTGTGTTGGCATTCACACATGTAATACCACCCTGCCAACATCGGGGATTGAACCTTTGTGGGAGTCTGGGAAAAGATAGACATTTTATACTTTATTGATGTTAAATAACATCTTATTAGAATTCCATTTAATAAAAACAGACAAGGGTTGGTTGGTATATTTCACCATGATGCCAGCTAAGCGCAGTGATAATGAACTTGTAGACTGCCCCGTGTCTGCCCTCCAAGTCAAATAATCACAGTAGACTGATTGTGTTTTTGTTGTGCACATGATTAATGTGTTGTGGTTGATGTGTCAGTATTATGTTTGAATTAATGTGTCTGCCACAATGTCTGGGTGTAATTCTATTGGCACAATGAAAGTTACCTCGGAATAAAACTTTAATCCACCATGATGATATAATTCACGGTTCAATTGCTGAGTTCTTCAATATGCCTGCATACTTTTGGAGTGTGATGTTACACATGCCAGTTACTTTACTGGCATTGTTACATTCAGTTACTTTACTGATAGATGGCATTGTTACATTCAGTGTGAAACTACCTTTCTTACGTGGACTTCTCATTTAAGAAATATAAGTGGGGAAACTTTGATTTAGATTTAAAAAAATCAACAGACAAACTACCGAAATATTTGTTACCAAACACTGTTGGGAATTTTTTATATACATATATATATATATATGTATATATATATATATATATATATAATATTCAAGCGCTAGTAAATGATTTTGTTCTGCAAAAATTCCCAACAGTGTTTGGTAACAAATATTTCGGTAGTTTGTCTGTTGATTTTTTTAAATCTAAATCAAAGTTTTCCCACTTATATTTCTTAAATGAGAAGTATATATATATATAATAGTGTCTTTGTTTGAACACAATGCCATAAATGTCAACTTGCCACGATTGATTCATTTGCTTTGCTGAATATTTTATCTGTGGACATATCACAGTATTGTACTCAACTGTTCAAGTTCAACCAACCATTTCCTGAACTGTGTGGTGCGTTCTTCATATAGACTGTGGTATTTGACATATTTCCTTACATTTATTTTTGCCTGGATATGTCATTTTTACATTTATGTTTAGCCTATTAATACAGAAAATCCCATTCAAGTAGGCTAAAAGTAATGGTTATGTTTTGGCAGTAAATTATTTGCAGGTGAACCCTTAAATCTTCCTGTGTGAATTATTCGTGACAAGCTCATTATAGCGTAGTTGGGTGTCAGTTAAAAGGTCAACACAGCACTAACCTTTTAGTTTCTGTATACTAAGCATCTCTGTGCTCGAGGTAACTTTTTGATTTTCTTATGGACGACATAAAACTTGCTGAGTGAAAGGTGGGTGGAAGACATTATCTACTGCATGACTCATCAAAGGGCCATCAACAATATGACACGACCAATTGTGTAATAGAACCACTTGTCTCCTTGACAGTTTATGGTTTGTTTATTTTTTGCCCCACCATCAGTGGAACTTGACACCAACAATGAAGACCCAGTCTGCATTGTGAGCTGTTTCTTGCATTCAGCCTTCCTTGTCTTTCATAGTTTACTCATGAATTAAGTGTCTATGTAAGGGTAGCATTCGCACTAACGCTCTAACAAACAGTAATACTTCGTCTTCCATGGCAGTGAAGTAGTGAAGTTAGCTGTGTTATCCCATCTGTGTCGGTCAGTCGGTCGGTCAAGTTAGGCGTGGTCACATTCATCCAGACAGCCAGTAGATTTGTTCACAAACCACCGACCGTGACACAAAAGATAATTGCTTCCACCATGTGTACTGTATAATTACAGGTGATCAAAGAAGAAGATGCCTGGCGTGTGTAGTGTAGTGTTCCTGTAGATATGATATGACATGTCCTGCCAGCGGTTAGGGTGCTTAGATAAAACTTCATAAGTTAATCTTCTGCATGTTTCAAATCTGCTGTCTCGGGCCAGTATTTCACTGGCTTATGCCTTCGTTAGAGAGATCACTATCAGGGTCCACTGCGGGAGGTCGGACAAGGGTGGTAGATTAAGGGTAAAACAGGTATGCTTGGGTGGTTATGACAAGTAATGGTGATAGGTGTGGTTAGGGTTCCTACAAATACCCTCTAGCTGTCTATGCTCTGGTAGCAGACACCATGAGAATTTCTAGCTAGGTGAAAAGAAAGTTGGATTCACAGGTTTTAATTGAGTTTATTCCCAGTCACCTTACTCTATTAAAACACATCTGCTTTGTTAAATTTGTAGAATGGGCTGACCACCTGTCAAACAGTGATGTGTGGTTTTAGGGTTTGCCCTCAGAAAAAAATAATGTTGGTTAGAACAATTCCATGCAGTAATTACGAAATGGCTGAATCCTTCCCCTCAAAAGTTGAGTTGGTATGAAATCAATCATCAGTAAATTATTTTCAAATGAAAACACAAAGTAAAATACATGTACACTATATACAACAACTTATATATTTTTTTGAAATGAAAAAATGGGAAAGCTGAATTACGGTTAGTAATTTCAGGTAGTTGTAAGGGCTAGAAAAAGAACATACTATTAGACTATGAAGACCAGAACATGAACTCAAAAGATGAGAGAATTATCACAAAACTTGTATGATTGTTGTATGTCTTGTAGGTACCCCATCTCTGCCTGCCTCTCTCAACCTCTGCATCCCAGGAAGTGAAGGTCATAAGGTCACCAACCAACATGATGAGTCAATGTCAAGAAACATTGAACAGTGTCTCCTGGCAACATGTGTCGGCACTCTCTCAGAACTAGGTCAGTTTGTGAACAACTATGCATTGTTCTTTTAATAAATTCAAAACATTTTGAAGTATTTTGTCACATAAAAATGTTTTAAGACATTAGTAAAGTTACTTTGTATTTTAGCAGTGTAAGCTGTGATCCTGTCAGTCACCAAGTCATATTATCTCAGTAATATTGTAATTATATACACCATTCTTACCTGAATGTGATTTCTCTACTGACCTTGCACACACAGTTTAACTGGGTAACAATATATCAAACAAATGCAACCATAAATCTATGTTATCATGTTTTGCTCTCTACACAGTGTACACTATACACTTTGTTGCTACTGCCCCTACACAGAGGTCAGTGTCTACTTAAGGTGAGCGTGCAGTGTGAATGTTTCCTGTGTAGGTGACTTGGTCAGCCAAGCTGTTCATCACTGGTACAACAAGACAACACACGGCAACGGAGCGAGTCCTAGTAACCGACGGCAACACTTGTTGTCATGGGGAAGAGAAGCCCTACATGTTCTCCACTACTACATGCGATGTCCTGAACTCGATACCAGCCACAGGGGGGTGCCTCACTTTCACCTACACAGGGCACGGTAATTGCTAGTTTTGTTAATTCTATAACGTTGTTAAACTAGATTTTTACGATTGAATATGTTATATCCACAAAAGACCAGCTTAACAGATTTTTTTAATGTATTGGTCTTCCATCAATATAGTTAGTTATCGGAGGTCTAACCGGTGACCGATATGACAGTTATGTTGATTTATTTCAATATTGTACTCATAAATTTTAACCTTAATCATAATTGCTGTTGGTTTACATTTGTGATGTAATCGTCCCATCTCCCAACTTCCCGTTACTTGCCACAACTCAGGTGCCACTGGCACGTGACAAGCAGACATGTCACCAGTGAAGCAGCTGTCAGCTGCCACAGTGACACGTGTATCAGCCGTCATATCTGTGTCACTAGCGACACCAGGCGTCCCCAGTGCCAGCTGCACATGGCAATGTAGGAATGTGAAAGACAGGCTTCTAATTATCTCGTCATGTGATAAGAATAAGATGTGTGTAAGTTATCTTCCATGTCCCATCCGATACTATCAGTCGGTGGTCAAAGATAAAACTTGGCACTCGGACCTCATTTTATTGTGGACCATCGTTTTATTGCGGCCACTTCCTTCGTACTACTAGGTCAGATCTTACGCCTGACCTCACAGTCACACCATACAAACAGAATTATGCTTTTCACGTGTCCACAGCATCCGGTTTCAAAACCCAGATATATCAAATGATACTAGCTAACAGGGTTAACAATGGGCAGAGTCAACAAATATCTCGGAATGACGCACTCTGTGATTATGTAAAGTTTGTTGAATTTGACGCTTTCTGAGCCCAGCTAACTTCACATGTATGCTCAATGGTCCTACTCAGTCGTGTGTGAAATAAGCTAATTGGCAGTTAGCAGGGGTCTAATTAAACTACTGGTTTCTCCTTTTCACAATGCAGAAAATGAAACTGTAAAAAACACCAGAAAGTCGTGGAAGACTGCTTTGAAAAGTACCTCACCGGTACTTGCATTGTTGTGTTTGTACTAAAAAATATTGTGCGGTAATTTGAGCAGAAAGGAAGTTGGTCCTGCAGCTAGAACCTGGTTATACTAGACGGTGACTTGATTTATGTTCAGGAAGAGACATGAAGAGAAAGTATGTAGTTAACATTTTAGTGATGCCTTTTGTAGTCACTATGCCAATGCACCCTTCAATAAAAGGATGTTTTAATTTGTAAAATATATCTGCTATTCCTGCTGTTAGGTTATCCACACCGCCCCTGATGGAGTGGATCCGCGTGGCAGCAGCTCACACTGAGCACAGAAACAGTCGGGTTGTTGACGGCAACGATGTGTCACAAGCCGCAAGGCTACTACTGCCTGGCATTGACTGTCCACACAGACTGCTGGAGTGAGTAGACCCCTACATCATTGACTCTCAGGCCCCCTATAGCATCAACTCACAGGACACATACTGTTGTGATCCCACTTGTAGTAGTTCAGAATGAGGCTGGTATCAAGACTCCCCTTTGATTGGTTCTTCCATTGCTGACACTCACCTAGTCTGCATTAGTCGTGTCTTAATCTGTCTCATCTCATCTTCCGTCCTCCAAGGCTCTAACCTAACACTGTACTCAGCATTTGCGTGTTTCCATGGTGATCTTGTCATTGTGGGCAATTGTGGGCTGCATATATAAGTTCCTCGAGTGTTGGGGTGCTTGCAGATTTTAAGCTGTATCTTCAAAACTACTGATTTTCTATAATTGCAAGTTGTGTTTATTTTAATGTTCATTTAATTATCTTTAAATTGGTGTAACTTTGGTGTATGTTGGTAAAACATATGTTGTTATATATAGGTAACAAACATAGAACATTACTATTCTGGACAACAATACAGTAGAATGTATCATGTTTTATTCACATAAAATGTATTATATTGTTCTATTTACACATGCTCTGCCTTGTTTAGATATGGTACTATGTAAATCAGTTCATTTTGTCTGGATATGGACAGGAAACACAGCTTTGCAAGACTTCTATCTTGGTTGTCATCATCCTATATGCGACTTCTGTGTCATGCCAATGTGTATGTTGACATTGTGATCACTGGTATTTTGACACCTGAAACAAAAGAAATGTCAACCATTAGGAAAATTGGCAATGTTACCTAATGATTTGTTATAATAAAACACCTAATTTTCATTTATAAACACATAATCAACAGTTTCGGTGCTGAAAACCCGACTACTGGTCACCCAACCTGGACAACGAAACATAAACAAAGCTCCGATCATTCATTTTATCGCTCATTCAGTTGTATTTCGTACGTAATGTAAACTTACCTTCAGTTCAATGCCATTAGTGTCCAATCCAACGACATATAAGCACAAACTTAATCAGTAGTAACCAGATACGATGTCCAAGGCGCCGCCATTTTTGAAGGTCCACAGATGATGAACTTCAATCACGAAAAACTCAAAAAATTTCAATGCAAACGCATGTCAAAATTACCCAGGATTCATAGCTGAGATATCAAAGAATCAGTGGGAATTAGTCTCTTAAGTATCCGCAAGATGGGGCCACCGTTAGAGGCTTTATCTCCGCCGGACGCTTTCGGGCGCTCTGGGGAGGAGACACCCGGGCGCTTTTGGACGCGTGGGGTCTAATGGGTTAATCTGTCTCATCTCGTCTTCCGTCCTCCAAGGCTCTAACCTAACACTGTACTCAGCATTTGCGTGTTTCCATGGTGATCTTGTCATTGTGGGCAATTGTGGGCTGCATATATAAGTTCCTCGAGTGTAGACCTACATGTCCACCCTGAGAAGTTGTACATGTACACTTCATATACTTACACTTCATATACACGCCTGCCTTACAATCATTTCTGTTCACCCATACCTGATGTTTCTAAAACCCTCAGGTCATAATACCTTGTAAAATTGTCACATTGTTGAGGTAAGCTGGTCACTGTCAGTGTCACATTGCAGGCCTGGCGAGACGTTGTGTGCTTCCCGCCAGCTGGACGCTGGTCAGTGTGTGGCCAGATTCCAACTGGACATGGCGTTTCGCATACTCTCTTGTGGCCGCTCGGACACAGTGCCGCATGCGTTGGCTCTACTCGGCAAGGAGGGGGTTAATGCAAGGAATGATCAGGTGAGGAAAAGAGTTAATATTGGAGTAAAGGTATTGGACAAGGTAGATCTTACCTTAAGTTTTGGCAAAATCATCAGAAAAACTATCAGACTATTTTCAAGTGGACATAATATTTTAATTATTTAAATATCACTAAGATTTCTGTGTGAATTGTCTTGAAGTCATCATGAAAATAATGTTCTTGATTGAGATAATTGAAATTCATAAAGTGCACATAAGCCAAGGACATAGTGAAGGACATAGTGAAACAAAGCCTGGAGTAGGAAACGTACCCGGTAGTCTTGTTGAGTGCACTGCCCCAGGTCTTGTGGTGAGGCCGTGTAGACAGCCACAGACCTTAACGTACATGTGTCCAGTAATCTCTTGACCCTGACCTCGCCACAGGCCACAGATTACAGAGCAGATGAAAGCAAATATATAAAAAAAATTATGCTGTTACATTATCATTAACATGTACAATTTTAATTATGATGTCAGCAGTCATGAAGTAACATTCCAATGGTTGTTAGAAAAATATTAACTGTACAGAATAAAAAAATATTATTTTATTTCAGGTGATGATCCTTTTACATACATATGTGCATTATTGGGTGTAAAATATTTTCATTGTACACTAAAATTAAAACATGTACACAAATGTAATACATGGGTACCAGGGTATGCATTATTTTTGATAATTATTAATATAAATAAGTAAATAATAATTATTAAACATATTACAAATGTATGTCACCACTATACACAATAGTGTTTTACCCTACTGGACTGACGTGGGCCCATTAGGAATAACATATACAGGTATATATAATTGCTGGTACTGTGTATTTCACTATTCTCAACAGAAACGTGTACAAAACATGTACAGGTTCTAGCCTCAAACATCATTCGTGCACTCTAGGCTTAGAGATTATCAGCACCTCCATTGACAAACATTCTTCTTGCACTGTCACATCTGTTATAACCCTGACTGAGGGTGAGTTTGTGTGTGCAGGGTATGACCCCTCTCATGTATGCTTGTGCACGGGGAGACGAAGCCATGGTACATATACTGCTCGACTCTGGCGCCGCCCTTGACATTGCTGTAAGTTTTATAGTTTCATATTTTGTTTCACGAAATTGTCATGCAAATTTAGTACATTGTTATGATTATTAAAATACTTGGAGCAATGCACTATGCAACAGTGCTGCCATCTACAGTATTAGGAGAAAACTACTTTATTTCATTACTTCAGTTAGTGTTGTTGGCCATAAAACCAAGGTTACAAAGAAGACCAAGTAAACACTGGCTGGTTACAGAAGATTTATATCATGCAATAAGTTACTTCACAATCTGAATCGTTGTCACATCAGACATGTTCAAGAAATGAACTAAAACTTCCTGAATTAAGCTGCGGTGTAAAACAAACATTCCATTTTGCAGGTTCCAACGGACACTCTCAGGTATTCTTCAATTGACTCCGAAACAAAGTCATGGACTGCGCTGACATTTGCCACAGTTCAAGGTCACATTGCCATTGTACAGGTAAAATCAGTCATATTGGATGCACCTGTTTTTGGTCATTTATTTTAATATCTCATTATTTGTTATTTATTTTCTATACATTGTTCTACTTGTATTATCAGGTATTACAGCATAGTGGATAGAACAACTTACTCTCAGATGAGAAAAACTGGTTTTAAATCATCTAACTGTCATTTCAATGTTTTATTAAGTAACATTCAATTCGACCTAAACATTCACTAACCAAAGTTTGTGTGATTGTTGCTGCATGTTGTTACAGTTCACTCACCTTTACACATGACATACCTGGCAGGGGTTTGTGTGTAGCAATTACGGCATGGCTGAATTCTTCCCATTAGTCTAGGTGGTTGGTGTTGCAATGTACAGAGTCTGTGAGGAGGTGAAATATAATATTCCTTCTTGTTCCCCCGCAGTTGTTATTAGAGCGGGGAGCCACAGTGGAGGGGGCACACAAAGTGGGAGGGGAGAACTATTCTGAGACACCGCTGCAACTAGCCGCAGCAACAGGTATGTAACAGTAACTTGATGAGAACACTGCTCTCAGGTCAGTCACTTTAATATCTGTCTGAGCATTCTTGATGTGAAAAATCATATAATTTGAATGAGTGAACACGGTATGTATGTCCTGACTGGTGTCCACAGGTTGTAACACCCCCAGTGGATAGCTGCTTGTGGTTTTCCTGTTCAAGATGAAATGGTTGAACTGTTGTTGTGAGACTGCCTATGTGACTAAGTACTTTATGACAGATCACTAAATACACACAAAATGATCCTTCCTTTAGAACTACACTCCTGCTTCGTCCACACAGTTGGTCGTTTGGAATAAACTTGCTGCAAGAACCATGTCAGGATAAAGCTGTGCCTGGATATCACAAGTAAATCTAGATGAAACAATCATTTGTTTATCCGACAAGTTAGGTTACTAAGTGTTTATCTGTGCAGGTCACTATGAGTTGGTGTGTCTTCTGCTGACCCGGGGCGCTGACCCCTACCTCACCACTACCCCCCGCAATGGAATCTCATTCACCTACAGCTTCGGAGGACACAGTGCCTTCTCCCTTGCTGCTGCACACGGTCACCGGTAGGTGGCGCTGTATGACACCTGGTGGCTGAACACAAACTCACTCCAGGAGTTTTGTGTTATGTTGGAAAATTCTTTGTTTTGATTTTTGATAAAAATGTGAGAAAGTTTTATAATTACGATATTTGCTCCCGTCACCAGTCTACAACATGCCAGGGGCTGGTCTCATGAAGAGACTAAGAACGGTCTTAACGCTAATAAGATGACTGACATAGTAAATGATGTGTTTAGATGTACATACGCAACCATAGATGTATACACTAACACGAACGAGATGTTAGTAAGAAACCGTGCAATAAAAAAATTGCTTGACATGATTATACAGTGGCACCACCACACGGATAACATAGATGCCACATGGTGGATAAAAACAAAAGTAAAAATCACTCACCTAAATTATATCACATATTTATGCGAGCGATTTATCACTCGCCTGGGTTTCTCAAACTTGAAGCCCTGAAAAAACATTGTTGTTTTAGTGATCACAACTGGATTAATGTTTGATGGTGTCAGTGACCCTGTCATTTGGATCCATCCATTCAGCACTGTGATGTAGATGTGCATGTTTTCAAATCCTTAGGAACGTGATACAGAGACTGTTGGCACAAAAAGTCAGCGACACAAACGATGTGCTCTCACTCGAAGAGATGCTGGCAGAGGGAGCCACTGATACATTCAAGAACAGATACAACATTCGTGAGAAGCTTCAGCCAAGTTCACAACAGGTTAGTAACAACAGGTTAGTAATAATAACTACTTTTGTTGTTTCAACATAATATAACATAAACAATTTATTTAAATCTACACTACAGTGTATATTTTTGTAATCTGCTAATACCTACCGCTTGGAACTTGCTATTGATAATTGTTTTTCTTCGTATTGCATGTTATAATGTAGAAAATGACTGATGTATAGCAATGCATGGGTTATGTAAATGGTCACCAGGTGGCAGCACGGTGCATGATTTTGGTGTTGGTTTGATGACAGGATCTCAACAACAAACTGGGCAGTGATAATGGAAGTGCAAACAGTGAGAACATTTACGTCACGATCGATGAAGTGCTTAGTGTGGACGGGTCACACCAGGAGGAGCCACCTACCAGCAAACTAACACGAACTCAGAATCGAGTACTGCAGGTGATGAAATGAACACCAATGACTGCCTTGAGATTTTTTGGTTTTCTCAACGGAAGTGAGAAATCTGATATGGCTCAATCAAACCTGAATATTGTCTATTTTCTCCCAAGATTTAGACTCAACAATTTAATATCCATTTCCATGGTGTTGTTAATATATCCATCCATCCATCCATCCATCCATCCATCCATCCATCCATCCTCAATCCATCCATCATCATCCATCCTCATCCCCATCCAATCATCAATCCCTCATCCCTCATCTCATCCTCATCCATCCATCCATCCATCCATCCATCCATCCATCCATCCATCCATCCATCCATCCATCCATCCATATCCTCCTCCATCTCCATCCATCATCCATCCTCAGTCCATAGTCAAGATCCAGTCAGTCCGTCTAGATAGATAGATAGATAGATAGATAGATAGATAGATAGATAGATAGATACCACAGATATATTTATTTTAAAGGTTTCTTTCCATGTAAAGATGCATTGACACATTGGGAAGTATTCAAGATAACATTTGAATTCGAAGTCTAGATTATTGAAATTATGGTGCAGTTTTTGTATTAGTAGATTATAAGATTTGCATTTTTGCAGTTCAAAACAAATAATGTTTTGATATTTTTTACATCCTACAACATATTTTCAGATATTTGCATGTACCAAGCTTGTTTCTTTCTTCCTACTTGATGTGACAGAGCATCTTCAGTGTATGCAACATATTGTCATCACTTTCTATGACAGACAGACTTGGGTCGCATGTGAGCGTGCAGGTGATGTGTCTGGTGCCTGGGTGTAGGTCTTGTGTCATGCCTTTCTCCTGTGCTTATTGCTTGTGTGCTTCTGTGGCAGGAATCAATGTACCAAGCTGCAGAACATGGCTTCCTCAACATTGCCCTTGAGCTCAAGAATCTAGGTGAGAGAAGTCTACGTCTACGTCTACGTCTACGTCTACGTCTACGTCTACGTCTACGTCTACGTCTACGTCTACGTCTACGTCTACGTCTAAATGGACAACATGTCTTTACATTATTCACAGTTAGTTATGTACGCTTCATGTTTAACAGGTGCCTGTTGTTAGTATCAATTACAATGATTTGGTGAATTTACAAGTATTGAAACTAAATATAACAAAAATAACATTTCTTAAAATAGACCTCTAGTATGATAGATACTTAATTCAAATTGTTGTTGTCAGTTGATGAAAAATATGATTTGGTAAATGGTCCAGTTGTTTTATTTGGTGCCATATTTAACAATTATTTTACTAGTGTATTATTTGGTGCCATATTTAACAATTATTGTACTAGTGTATTAGATAATCAATGACTGAGATGTTTACGATTGGTTATTTTGCGTCAGGTGTACCATGGAACAGCTACACCTGGGGGCGATGTTTGGAAGCAGCGTACAACATGCGGCGAACATCGCTGCTATTGAGTCTGCTGGCAGACTTCTCGCGCTGCCACCTGGAGGCTGATTGTGGGCCATCGTTCGTCAGTCAGTGTCTCCCTCTGTTGTTTGATATCCTCAAGCGCAAGAAGGTAACGCCACATTTCACTTTGTCTCGGTCAACTCAGTAAATTATTCTCATCACTGATTTATTACATAAATTGTAATACTTGTCTGATTCCATCGCTGCCAAGGGTAACTGTTGCTTAGCGTGTGTTAGCATGTTCTAATACAGTGACATTTCTTTACTGTATTTTTGACGTAAACGCTTGAGATCTGCTTTGAAAAGAAAAAACAATTAGATAACTTATTTAGTTGTATAAAATTAAATTACATTTCATATATGCTACTCTCTTTTTTAACATTAAGAAATAAACAGAGCACAAATTATTATACAGTAAGAACTCACACACGTCAATAACATAGTTATCTTTGGACATACCCACTGAGGATGTTGTCATGTGCATATGTTCCTCATAACTGCATATCAGCTTTTAAAATTAGTCACATGTATTAAGCAGGTTTTAACCGATTCTTCCCATATTTGTTCCTAGCGGGAGCCGACGGCTGCAAGGATGGTGGAACTCCTGTGTCACATCTATGGGCAGGATGTCATCCCTGAGATCCCGCCCCCCATACAACGCCCCCCCACCAGGATAGGTGAGTGGACAAAAGGACACAACTCTTCCCTCGAATGAAGATATAGTGATTTGTCACAATAAATGAACAAACAGATTCATTACAAAATTTGTGTTGGCAATACATGTACGCAATACTTCTGTAGTTATCTCTAGGCAGCTTGACCTTAACAATTCACAAGAGCACTTGATTAGTACAACAGAATTGATATCTACAAAAAGAGTTGTGATGACAGACTCCTACCATTTGTTTTTGAGCATAGGATCGAGTAAAACATGTAGGAGTTAACAAGTTAATGTTTTAATGGATCAATTTTAAAATGTTATGATAGGTCATCACACCATGATCAATATTACATTACTAATAATACTTGTATTAAGCCATATAGATGCTGAACACAACACGTGTACGTAGTAAAATATAATAAGACATAATATTTTTTAGTTGTTAGAGCTGACACACAATGGAAGCCTATATTGGGAAGTTAACAAAAACATCTATACTGTAGGTCCTACATTATTAACGTCAATAATATATAAGTAGTATTAGTTATTTACATAGGAACCTCAAGAAAAATTTCCCACTGATTTTACAGACCCAAGATTCGTGAACAACCCTGAGCTATCAGACATCCAGTTTATGATCGAAGGCCACATCTTCTACGCCCACAAGATTATCCTGGTGAATGCATCAAACAGATTCCGAGCAATGTTGTCCAACAAGTTTGCAGAAAGCAGTCAACCAGTCATTGAAATCAACGATGTGCGCTATCACATATTTCAGGTAAATTTGCATGAAATTTTTCATATACATATAATGATATTTAGTGTCATTATTATGAAGATAGAACGTTCAAACTGATCAATTATGTATTAGTGCTTGTGTATTGAGACAGTAACAGTCATAGTTTCTATTGTTGATACTTAATTGGAAATTATTGAAAGTTATTGCTGAAAATGTTCATTTGCCTAAAATTGCTGTTTATTGTCCATCCTTAGGCTTAAATGTGTGGGATGAACTGAGAAATAATTAGTGTAAAGCTGAGGACAGTTATTTAGCGTCAGAGAGTGGAAGTTTGAATAATGCAGTAGTACTGTATTGTGTCAACGTGTTTGCAGCACATCATGGAGTACTTGTACAATGGCGGGTCATGGACAGTACATGTAGAGTCACACGACGAAATACTCGAGGTAAGCATGGTCACATGATTAGAC
This sequence comes from Ridgeia piscesae, assembly GCA_025642075.2. Taxonomy (NCBI): domain Eukaryota; kingdom Metazoa; phylum Annelida; class Polychaeta; order Sabellida; family Siboglinidae; genus Ridgeia; species Ridgeia piscesae. The sequence continues at coordinate 360,495 of JAODUO010000596.1, forward strand.
ACATATATGGGGCTAGATTTAGGAAATTTAGCTCACTTTTTATTTAGAGGAACAGAACTGGTAGTAACACCCCGACAGATGCTATGAGATGGGTGCATTTAATTTTTAAAATAACCAGATTGTGTAATACATTGCGCAGTTGTGTTAATAACTAACAACATATACTATTACTTTCTGCATTTGCAATTTAAAAAATAAAACCAAACTACATTTCTTGGCAATAACTCAAGAGTTTTTTGAGTGAATATTTAAAGCGTATTTTGTTCGATGTGGCTGCAACTTAGGAAAAAGCATAATAGTACTGAATGAAGTGAGATGTTGATCTCACCCCAAGTCTGGTGTGTCTTGATGAATGTATAGATCATTGTGTGAAGTGCATTGGCGACCACAAGGCACAGTCAAAGGTGGTCATTGTCCCAGCACAGGTTGACTGTTCTTCCACTGCATTCTCATGTCTTTTATTTGTTAATGCTGTGTCTGTTTAAAGTTGTACATAGTACTACGTACCAGTCATGCAGATGTGCCACCAATTTCATAGGAGAGGGAACATGACTTCAATGTTCCCTTCAGGAATAACAATAACAATAATAATAAGAGTATTACAAGCCTGGTGAAGACCCTGCTACATGTTGTGTGACTGCAGCTGCTGGGAGCGGCCAACTTCTTCCTGCTGGACGGGCTACAGCACCACTGTGAGAGACTGTGTGCGGGCAAAGTGACCGCTGACAACTGCACTCACATCTACAAACAGGCCAAGGTATGTCGTCTCCTTAGTCCCTGGTCTACTGCCCACACCACATCACAACCTGTGGCCAGAGAGTTGAGATTGAGGAGTATTGTGATAACTGTAGTTTGCCACATCAGCACAGGAGTAATCAAGTCGTCTGCAAGGTTCCATTTAACACCACAGTGGTCTGGTTGTTTCACAACATGACAGTCTTGTTCAAAACCATAATCACTGTCTCACACCAATAAGAACATCATGTTTAAGAAAATCCATTATGGTTAAACCATAATGCTGTGCCTATATCACGCAGGAGGCTGTAATATTTATACAAGTCCAAATGTTGAACTATCAGTTTGTTTGCATCAGTAGTAACCTGTAACTTGTTTCATTGCTAAAACCATTGCACACGTGTTTGTGTGTGGCTGCTGTGTGGACGGCTGCCTCTAAGTCTGTCTGTTTCCTTTCAGCTCTACAATGCAGTCAGTCTGATGTCCTACTGTGAGGGTTTCTTCCTGCAAGGCATGCCAGCCCTCCTCAAATCAAACGAGTCATTCTCTAAACTCTTGTTCAGTTCCAAGCTGCAGAGTTATGACCTCATCAATGGTTTGCTGGCCACTCTTGGTCAGCGACTAACTGACCGCCTGCACACCCGCAACAGACACCTGAAGGTGGTTCAGTTATAGCTACGGCAGTGGACAGTTGTTATCCATTGTGTATACAACAAAATGTACAGTTTAGCTCTATACTATTATATAATTGTTGGTTGGAAACAAATATGCAGTATGTGGTACCAATGTTTGCAAAACCTTTGCATGCAGAACATTTCTGGAGGCCAACAAATGTAAGCAATACTTTATTCAGAAGTTATTGTATCGGAGTTCTGTCCTGTCGGCAAAGATATGGCATGTTAAGAGGACACGAAGGGTGATGTGAAAGGTCAAGGGATTGTGCAATGCTATAGAGTATAAGAATTATAGAATGTCTTAATCAGTATTTCTTGAAGTGTACAGAATGTATAACAATTTCCAAATTTAAATGTAGTCTTGCAAGTTAGCTTCTTTCTCTGTGTAAAAATGCTGCCATCATAAGGGACACGTACATTATTTTGGTAAATGTGTTACAGGAATGTGTAGTAATTATGAATGATTGCGTTATGGACATTGTAACACTGAATTTAATGGTATGTAAGAAGTCATTTAAAAATGAAATCCATACAAAACAAAATTGTATTTAATAGACAGTTTGGAGATGATGTAAAAGATGACAGTTTAACAATACACGGAGAGTGTGAACAATAAAAAAAACAGATCAGTGGAACCTCACTTTTAATGTGAAATCCATTTTACATCACATTAATTAATGGCCTGTATTTTGTAAGTTTCTGACAGTGGATGCAGTCCAACAAAAAAACACTAAAATGTGTTATTTTTATATCAAAAAATGTATTAATAAAATTGGGGTCTCGTATGAAACTGGCAATTATCCAAATTGCTGTGTATTCGTTAATCATTGCATGTATGTCATCTTTCTTCTTATACTTTTTAATTTAATGCTGTCTTAAGTTGGTTTATGTGCACCTTTATGTATATGTACAGTTTTATTTCTAGACAGGACAGACTGGTTATCATATCAAATGAACTATGAAAATACATTTCCAAGTTAACACATTGCCAATGGCTATCAAAATATTAATGTATTTCACCATCTATTGTTGGTTGTATTATATATATATATTGTCTATTTGTATTTCATGTATTAATATATATTGTATATAGAATAAAATGAAAATAATTTGAGACTTGTGTCGACTCATTTCCTATTCTTTACTCGTATGGAAATAATGCACTCTTCAATGTTGGCCTTAATTATGAGGTGGCTGTAAAGTGGGTTTAACCATAGTATGTAGTTTTGTACACATTTTTTATTGCATAAAGACCTTGTATTCAAGATGGGGTTTCTTTTAAATGACCATATCAAACAGAAAAAATGTAATAGAACCCCAGTTACCAATATGGCTATTGCTGTTAGATGGTATCACTTCATTTTGGCAATTATCTGCATACAATTTACATGGATTTAATGCAACATTTTATTTATTATATCTTAGATAATACTATGACACTTCAAATAATTTGACAAAAAATATGTTTTCAAAGATTGACTGCCATCAGTGCCATGGGATTTGAACCTACAATGTACATATTATTTGCAATTCAGTTTTACTTTATTGTGACTTGTGTTAATACATTCCGAATTCAGCCTTGGTTCAAATATTGAACAATGTGCATTTATTTTATGATTTAGCGCAAGTGTCAATTTCAGAACGTTTCACCGACAGTTGGTTGTTAATATAATGATTCACCTGAGATAACAAAGTTAGGCCGGGCCAGACTGAGTTCAAACACCTGGATGAGTCGGGCAGCTGAGACGAGCCACCACCGTGCACTCATGGTCACATGGAGGGTGTATTTAGGAAGATACTGTGGTATGCACAATTGGTTCCTTTTATCTGGCATCAATGCCAAGGGAAAGAAAAGACCCCACACCAAGGATATACCTTCAGACTTTCTCACAATTTGGCATAAACAATGTGGCAGAAGTTATCCAAGTAGCAAATGAGGGTGACAGCATCTGGTTAACTACAGTACTTCTTTCTTGGACTTGCTTGGAGACTGTCAGAACTTTTATAAATGCTTTATATCATCACAATAAAATCACACTAGCTCATAGAAATATATTTTATTTGAAGAATAAACAATGTCTGCTTGCAAATACAATAATACTTCCACATGGAAATGTCAACGTGCGAAAAGTAATTTTCTCTCAAAATCTAATATATTTGATAAATGTAAAATTCATTAAATTAATTTAATACCACCACATCATCAACTCTTTAATAACCTACACATATAGTTAGCACACAATGCAAGGTGTAAAAACTAAAAATATAAAATACCAGTACATGTAATAAGAATATTGCTTTGTCACCGGATAATGTATCTTCTTTGAGAAACTGTCTTCTATAACTCTATTTTGCATGCATGATCTTAGAACAAGAAGCATTTTAATTTAAGAAGAAAATCAGGAAACTAAAAGTGATATTCTACCTCAGTCATTTAGAGACCTTTGTTAAAATACGTAATGTATATATAAATCTGATGTTCACTTATGGTACAGTAAGATAGCATCCAGTCTTCTTCAGTCATTTCTTTCCTTTCCGTAGTTATGACTCATTGAGCCAATGTCGTGTACTGGCCACACCTAAGATAGAACAAACATTCCTTCAAAATATCTTAGTAATAATACATAACAAGCAATACATTAATTCGTTAATATACAACTGAGTAATGTGATCATATATTGTGATTTACTGTTTGTTGTATGATTGAAACAACGACAATAAAACTCAATCAATAAAATGACAAACACTTCAAAGGAACATTGCACAAAGGACCATCAAATATTGTTAAAAATAAGGTTCCAGTTGACAGATAATCATCAGTGTTGAATATGTAGAACACAACCACAAAACATGCAGTGAATCACACAAAAACTGTGTTTACAGTAAAAGAAATCTTTAATTCAAAAGAAGATATTAATTAAATGATGCAGTGAAGGAGAGAATGGAATACATCATGACACTGTACCTTGAAGAAGACCCGACTCCTGAGCAGTGCGTAAGGCACCGGGCCGTATGACCTTGAGTCTGTTGAGTTGTCCTTGTTGTCACCCTCGAGCCACACGTAACCCTTCGGGATCTACAGGTCAGGGTTCATACATCAACTTGAGGCAAACAACACTCAACATAACTTGTTTACAAGACATGGTTCAAACTTCAAAGGCCAACTGCCTGATCAATTTTGCATTTGTGGGAAGATCTGAAATTTGATATTTAATTACCTAGTTCTTCTGTTGAAAAAGTACCACTGGTAACGTATTGTATCAAGATTCAAGATGTTTCTTAGCGTTATATGTATGCCATTTGGGCAACCCATTATGCAATGGCTGTCCAAGTGGACACAGTACAGAACTTACTTTTGTAGATTCTTAGGGTGTCTTAAATTCTTAATACACTCATCATAGTGTCATCTCTTACGACACATCAACTGATTATTATAGAATACAGTAGAATTTTGCATTAGAGTCACCTTAGTAATACTGCCACCTCACAATTAAGGTGACCCTAGGACAATAAAAAAAGTATTTCTATAACAGGAAAGTGTATGTAGCTGCTAATAAATAAGGTCACTTTTGCCCAGTGTCCGTGAGTTCCAGGGTGACTTTACATAACTCCATGTACTCGACACAATGTTACTGCACACTTTATACCACAAGTATGACATCTGGTGACCAGCAGCTGTCATACTTGTGTTGTGGCTTGATGCAATGCTGTGTGTACTGTTTATACTGTACTATTTAACTGCCGTCAACATCACTACTGGCCCCAGAACACACACTTACATATCTGTGTGAGTAGTGAGGGGGAGGGTTGTCTATCCAGTCCCCTTCCAGCCCTAGAACCCTCTTACAGATGTGTTGTGTGGGATTGTGTGGAGACCGTGCGACGACTATGTCACCTCTGCAACAAATGTCACATTACCTTGTGTTCTGTAAACATCAACAAAGTTAGTGAACATCATTTGTTATAAAACATAATTATGCGACCAACAATTTTCAAAAGTCCTTTTCAGAGATATTTCTACTGTGGTAAAGGTAAATTTTCATTTTAAAAACAGATTGTCGTTATAATCAATTCTGTTTCTGTATTGTGAAATGAACAACTATGATTGATGGTGAACATAAAACGTTTCTACTCACACTTCTATGTTGCGTCGTCCGACACTGATGTGTTCTGTGATGACGATGTCGTTGGATTTGATGGTAGGCATCATGGAAGGTCCAGTGCACTAGTTGAAATGATAATACAATGCCTGGTTACTTAATGTCTTAACAAGTTACCAGCACACACGTGCAAACACACTACTATGGAGTATGTGAACACACTAAATGAACACAAGAAACAACACTAATATAGGTTAACAAAATAAACACCTGGTAAGCATTTCCTCATTTCACATAGACAATTACAGACTCATTTTTAATATGTTTCAAGAGATGTCCTATGGTGACTACATTATCAGCAGTTACTGTTTTGCTTATCTCATTAATACTGACCACTACAAAATCGCCGACAAACTCAAGTGTGCAGTGAGCAATGCAGCCGTACTGAATGAGAACGCTGCCCATGCCAACGGTCCGCAAGAAAACCCTTTTCCACATCACATGGGAAACAGGGGACTCTGACAAAATCAACAAGGAAAACATGCATTATTTTTAGTGCAATGTTAAGAACACATAAAATGAACCAACACTGACATTCTGATGAAGCAACTTGCTCAAGATGGTAACATGTGAGATGCAGGAATGTAGACAACTAGTCAGTGTGGAATACTGTGGATTGTTAACATTACCATAATCTGTATTAAAAAAGTTATGTTTGATTATCATAGTCAATACCATAATTATGATTTAATATGATTATTTATATATTATGTATATATTATAACACACACACACATATAACAATATATATATACATATTTTATTATAATTTAAATGATTATTAATGTTTTCATTATCCTTTTCCATTGATGGCTGGTCAAAGCTCCACAAGTTACCTTTACAAAAACGATGTGCCTTGTAGCATCACTAGGTGTGGGCTATACACAACAAAAACACAGTTTGGTGATACAGCTAATCTTCTTCTTCTATTAATCAGCCAACATCGATGTTGTGATGATTATGCTGATTTGTGGAGGTTGCAGTAGGCACTGAATGTAGTGAAAGGGTGTGTGACATAGTAGATGGGGGTAGTAGTAGGGGAGGGGGAAGGGGAGGGGTGGTCTGTCTGGTTACAGGTGGGCAGCAAGCCTGGACTTGAAACAGTCCAGGGACTTGGCTGCCACTATTTCCTGGGGCAGGCTGTTCCATTCGGGGATGGTCCGGGGGAAGAATGACATCTGTCTGTACTGTGTCCAGCAGACTTTTTTACGGCGTTGTTGGAGTGTGGGCCAGGCAAGAGAGTCGGTGATGGAGTTGACGCAGGATGTCTGGTGGTGTCTATTTGTAACCCATCTTGCTGCACGGCGTTGGACTTTTTCTATTGTTTTTATGTTGTTTGCAGAGTGTGGGTCCCAGACAGTGGCCGGGTAATCCAGGATTGGGCGGACAAAGGCTTTATATGCTGTTTCTTTTGTTTTCTTGTTTCCGATTTTTAGGTTTCTTCTGAGGAAGCCGAGTGTCTTGTTCGCTTTATTGGTGATGGTGTCTATGTGGAGTCCCCAATTCAGGTTGTCTTGTATGTTTACGCCAAGGTATTTTGCTGTGCTGACGTTTTGCAGGTTGTGTCCGTGTAGGTGGTATGATGGTACAATTTTTTCTTTCTTTCGGGTGACACTCAACATGTACTCATGTATGGGACAAAGTACATTAAATTTCCTTTTAGCATGCACACACATATAACTTGTAATGTTGTTGAGACTTATCAGTGGGCAACCTGGGGTCATTAATACAACATTATGATTTAAAATGAGGCTTTGGGCAACATGGGTAGGGTAGGGAGGGTATCATAGCCTATGCTTCATTAGAAGTCACTTTGCACATAAGAGGTGAATCTCTTATAACTTCTGAAGGAGGTTTTCCCACAATCATGTCATTAAACAATGTATCATTAAAGTATATAAACAATGACTGAACTTGTTTTTAAAAGTGATATGGAATCAGTCTACATTTATCAGTCAGCTTCTCGTGCATTTACTGATACTCCGTTATCAGAGCAAGTGTTTTGACACTAGCCAATGCAGTGTTAGTGTGGATATTGTAAATCACGATAACTGGGTATTTGGATACCCACCCACGCATTGACATTCACCGACTTGTAAATTTGATCATTTGGCCCAATCGTTGACATTGATTGACATATCGTGTGGAATGCCGTTTGAACCGCGAGAATCACAATTTCAGCATAAAAAGAAAGCAGCGTTCTAACATAATTCGAAGTAATTATTTAAACTCGGTAACAGCGGATACGAAAACATTCTTTTGTATTAAAACGCTCAACAGTTACCGAGCGAAAGCGGGCGACAATGGAGGTTACACACCCGTTACACCTATTGTTTACATGCTCATTTTCTACGAAATTTAAACTTAAGCTAAGCAATCTTTGAATCGCCTTTTTAAAAACTTGATAATTGATTATTTTCGTAATCTAGGTAATCATTTGCAAGTATGTGGTCACCTGAAAAGAGCACAATCGCATTAATAACTGCTATAACTGTATGTATGAACTGAACCGACTTTTCAGCCTCGGTTACCCTTGCGTCGTGAGGTGGCGCCACCTTTTGTCATGCACAATGGCATTGACTATCTGTAATGTGGCGCCACTGTTTGTCTCTCCATGGACTGTCAGTTTCATCACGTATCATTTGTCGTTAATAGCTGATCATTTTCCCATTAAGTGCATGCAGCACAAATATATAAACTTGTAAAACGTAGACATTATATTTAGGTGCAGTACATTATACTACAATCACACAATAATTTTTTTCACTTGAATATTTCATAATCTAGTTATTGCATATTTTTTATTGATCAAATTTCAAAAGTTGTTACATATAATGACAGTAAACACCATTAACTATCGCAATTATGCGCCACAACAGTGTAGGCAGTGTAGAGCATATGTGTGATTACGTAGAGGGTCATTTATGTGGGAAATTCTGCGAACTTGTGATGTGCAATGTCTAAACAAGCAATTATAATTATGTGTAGTTCATCGTAGAACAGTAGACCTGTGGCGCTCAATTGCAAGGAATGATGGCATAATCCACTCATCATTAGGTAAATACTTTGTGCGTGATTACTTGAAATGTATTTTTCACTCTTTATCGGTAGGGGTGTGCCGTTGGCAACTTTGATTAAAATTAACCATTTCATAATGTTTGGGGGGATTTTTTTTGTGGGCTAGTTTTGGGCTAGTTTTCGAGGGCGATTTGGCTTGACATTTTATTTAGACCTGGCAACACTAGTTCAAACGTTTCTCGGGACAGTTTGGGAGGGAATTTTGACTACGATTGTTTGTCTACTTTGAATTATTGTGCCGTTAGAAGTGATAACAGTTAATAAACTCTCCGATTCTTAGTATCTAGACGTTTGCATCAAATTGATGACAGCTTTGTTCAAGGTGAATTTGAGGATGACTTTATAGCGTTCACGCTGTCATCACTGAGACCGTTTCACTGAATCACTTGGCTCAGTTTTGAGATATATTAGTTCTAGGTGTTTCCAACATTCGGCTCGCCCATCCTCGCACGCCAGGGGTCGCACGGGCTGATTACGTCAGTACTAGCCTTCACTCTACCCCTTCGAAAAACTCGTCAGCCAGTGAACTGCCCACGAGGAGTGTGGACGGCCTCCATTAATCTAATATAATGTTGGGTGATTTCAGCCGCACATTACTCGTACGTGTTACATGCAAAGTTTAAGACGTGAATATTGGGATTCCCACCAGTCATGTACCCGCGTCTTCAAATAGGGGCGGGTATTTTTGCTGTTCCCACGTCTGACGCAGTAGCGACTGGCGAAGTCAGTCATTATACTTTTATTGTTCGACTCGATCTGCTTACTTCCACGGTTTTGCGGAGATTACTAGCCAGCGGTATGTAGCGCAGCGCAATGACCCATAGTTTGCGAGGATATGTTTGTCTTTATGTATTGTTGTTTCAAATTCATGATCTTATTGTAGAGTGCAGTGACTCAGGGGAAAAGCTTCGGACACTCGTCTAAGAGAACTCGGGTTTGAATCCCGTGCTGTAGTGTGAAATCTTGGGCAAGTTTTTCACTCTACAATACATTGCTTCAGTTCACTCAGTTGTGTGAATGAGTACCTGTCTATAGACAGTGGTGGATATTAGTACGATCAACCTTCGCGCTTAAATTGCAGAATGACTGGATGTTCCCCAGAGAAGTTGAGACTGTGTGTGATGGACTAGATACTGCTACAAGAACTGATGCTGCTAGTAGACGTAGGCGTCTTCGCGTTCAAAAGAACGTCATCGTGTGACGTCATCGTGTGACGTCATCGTGTGACGTCATCGTGTGACGTTGGTTCATTGTTTCCCTAACAACACGTGCACGACGGATGTGGCTAGTAGTGGCTGGGCGCTTCTTACGGTTCCGTCCACAGAACACAGCGTCTTGAGGCACAACCCCGTGGCTGGTAGGAAGTACAACTCTGGCCCTACGTTCACGACGACAAAGCTGCACCATGTCCGGGTGTGTATTGGGCGATCAGCAGTTGTCGAGAACAGACGGTCAAGTTCGTAGTGTAGCCTGGACTGTCCCGTTGGTCATACACAGGTGTATATGCTGCAGCCGTAGCATGTCCCCCGCCAGTCGCTGTCGGTGACACCTTCCCGGCAGGTGGCGGCGGATGTCGTGGACATTGTCGTGGGTGTCATGGACTGGTATGAATATCTGTCGTATATGTCAATGATGTCACACAGTATAAGGCCAGGCTTGATAGCCATTGTAACATATTCGACTATCGGTAAAGCCTAACAACAAAGCTCGATTGAGTCAATACTTTTTTACACAGGGCTCAACATGTGAATAGTCTCTACAGTAGCGACGCACTGTGTGCTATGCGGTTACCAATTGTAACAATGGTGATCTGTTCTCGCATGAGTGAATCCGAATGGTAACGTGATCTATTCATAATAACTGTGGCTCTCGCGTTTGCATTATACGTTCCTATTGCTGACTGTTCCACCTGTGTGAGTGTGTGAATGTGCCACTGGCCCGGCACACGTTTATGCGTGTCCAACAGAAGGAAACATGAATCAAAAAGACAGCGGTCGACAGTACAAGTGAGTCTTACAACACTGTCAGTATGCAGGCATGCACATTATATTATGAACTATTTGTAAATGCTCAGTTGTAATCCTATGCTCAGCTTTAATCCTATAATCTGACTTTTTAATTGCGTTTTCTTGATCGTGACTGTGATATGTGCCATTTAATGTACAACAAGTCATGGAACCAGGGGCTATGAGGCGGTGACTCACAGACTATTGGTGGTAGTCACGAGCACTATCTCTGTGCTTGAAGCACTGCAGTAGTTGGAATCGAACGACAGACGCTTCTCAACATTTGTTTTGTGTAGCGACCGAATAACTACCCATGCGTGTAACTGATCAGTCATGTATGTTAGTTGGCTCAAAGACCGCACTGGCTCAAAAAACAAATAGAGCGTGACGGTGACTCTATATAATTATCTGGTAATTAAAGCTCCCCTCAAGTAAACCACATTGTTGACATGAACACATGAAATAGCGAACAAACATGTGGATCAGCCAATGTATAATAGTTGTCTTCATGTGGACACCTATTTTGGGACTATTGGAGTATGGTCATAACATAATACAGAAATATGTAAACAGCACGATTTAATTATGCATCTATGGGTTAGTTAAACACATGTTAAGAAAATATGAACTAATGTTCGACTTCGCGAAAATAAGTGTAATGTGGATTGCCAAAACCCATGTTTGTAGAACCCGTGAATTGGGCTCAATATGTAATTGTGCGTTCGTCACAATTGCACTACTAATAATTGTGAGTTCACTATTACACCATAATTATATCTGCTGCAGCTTAAGGCGCTGAGCGACGCCGACAAAACATTGGGCAACCGTCGGAGGTGAACCTATGAGGTCTACTAGTGCTTTGAATCAAACCGGTCAAAACAATGTTCGAACAACAAGCTGACAAATACACCAGAGGCGGCGTTTGCGGCGATGTGAGTGTTGTTGACGGTAGTCGAGGTGGTAGTGGCGGTGGCGGTGGCGGTGGTGGCGGAAGTGGTGCTGTTGACGTTTCTGGCAGCGCTGGCGCCGGTCAAGGAGGCAAGGGCGTGGAGGGATGGAGAGGCGACAACACCGGAGACGACGGCGATGACGATTCTTTTGTCATCGCCGATGACGATTCGGATGTCATCTCCACTTGGCAGTGGGTGAGTGAAATGCAGACTTCACCTTGAAGATGTTTACTTCTTCCAGTGTTGACTCGAATTGAAAATATGTTACAGGCACTAAGAGAAGTATCACTCCTATGTTCTTCTTGCGTTCATGCCCTCTCTACGACAGGTGGCGGTACTGCTGTGTTACGTACACTCGGATTATATTGAACAAGTTCAATTGTTTTATACTCTAGCTTTCGCTACGCTCACATTTCTTGTATGATATCTTTCGATTGAGATTGCAGTGTCAAATTTAGCGTGACGTTGAACATTTCATTTTCGCCGAATGTTCAGCGATTTGTGAAATGTGAATTTAAATTTGAAGGATGAGTTCAAGAGTTCACGGCACATTACACACGAAGAGTTCAACAAATATATATATATTTAAATGTTATTACGTACTTTCACGAAACTCGGAACTCTAATATGTACTGCCAGAACTAAACATAAATTTGCAAATAAATGCCTTAGATATTACTTTTCATATGTTATAAATGATACTCATGAAAGTGAAAGAAAAGTTACACTTTCATTGTCTTCAAGACTTGCAATTTATGTTAAGAACATTTTTCTGGCAAATTATAAAGACAATTTATCACCATCGTTGGTCGGCCGGGACCGGGACCGGGGTCGGGGTCGGGGACGGGGTCGGGGTCGGGGCCGGGGCCGGGGCCGGGGCCGGGGCCGGGCCGGGGGCCGGGGCCGGGGCCGGGCCGGGCCGGGGGGGGGTCGGGGTCGGGGTCGGGGTCGGGGTCGGGGTCGGGGTCGGGGTCGGGGTCGGGGTCGGGGGATGGATAAGCTGCTTCTGTATGTGTCGGTTATTCATTAAGGCTGGGATGTCTGTCTCTTTCACTTCAGCTTTGGAAAGTTCACAGATCAGCTTCGTGTGTGTTACCTTCTGTTTGTCTTGCCACGAGCGGGTGTCCACGGGACAGATGATGACGCTGGTTCTTCTGTGTTCCGACAGCACTGGCCATTGGCTTGTAGCGCCTCATACGAATCTTATTTGTGACTTTGTCTTCCCCCCTCCACCCGTAAAGTTCTGTCGGCATTTAGACACTTCATTAACATTCTCGTGTAATTCCGTTATTTTGTTCCAGTTATTTTTTTTTACAAAAGTCCAGGTATTAGCTATATACATAATATATAATAGCAACATACTGTCAACGGCGGCAGTGGATATTTAAATTGTAGTGATGCTCTTATATTTGCGTGGTCTTATATTACGTGGTCTTATATTACGTGGTCTTATATTACGTGGTCTTATATTGCGTGGTCTTATATTGCGTGGTCTTATATTGCGTGGTCTTATATTGCGTGGTCTTATATTGCGTGGTCTTATATTACGTGGTCTTATATTGTGTGGTCTTATATTGCGTGGTCTTATATTGCGTGGTCTTATATTGCGTGGTCTTATATTGTGTGGTCTTATATTGCGTGGTCTTATATTGCGTGGTCTTATATTGCGTGGTCTTATGTTGTGTGGTCTTATATTACGTGGTCTTATATTACGTGGTCTTATATTGCGTGGTCTTATATTGCGTGGTCTTATATTGCGTGGTCTTATGTTGTGTGGTCTTATATTACGTGGTCTTATATTGCGTGGTCTTATATTCCGTGGTCTTATATTGCGTGGTCTTATATTACGTGGTCTTTTTTTTGGGGCTTATATTACGTGGTCTTATATCACGTGGTCTTATATCGCGTGGTCTTATATCGCGTGGATATCCCTGGTCTTATATCGCGTGGTCTTATATCGCGTGGTCTTATATCGCGTGGTCTTATATCGCGTGGTCTTATATCGCGTGGTCTTATATTACGTGGTCTTATATTGCGGGGTCTTATATCGCGTGGTCTTATATTGCGTGGTCTTATATTTACGTGGTCTTATATCACGTGGTCTTATATTACGTGGTCTTATATTGCGTGGTCTTATATTACGTGGTCTTATATTGCGTGGTCTTATATCGCGTGGTCTTATATTACGTGGTCTTATATTTACGTGGTCTTATATCACGTGGTCTTATATTACGTGGTCTTATATTTACGTGGTCTTATATTACGTGGTCTTATATTACGTGGTTTTTATTGGTGGTCTTATATTACGTGGTCTTATATTGCGTGGTCTTATATCGCGTGGTCTTATATTGCGTGGTCTTATATTTACGTGGTCTTATATCACGTGGTCTTATATTACGTGGTCTTATATTTACGTGGTCTTATATTACGTGGTCTTTATTTTTTTTACCCTGGTCTTATATTACGTGGTCTTATATTACGTGGTCTTATATTACGTGGTCTTATATTACGTGGTCTTATATTGCGTGGTCTTATATTACGTGGTCTTATATCACGTGGTCTTATATTACGTGGTCTTATATTTACGTGGTCTTATATTACGTGGTCTTATATTGCGTGGTCTTATGTTGTGTGGTCTTATATTGCGTGGTCTTATATTGCGTGGTCTTATATTCCGTGGTCTTATATTGCGTGGTCTTATATTCCGTGGTCTTATATTACGTGGTCTTATATCGCGTGGTCTTATATCGCGTGGTCTTATATCGCGTGGTCTTATATCGCGTGGTCTTATATCGCGTGGTCTTATATCGCGTGGTCTTATATCGCGTGGTCTTATATTGCGTGGTCTTATATTGCGTGGTCTTATATTGCGTGGTCTTATATCACGTGGTCTTATGTTGTGTGGTCTTATATCCCTGGTCTTATATTGCGTGGTCTTATATTGCGTGGTCTTATATTGCGTGGTCTTATATTTACGTGGTCTTATATCACGTGGTCTTATATTACGTGGTCTTATATTTACGTGGTCTTATATTACGTGGTCTTATATTACGTGGTCTTATATCACGTTGTCTTATATTACGTGGTCTTATATTACGTGGTCTTATATTACGTGGTCTTATATTACGTGGTCTTATATTACGTGGTCTTATATCATGTGGTCTTATATTACGTTGTCTTATATTACGTGGTCTTATATCACGTGGTCTTATATTACGTGGTCTTATATCACGTGGTCTTATATTACGTGGTCTTATATTACGTGGTCTTATATCACGTGGTCTTATATTACGTGGTCTTATATTACGTGGTCTTATATTACGTGGTCTTATATTACGTGGTCTTATATTACGTGGTCTTATATCACGTGGTCTTATATTACGTGGTCTTATATACGTGGTCTTATATTACGTGGTCTTATATTACGTGGTCTTATATTACGTGGTCTTATATTACGTGGTCTTATATTACGTCGTCTTATATTACGTCGTCTTATATTACGTCGTCTTATATTACGTGGTCTAGCTTGTAGCAGTAGTGCAATGGTAAACGTCTTTGCTTCTGCATTGAATCCTGGAACCTAAGTACCGGAAATTAGCCACTTCCCCAATTGTTCCGCCATTAGCTCTCCTTGCGTTCATGTAGATGGTGATGATGATAGATGATCTTGGTTTTAGTTACATTGATTTCCAGTCGAACTGTTCTTGTGTTGTTCTTTACATTTCCAGGGGTTATTTTACTTATATCTATATCTATATCGTCTGCAACTGCAAGCTATGTGATTTCGTTCCTTGGAAAACCCCTACTTCTCCGTTCTATGATGGTAAAACCAAACCCAGATTCTTCTGTTGATTGTCGCATGATGTTGTTCAATATTATAAATATGGAGCAATGTATGCTTACATTTTTTATTCATGTCACCATAATAAGTAATAGTATTGTTAATAAATAAACATAAACAATAGTATTCAGGTATACAATTTATTATATCAGTATGCATAAAAGACACTTATTACCATCTTTTCATTTACACGGTTATATAATTAAGATGTACATGTTCAGAAATCTATATTAAACAGGTTATTTGTTGTAATTGTAGTAACTTATACGAACGGGACAATAAGTGTTATTGGGAGCCCTGACACCTTGTCTGTTTTAAACGTTGAAAGTATGTTTATATTAATTACAAAACTGGTTTAAATTAAAGGTTTATGTACATGTGCATTATTATTATTAGGTGTATATTTATTTTGTCTATGAAAATGGATATGTTTAGTGTGTTTATTGTATAAACATACATTGCCAGTATTTTAAGGTCACAAATAAACTTCGTGTTGTTGTTCCAATGAACTGTTGTCTGTAGGTGTTGCTTGTGCTGTGCTGCCTGCCAACCGGATGTTGGTGTTGTTGTTGCTGCTGCGGATACTTATGTTGTCCCTCCGTATGACAACCCAATCTCGTCAGATGAATTTGACTCTGCACCGTCCAGTGCACACGTAAGCAACATCCCGAGTATAGTTGTATATTTTAAACGAC
The DNA here is from genome assembly GCA_025642075.2 of Ridgeia piscesae. NCBI lineage: Eukaryota > Metazoa > Annelida > Polychaeta > Sabellida > Siboglinidae > Ridgeia > Ridgeia piscesae. The sequence goes on from JAODUO010000596.1 coordinate 376,634, forward strand.
CGACCGGGATCATGTCTGACAAGTTTTATTCTTCAAATTTTACCGTAACAATGCCCCTTTTCACAAGTCATTAGTCACCATGAAACGGCAAATGCCTACAGTAATAATATAACGAAACGGTTAATTAAATAAATTCCGACTCGCTCAAAATTATCTAAACATATAATTGTCCTTCCGAAATTTCCCCTAAATCTGCAACTTAGACATGTCATTCATGTTCTCGGCACGGTATGACCAGAGGGTCAGTACATGCATACCTTTCTTGGTAACGTTCACCTTATTAAGTAAATGTAAAGGAGTTAGCACGTCGACACGATTACCAACAAGTCACTTTTAAAAGGAAAAACGTGTGATGTTTTTAATTGCCAAATTAAATAAATATTTCTGCATTATCATAATGGCTCACGTATATGTTTATTCAGATGTGCATTATGTGCTATTCGTAAGTTTAATATAATTATAACTATAACTACACATGGAATAATGTTGTAGGATAACCCGATCATTGCTGAATTTGCCACACCACTGACAATGCAAAATCCTTTCCAAGACCAGCCACGACCCTGGATATGATATATTTGATTTGGACTACCACCAAGTTGTATTCCTGATAACATATTACTTGTTTGGTTAGATATCTGATGTATAAACAACATATCAAATCAAATATAGCAACAACTCACCATGTTGTAATAAGTCACATGTGTAGTTACAACTTGGCTAACAGTGATATCTAAAAGCGATTTCCTAACATTTGAAGAAACAGTTTTTATCATATTTAAGAGTTTTGTATTGTTTAGCATTTTTTACGATGTACGATGTTGTTTTACCTATAGAAACTGTAAGTGTAATTATTTATGTCATGAC